>JAWPHD010004275.1:0-192306 GCA_037043455.1 Cyrtodaria siliqua | reverse complement strand
TTTAAACTTTACCAGATTGTTGATATTAATGAAAACTCGGACGAGTTTGAAATCAGCCAATTCGGACAAGTTACACTAACGTTATGGCCTTTATTTTGTTAAAATTGCTATATTTCTTCTCGTAAACACGATAGGGCCTTCAATGTGCATCATATCTTTTCCAAACTCCACCAGATTGTTGATATCAATAAAAACACAGACGGATTCGAAAACCAAATCAAATTATTTACACCGGAGTTATGGCCTTTGCTTTTCTAAAATATGCAATTCGACGTCGTTAACACGATAGGGCCTTAAATAATTTTAGATCGGATATTTTCCAAACGTTAACATATTATTGATATCAAGGCAAGGTCAGATGGGTACGAAAACAAGACGTATCAGACTAGTAACACCAGCGTTATAGCCCTTGATTTAGTTAAAAAGGTTGTATTTGGCTCGTTAAGACAATAGGGCCTTCATTTGGTCGTATTTCAACGATACCTTGCAGGGATTATCAGTACCAAACCTAGTTATACATAACGTCATCGTCTTATGGTTGGATGATTTGGGCGGATTTATGTCCCTTGAACGATTTTAATATACAAACTGTGTCTGGACAATTTTCCTGAACCCATGACCGGATTTCTACGAAATGTTTAGGGATTATCAGTACCAAGCCTAGTTGTGCATGTCATCGCCATGTTCCGGTTGAAATGTTTTGTCTGAGTTATGGCCCTGTACATGTTTTATTACACAAACTGTGTCCGAACTAGTTCTCTGAACCTCTGACAGAATTTCAACGAAACTTGGCAAGAATGATAATTAATTCTCAAGCCTAGTTTTGTATATCATCGCCATGTTCCAGTTCAATGATTTTGGCAGAGTTGTGGACCGTTAAATGATTTAATACACACACTTTGTTCTGAACTCCCTGCCAGTGAACCTTGGGGGCATTATGAGAGCCAAGTCTAGTTGAGCATGTCATCGCCGTGTTACGGTTGAATTTAATGATGACAACCCTTGATATAAGAGCCATTGTAGCGAGTAGAGCTTTCACAGGCTTTCTCGAACCTCTTGTTTTAATCATAGTTGTATTACATGACATACTTATTTGCATTCTAATAGATATTGATATAATGGAAGTTTTAGGTTGAACGTTAACATATCAATTATTAAACATTTTTCGTATTTGATACGTCATTCATTGTTATCAGGACAATAGGGTAAATAATAGTGAAATACATATATAAAACTATATACTAAGCTATTTTTGTATTCGATCTTTCGGTCAAAATTTTGAGTATAGTATTTTACAGTGAAACTGTCAAAAATGACTGCAAGATTTGTGTAATTTAAATAAGTTTTAATATAAATTCACTAAAAGCTAATTGACATATATGTTTCTTTTACTAGTTTCAAAATAAATGTCAAATGCAAGTTTTTAAAAAAAAAATGTTGTACAGCAGAACATACATGTTTATGTCTTGAATAATCATTTTAGTTAAGATCTTTTCTTTAAATGCGGATGGGAATCGGTCCATAAATATTGTATTTTAAAAGTAAAAAAGACGAACGAGGATTACATTTATTCGTGTATGTTTTGAAAGATATGTATATATGTAATTGAAAATTAATCGTTGTATTTAATGTTATGAACAGGAAAATTGTGAAGCTGTTTTACCTCTATTTCACCTCTTGTAAATGAAATTTTGGAGATAGAATAATGTGTCTCTTCAAAAACGTCTAGTACAGAAAACAAACAAAATGTGCGATGACCTATTTTGATTATTTTATATCTAAATGATGCCAACGAAGCTGTAAGGATGTTGGCCTGGCAAGTTTTGACATCTTCAAGTCAAAACACGTTATTTTTTAAATCATAGTTTTATTTGACAACATAACTGTTTCATTGTTTGCATTCTAGTATATATGGATATAATGTAGGATTTAAGACGGTAACATATCAAATTTTAAGCATATTCCTTTTTTCATATTTTTCCCGCTATTTCTGATCATTTGTTGTTGTCAAAAAAATAGGGGGTATGGATAGCTCTGAGTAGAATTTATCATTTTTGCTATAGAACAAATTAGATTTTTGTTTTTCAATAGTGGAATACATATATAAAGTTAGTTACTGAGCTAATTTTATTTTCGATCTCCATCTCAATATTGTGTGTACAGTATTTTACACTGAAAATGTCAAAATAACTCAATTGGGTGTAATTTAAAGAATTTAAAAAAAAAAAGTCATGGCGACCTATATATGTTTTTATTTGTTTTGAAAGAAATGTCATAGGATCTTGTCATATACAAGCTTTTTTATCTTGAATTAATGTTTCGGTAAAAACAAAAGAGGATGGGGTACGGTCCATATATGTTTGATTTTTAAAGTAAAAAGACTAATGAGGATTACAATTGCTTCTGTATGACTTGAAAGAAATGTATATATGCAATCGAAAATTAATTGTTGTTTTTCAATAAACGTAATGTTATGAAAACAATTGTGGGAATGTTCAATGACTATACTTTCCTCTTTTTAGTGAAATTTTGAAGTTAGAAATATGTGCCTTCTTCAATGAAATCTAGTGGAAAAACAAGTTTGGTGACCTAGCATTCTTTTATAATGTTGCATCTAAATGATACCAGATGAATTTAAAGAAGATATCAGCACTACGTCCATTCCCAGGCAACATCCTTATATATAAATTTAAAAAAATCAGCACTACGTACTATTTCACATACGCTGCATCACGTCGTTAAGGACTTTAAACTTGTGTACTGAATTACAACGCGTGAAATGCAACATTCCGTATATATTTAACCCGGTTACGTAGCGTTTTGCTTTCCACTAGATGTACTATCTGTACATTGTATTTAAATAGATTTTAAACGCAGCTGTTTTATATCTCACGATCTCAATGATTTATTTTTAACTTCCTCGCAAAATTGCTTCATTTAAGCAACTATTTCAAAAATCCTTCGTTATATGATTCAGAACCTAATGCAGTACTTTCAAATTAAGTTTAAATGCAGTGAACTTCTATAAAATACAAATCAATTGAACTGTTATGTTTACAATGGGACGCTTCGGTAGATGCGTGCTGAATTCAAACGAGAAATCCGCGGATTCAAATCTCTCGCCTAAAAGGAGCGGGACTTTACAGTTTGCTGATATCACATTGAAGTTCTTTTGTTTAAAAACAGAATGCCATTCTATAAAAAGCATCAAAAGAAATCATCAGTCCCAAAAAGTAAGTCAAATCCATGCGTCCAAAAAGATGCACTACCCAAGATTCATCTATGTCAAAATAGAATGTTTTGTCTTCCAAAGATTAAGCTGTAAACTAGGTTTACATATTACAACTGACCGTTCGAAGGCGGTAGCCCTATTTTCAACCCTTTTGTGTTTGTGATGTCGGTTGCAGTTTTTATAAGTTTTGCCTTCTCGGTTGTCTTGTTGCGTGTTTGTTTCTGTGTTTTGTGGTTGACTCTCCTCCTTGAATGATACTTTCCCCGTCTGATGATCTTTTTATATTTCTTTAAAGCAATTAGTGCATAATTATAGTTCATGCGAAAGTGATGCAAAAGCAACAATTAACAGTGAGGGCGCCGCTGAATCATTTCAAGTGCAAAGACTGCATAATTAGTGTTGAAAGCAACGTAGTTCCCATTTCGCAAGCACTGATGCGTGGAAATTATAGTACTCCTTTTAAAAATCCTCGTTTAAAGCTTATACTGGATGGCAGAGAAAACAAATCATATCAGAAGTAAGATATTAAGACGGAGATTCGTCAAACAATCGTGTTGATAGGTTTTCTAGAGATATCATATTCGGAAACCGCGGTACAAATGCGAAGATCGTGAAAATCGAGTTTTTGTTTTCTTCGAAATTGCCAATGTTTCAAAACGGGTACAAAAATCGAATATTCTTAAATATTGTTGAAGTCGAAGCGCATTTACTGTTCTACCTTTTCTGAAAGTTTCTCTTAATTTCGTGAATATACATTTTTCGTGACCGCTTTGAAAGTTGGTATCTGCATTTCACTCTTTTCGGATGCTATTAAAAATTTCGACCACACAGAAAAAAAAAAGCCTAGGGCATGTCAGCCGCACGCCATAAACCCCACTTGTCCCTGGACAAATTAAAATATCAGAATGGCAAACAGGCTCACACTGTCACTGAAAATAAATTAAGAATTGAATTTAACTGTTGTATTTCCATTCACAGTCCAAACGATAGCTGAAAATAGCTGACACACGTTGTGTATTCAAAGGTCAAAGTATGCTTACGCAAGAGATACATGTACAGTACACAACTATATATATGGATTATTTACAGGAGTGGAATTAACCTGTTAAGCCTATATCGAAACAGTGTAACAATCAGCATGATCGCATATAGTTCCAAGTTGTACATGACTCACTTGAGTGAATGCGTAATTTACAAACTACAAACAGACCTATGTCAGGAAATTAAAACTAAAATGTGAAACACAGTTACACACCAAGCAAAAATGAGTCATGGAATGGATTTTACCATAGGCAGTGTAGGGATTTGTGTAAGTAAATAAACTTAATTACTGTAGGACAAGTGTTTAACGTTGAAACGTATGTAATAGTGGCGGTTCATATATATTATAACTGATAGTTTACGAACACATGAGTAACGAATGATTGAAGAAAATGTAACTTGTAAACCTTGCACTCATGAATGCCACCTGTGTCAGGGAATTAAAACTAAAAGGTGAAACACAGTTACACACCAAGCAAAAATGAGTCATGGAATAGATTTTACCATAGGCAGTGTAGGGATTTGTGTAAGTAAATAAACTTAATAACTGTAGGACAAGTGTTTAACGTTGAAACGTATATAATAGTGGCGGTTTATATATATTATAACTGATAATTTTTCGAACACATGAGTAACGAATGATTGATGAAAATGTAACTTGTAAACCTTGAACACATGAATGCCACCTGTGTCTGTTACTTACATCTTGGACAGTATCTAGAAAGTACCAGATTTAATTCCAGCTGTGTTTAAGTAAACTAGTAAGATGGCATTAATAGCAGTGAGAAAGTTGAACATGGTTATTTAAATTAAAAACAAATTGAACAATATGTTATATGTTCAGGTCTGCTTAGAGGCAGTGTGTACCGTAGCCAGACTGTTTTCACAGAGTCATGTTTCCCAGTCTCACAGTATAACTACATCAAGAGCCTTGTGTAAGCCAGTGTCTACGTAAAAAAAAGTATGATAATCGACCTTTGGAAACGGCCGAAACGACACATACGAAATATTGCAGTCTCGGTTTGATTGAGACTTTTCATGAGCGGTAGTGAAATATGCTACCTACCGCTCACGCCCTATAGCCCCGAGTACGCTCAGCTTCAACAAATCTATAAATGTATCAATGCATATTCTTAGCAAAATATGTGCCATTGTGCACAGGTCTGCAAGTCTCAGACTTTTAATACTAAAAATATAAACAAATGGCGTTTTACAGCACGTCGACACATAGTAACTATGTCATATTGTGCATAGTACGGATGTACAATAAAACAAACAAAATAAAAAGGTCCTTATATTACATTTAAAATATTACACTTAACCAGGCCCCGACATAACAAAATTTGCTGGCATGGCCCAGCGATAGCACGGTAGACTTGAAATTTTCTGCTTCCGAGTTCAAGTCACAAATACGCCACTGAGTTTCGACTGTGTTTTCTGGCAATACACCTTCTCTCATCCTTGTTTGTTCCTCAGCCTCATTTGATGGATTGGGATTTAAACTTGGGGTATATCATCCAAGCACGTTAAAGAACCATTGAAATATATGCAATAGTAAGAGTAAGGCTAGTTTTCGGATTCCTACGTGATCTTCCCCTCTCGCTGTTGCGGCTCTAAATAAGTATGATGAGCCAAACAATTATTTTCTAATTCATCGTACATCATACATAAAAAAAAAGTCTGTAGTCACTATAATTCTATTTCAACTCGACAACTTATTAACTATTTAAGTTGTAAAGAGATCTGGTTAAACAAAACGTTTCCTATGTGCCCATCATTTTTTGTTTGTTTTTTCGGTCTTAGACCCTCCGACCCTATATTTTGTAAAACAAAACAATAAATTCAATGGTAAGAAAGGTAACCGGTGGTATTCGTATTTTGGTCCCGCATTTCAAATAACCAGTGATCATGTTTAGAAATTAAAGGAAAAAAAGAAGGTCATGCATGTTATATAGAGGGACTGCGATCATGAACTATAGTTTAACTATGGTCGTTGCTCTGCGCATGTCTAGTTAAGGAGTTATCTAGTTAAACCATAGTTTCAATAAATGGATACACGCGACATGTTGTAAAAACCTGGAATGTGGAATACTTTATCATATAGTCAATTAAAGATTAACAATTAAAACTAGAATAAATACAGGCACATGAAGACATATGTAATAAAGAGTCTAGTTTCAGCGAGTTGGTTACCAATTGACTTGTATACAACACCGAGAAGGGCTCAGCCCATCGAGGTTTTTAAATAAGGCCATACCGAGTTTTTCTCTATCTTTAGCGTCACATTCTTCCTCGAAACCTACTTACCAGGTAGAGAAAAGCAACGACGAAAAATCAACAGCTGTATTTTCATCATTATTTGGTGGTTTTTCAACTGAAACAATATTCAAACAATAAAACAAGTCATACTGATAGTCATGTAGAAAGATTTTGTTTATTCCAATTAGGAATAGCTGATCAAGTTGTTCATTTCCCTAGTCATTTTATAACTTGTTTTGCATTGTCGTTGACGCGGAAAAGTGTTTCCGATGGTTTTCATATGAATGCCAAAAATGTTTTTGTTTTTTGGCCCAGCCATTCAAAAAATGACAAGCCCAATGACGCTAAATATAGGAAAAAAGCTGAGACAGACTCTATATTTTTATAGTATGGTGCTTAGTGACATTGTCCGTGCGTGCTGTCCGTACTCTAACTTCCATAAATTTATTGGACGTTAGAGTATGGTATTAAAGCTCCGTCCCTTTATCTGTACTGCATTAAACGATTTAATGCTATGCATCCATCTAAGGTATTTTCACAGACAATACTACTGTAAACGGACGAGGAAAAACTAATACACTCAGCGGAGTTTGGACTCGGAACGATTGCATGTGAAGCGGGCGCTCTACCGATATCACCATAAAAGCTAGCTCTGTCTCGAGACAGTAGAAACGCGCTTATAAACCTATATATTTACAAACACCCAACTGAGTCCTACTACATACCTCCATCATTTAACTTGATATATGTCACCCTACAAATATCACACAAGCAAGGTCCCTAGATACCTCAGCTAAACAACCTCTAACAGTAAATATCCTGGTCATGGCACCAATGTCAAATCACGAGGAAAAACTAGTACACTCAGCGGGGATTGAACTCGGAACGCATGCATGCGAAGCGGGCGCTCTACCGATATCACCAAACAATCTAGCTCTGCAGCGAGACTGTAGTAACGTGCTTAAATAAACCTATCTATTTGCATACAGCCCATCTGAGTCCTATTACACTACAATATTATGATAATGTGCACTGTCTTTGTTAGTTTGCGTATGTGTCTGCCTTGTATATGTCAATGGTGTGTTTATGTTTGTGCGAATGTAAGTGCCAATCTGGGTGTGTGTGCGTGTGTGTGTGTGTGTGCGTGCGTGCGTGCGTGCGTGTGCGTTATAATTTCAATAGTTTGTGTATGCAAAGGCTTCCTTCCTGGGATTACTTTCTGGCTTTCTATTATTTTATAAATAAAACTAATGAGAAAATGGTCCTATAGAAATCGCAGCGCCAAACCGCAATGGCTTCGTAGGCCCTCACTGTGGTACAAACACAGAGCAAATTTATTATACAATGAAAAAGACATTACACAGCACAAAGAGTGCTGAAGACAGCGTTACCGACTTTGAACGGACAGTAGGCTATATAAAAGCTTACAGGTCAGCTTGAATCGGTTTTATGTGTACACAATTCTAGCTGTTATCAGTCTTCAGAGCCCAAACTGACAGGACAATGTAACCCAAACTAAATTCCATTGAAAGGAAATCGCTAACAATAAAGACCACATCCATAGAATTTCACAAATGATACACTAAGATATTGTTGTAAAGCTGAGTAAAAATACAAAATTAAAACACCTCAGGCTGTGGTTGATCAGTAAATTGTGTACTGAACAACCACAGCGGTTGCTGCCTAAGTGGAAACCAATTTAGGGTACGACCAGAAGACCCGAGAGACGAAAGTGCATGCACCTACTCCATTCGTCGGGTTTTTAGTAGGTGCAATCATAGAGTCCCAAGAGGTTGTCTATTCATCACAAAAGGAATTGTACTGAACAACCACAGCGGTTGCTGCCAAAGAGGAAACCAATCTAGGGTACGACCAGAAGACCCGAGGGACGAAAGTTCATGCACCTACTCCATTCGTCGGGTTTTGCAATCATAGACTCCCAAGAGGTTGTCTATTCATCACAAAAGGGAAAAGTAAAGCGTAGTGACTGACTGTAGATGAGTCTATCAACGAACTTGAACATGTATGTATGAAATCATTAGAAATCGAGAGTTGAAGGTCGAGGAATGCTGCTATAAAATTCAAACTATTCGCTATATTCAACGTACGTTCTGGTGGATACATTTTAGCAACCATATGTGCAAATAATCTAATATCGATATTGAATATGTCATCTAGATACAGATATGTATTATTAAATGCATCAATAATGTCACTTTGGCTAGCAGGTGGCAACTCAACTTAAAATATATATTTACAGCAGTAAAAAAACAAATCTGTGACACAGTTAGTGTCCATAGTAATACCAACAACCTGACGGAAATATATAAAATAAATACCTAAAGGCACATTTCTCTACATTAAACGAGTTTAATGCTAGCTAATACTACCCTCTCATATCTAATATTACTTGAATAGTTTAGCGGTTATAATACCAATAGGTTAGATAATTTCAGATATATAACATTGTGTTCCCATGCTTCCCTGATAATTAGACTATCAGCTTGAAATAAGCATATTTTACACTTTTTCATTTTGTTCTAATTTTCTTTCAGATTGATTTCAATTTTATCCTAACATGTGTCACAGACTAAAATATGGAATTGGAACTTTAAAATAGAATGGAATGGAAATCGATTGGAATCAAAAGCTAATTCCATTCCAATTCCATTCCATCCAAGGTTTGTAGACTATGCCGATACATGGCGCATTTAAACCATACGTATTTTACCTTGACACCGGCAACATAATTGCTCAAATAATTCGCTGTAAAATAGTTAATTGTTGTTGCAATTATATATATATGTATCGATTAACTGACTACATACAAATAACACGTCTATAACTCAAGTCAAATGTCTTTAAGTGCGGAAAATACAACAACGTTAGTTTCAAATTTGCGAAAGTTTATTTTTGTCCGCCATATTTGAACCAGAGCAACCATCACCTTGCCGTGGGTTGACCTATAATTGACTGATGACGTCATTCTGGTTAAACCATCGCGGGTTCGATCTGACCATAGTTAAACTACGGCTACTACAGTTCGTGATCGAAGTCACTCATAGATCTTTGCTGGTCATCCTGTTCTGTTCGATTCATATTCATAAAACTGAAAAGTTCTGTAGTAACTACTTATTCATATATTTCAACTCATCCAACTTGTTACCGTGAAACAAAAATATGTATGGTTAAACAGAATCTGTATCATTTTTTATTTTCAGAGTCCCTGATGACCTGAGACGCTGGGAGTTAGATATAAAATGTTACTAAAGTCATAGAATATATTGGAGGATCTTATTTAAACAAAGTTTCAAGTCACATATATAATAACTTCGTATAACATTAACAACGGAATCAGAAATACTTAAACAAACGATAATAGAATAATGCTACGGTGTACAGTTTTATTTTTTAATGTTTTTATGAATCAGCTGTTCTAGCAACTTCAAGAAAAATATGTCAAATAGCGTTTGTGACTTGAGGGAATTAGGTTATTTGGACCCTATAATTCCGAAATTCCAAGGATCAGCAGTTCAGCACAATATCATAACAACATGCATGTCTGACTGTTAACAGAAGTGGATGGATTGCGATATTAACTGGACAGTTCACTGGAGTGGCTCCAAATAAGGGATAACGCGAAGATATAAATATGTTTCTGTTAATCTGACCGACCATGCCCAATTTATTTATTGGATTAAGTGGATGTTTTGTGAATTGTATTGGATTGTAAAGCTTGTGGAATAATGGATGGCGGAAGGTGTACAGTACTGGTTCTACATAGGTCACGTGGGTGGTCTGTCTCATATATAACCTTACATGTGTTGAAAATGACCTAAAACACTATACAAATATATCAAATAAATAATTCACTTTAGATATCTCATTCGTTATATATTTTTTACTTAGTCATGAAAATATGATTTAAGACCTTCATGACTTTATGTACCTTAAATGTTATTTACCACCAAGGTAATAGTGACTATTCCGCTGTACAGTGTTCCACGGATTGTTTTTAATGGGGGTATTCATATCCCACGGACACATTTCTAGTACACGAATTATGGGGATTTGTGGTTGCCCTATTTATACATTGTCTACATTTTGCCTCTCACCGCTGAGGGCTCGAATCTCACTGGGAGCGCAACTTGTGAGAAAGTGTCTATTTTTTATGGATGGCGGTTATTGGTTCTACCCACTAAAATGGGGTGGTCTACCTCTACCATAAAATAAAATTGACAGCACATGTTTTGTAAAAATAACTGACCTTCTTTTCTTTCTTTCGATATCGTCACGACAGTGTTTACGTCTAACAGAAAATTAATTGTAGGTTTCAACTGACACATGGTCTATATTAAACCAATACATGTAAAATCCCCTCAAACCCTTTGCCGTGTGGGTGCTATATTCCACGATTGTCTTGATACCATCATGGGACAGCAACACATACATTTACATAGGTTTATTTTCTCTTATTAAATCTATAAGATGCCCCGCGCCCCTACTCCCTTAACTCCCATCTTGAGCAGTGTTGATTTTTACATACACTATCCACATGTAAGAGGGCTCCCGATAGTACCCGCTCCGTCGAATACGCGCCTGTAAGTTCAAGTACAGTCGAGTCAAAATCTAAAAGTCGATACAGCATGAAACTTTAAGAGGAACTGAATCTTCCAAATTATGTGTTTAAAAAATCCAAAACGGCGGGCATTACACTTTTTACATTGCCGAAAGATGAGGTACTACTTTCCGTTGTCATGCGTTACCAAATATTTAAGAGATGTAGGAAAATAATAAGGCTGCGACTCTACTGTAAGGTTACCTGCCCTCTGCTTGGAAGGTGAAGGTAACATCCACATTTGCTTTTTGACCGTTGTGATGTATTACCCAAAAAACTACTATACGCGCAGTTTGAAAGGTCTAATGCAAAAATTGAAGGTAAGAATTATAATGTTATCTGCCTTTGCTTGGAGGGTCACATTTGCTTTGTCACTTTGAGATGTACCACCCGAGATACAGCTATAAGCAAAGCTTGAAAGCTCTAGTGCATACAGTTTGTGAAAAAGTGACCTAAACGCATAAGTTGAAGGTAAAAATTATTAAGTTATCTGTCCTTAGCGTGGAGTGTCAAGGTCACTTCCACATTTGCTTCATCACGTTGCAATGTGCCACCCAAAATGCAAGTACCCACGTCAACATTCAAGTTTTGAATTTTCTCACAAACCGTTTGCACTAGACCTTTCAAACTGTGTTGATAGTTGTATCTTGGGTGTTATATCGCAAAGCAATACGTATGTCTCTTTTTTTCTTCGAAAGGGAGAGACACACATTTAATACACACACAGACTATGTGAGGTCTGGGTTTATTTTTAAAAGAATTTTCCGAATGATTCTCTGAAAAATAAAAAACAAGATGTTCGTCAGTGGAGTGGGTTCAGAAACCAATAACTCGGAGGAGGTGTGTCAGTTCCAATTTAAGTACAAAGGTCAGGCGCGTGTAAAAGTACATTATCATTTTGGGTGGGAGATCAACGTCATAAGATCACGTAGTATAAGTCACGTGGAGGGCCGCGAACGTCCTGTGTAACGTGGAGGTCCGGGAACGTCCTGATTACGTGGATGTCAAGGATATAATTATCCTGAGGATGCTTTTGAGACCTCAGTTTTACCATACTACCTGTTTTATTCGTTTATATACATCACTACGACAATTTATCATAAAAATACATACATCACATTACATTTTGCAGCAACCCTCATTGTACGCTGTATTCATATTACTTGCCGTTACCATTCGGTATATTTCGTTGACGTATTTCGATATAGTTTTACCATATTTTTTACATCAAGTACAGTTCATTTAGATAAACTAATCACATTTTCATTTGTTTGTGTGTATTGTGCATCGATTTAAGCCAGCACTTCCATTAGACGAGATGTAATTAAGCTCTAAAACACAGTTTTATTTCGATCGTCATTTTGTTTACTTTTATTTAAATATACACCAATGTTCTCATTCTTGTTTATCAAAAATATATACATTTAAAGCTATTCGTTAATACAATTTTTAACAATGTCAAAAGGTACGGGTGAAATCGCATAATTGAAGTTTTTGTCGGTACAAATCATGAACACATTTTTTTACGGTCAATAAATATAACAAAAAGAAGTCAGCATGACTATTCTATACCTATTTAATTTACATAAAATAAACACTGACGATACTTGGTGTTGGACCTTTTTACAAGTCGCCACAATGCTTTCCTCTTTAATTGTACGATGACCGGACAGGCTGTGGACCCTATGATGACGCCTACCTAAAGCCCATTGGGACGGTGGCGTTTGATGTTTGTCTATGGTCTTTCTTGTCGTGCCCTAATGTATTATTCTTTTGTTGCTCTGGCTTCTGCCAAGTCATTAAGTACCTTCAGTGTGGCTTTCTAGCTATTGTTTTTTTCGTATTAAATTTACACGAGCATATTTGTGTTTTACTTATATTGCCTATTGATGCTGGCTTGTTGGTTAGAGATTATATCATGGCGGGGATTTCTTTATTTACACTGTCCTGTTTTAATGGGATGACAGTAGGGTAAGTGTGAGGTTTGGTGCACCCTAAAACCGGTTTATGCTGCTTTCCCTGTCCGAAATTTGTATCCTTCTTTAAACCCCCAGTGGCCTACTTTGCCACTGACTGTTGCAAGGCCGTCAACCCTTTTGTGTTTGTGATGTCGTTTGCATTTATTTTTACTTTTTCCTTCTTCTTTGTCTGTTTGCGTGTTTGTTTCTGTGTTTTGTGGTTGACTGTTCTCTTTAAATGCTACTTTTCCTGTCCAATATTTTTATATTTCTGTAGTATACATGATTATAAAATTAAATATTCGTTAAAAATAAAAACAATACACATTTGACCAGTCACCTTTCTACTTTCTATAACATTTCACGAAGTTCCTGTTTATTGAAGATCATAGATTTAGTATTCATATATTTGAACACTAATTAAAATTGCACAAATGTCCAGCAATATAGGGTGTGTCACATTATTCCAAGCTCCTCATTAGATTATTCCACTGATTTGCTGCGCATAAAGTTCCAACTGTCGTGTTTCATTAATATACTGTTATGGTCATATATAACTATGAATAGATTCTTCTAGTATTTCATACATTTATCCTTTGAAATGCTAATACGCCTCATTTAACTTGTTACTTGCCATCAGATAAGAGCTGATTAATGTCAACCATAAATGATAAGTGTTTGCGGTTTTACAGATGCCAACGTGTCTTGGGTATCTTTTTGAAATGCTATTAAGCATCATTAAGCATGTCACATGCCATAAGATAACCGCTGAATAATGGCAGTCGCACCTGTTATTTCATGCGTGTTTGTGGTTTAACTCATTTGACAAACTAGAGGTGAATGATATTAAAATATTTTCCGACGATATAGTGTGACAGAAATTTAAAAAAAAGGTGTGTCAGCTCCAATTTAAGTAGGAAGGCCAGGTGCACGTTAAGAGTACGCAAGTATTTTGACGGGAATGCTGAAGGCTGAATGCTGAAGGCGGGAAAATGCCCCAGAACGTCCTCGCTTGGCGGGAGTTTAACGTCATGATATCACTTGACATGAGTCACGTGAAAGCCCCGGAACATACTCGTTTGGCGGGAGTTAATCGTCACAAGATCACGTTGCATGATTCACGTAAAGACCCTGGAACGTCCTGAGGACTCTCAAGTGATCCTGGTTTTACCTTACTAATAGACAATGCAAAACAGTATCATATATTGTGGAAAGGAAATGTCTAATTGCTAATTTTTATTTCTTGAAATAATATCACTGCCTGCCGGATTAGAAACAAATATTTGAAAATAAAACTTTCCAAACGTGTTAATGGTGTCTACATATATATTTGCGTGGCGTACATGTCATTAAAACTGATGCGTTGTAATAAAGTGAAAAAACAAAAAACATATAAATTCCATTGACCAGATTCTAGGATATGTGTAGAAGAGGTCATGGGCAATATAACTTATATAATTATCAGTTATATTAAAGGAATAAGTCTCAAAAGACATATGCAAGAACAATTGAAACATTTGGTAATCTACATGTTTTACAGAAATTATAATGTCGCTCTTTTTTCAATGTAAAGTGGGGTCATTTCACAAATGGTGGATTTGGTTCCCTATATCTTTATAATGGCAAGGAAAATGTCGATTGTTCTTGAGTTTTTATAACTTGAGACCCATAACAGTTATTTTGTAATCTTTATGTTTAATCTTGCTCTTTACCTTATTTGTATTTTTAAATCTGAAATAGTATATTTTATCTTATATGAGATAACTCTGATACTTACATTGGAATACGACACATAAGTGAAAAATAAGATCAACCTAAGTCAATCTAAGATCATTGGTGATTTAAAATACTTCACAATATAAAATAACCTAACATTTATTTAAACTAGATGTGCATAAGGGCTTTATTTTGTTCAGTATAAATTAATCTTATCCACCACGGCGAAACATGTAAAGTAAGCATGACTGAAAAGCAAGAATGTCTCGTAATTAAATCTATTTTCGGTTATAAAACTCTCATGTTTTCTTGCATCTGCACACATTTTTCAATTTAAATTGGAAACGTTTGGGTTTTTGTATATTTTCAAGCTTTAAAAAGCAATACGATTGAAAATGTGTTTTATAACATCAGCCACATTATAAACCACTGAGTGTAAGACAATCTTGATGAGGGAGTATCTGACTACCTCACCATCTTAATAACATTGACGATAAAGTGAATCGAACCGAGGTTTAATACATTTGCAAATAGCTAAATACGAAAAACAATCAACTGTGTTTTAACTTGAATTAAAACGAAACATGACAATTGTTATTATTTGTCACAGTTACTATAAACTATTTCTTGGAATTGTAAAACTCACTTACCGCACATCTTATACATTCAACGAATCTATTTTTAAATGACTTTTTGTGCAGATGTAAACATTATATAGTAAATTATAATTGTGCATGTAAAGATTTATTTTGTAAACGCAAGAAACCGATCATAAGTGTGAATTTGCAATAAAAAAAATATGAAATTCTCACAGGTGGCTGTTGTCTACTATGGCGCCATGAAGCGAAATATATTAATGAATGCAGATTACAACGATAGTTCGTAGTATCAAATAAACGCTCCAGGGAAGAGCATAAAGTGATATATGATTAGCCGTAGCGTATAGGAGGTGTTCAGAGCGAAACAACCTGAAACGAGTGGCACAGTATGTCCCAATATCATTAAAAGCAGACCCTTTATCGCACTACGATATTCTACGCTACAAGGTCTAGAAGTGGAGAGTATCAAGGCGATAATATATAAATATCACATTCATGACAGGGTGATAGTAAAAAAAGAGTACGATAATGGACGTTTGTAAGAATGTTCACCCTGAGGATATGATTATCGCCCGAGGTGATATTTATTTTGTTATACCGAAAACCCTCGGGCAAAAACAAGATTCATTTTCAGTACATATTTCACTTTGCCTGATAAAGTGCTTCACAGCTTCTTTGAGTGAACCAATTTAAATTTCGAAAAATTGCTATGAAAGTTATATCATTGGTTTGGAAATAACATAACTAAGAAAAATGAGTGGTAGTTTATTCAAATTGGTCAAACACTGTAACACAATGTTGTCTATGGGGATTTAGCATGGGCGTTTTATTTGAGGTATAGTAATAGATTTACAAAACACTATAATGTGTTGATATTGTTTATAAAATATGAATTGTTATTGCTTAGTGAGATTTTTGGTGTTTTTTTTTCTAGCTACTGAAATGAATCAATTCATTTCCGTATCATATCAAACAATTATAATATTACTCCACCAAAATAGGCTGAAATACATTCACCCAAAGTACAATGCTGACTTTATTGGCAGAATGCATTAGATAAAGATTGGCACGAAAGATCTCTCAGAATCCTGTTTCCCGAGAAAACCTTTTTAATAAAAGTTTGCGTTCTTTAATCCTAAATCGAAATATCGATACAAATGTGCCAGATTGCCTAGGGCAAGTAAGTACTAATTAAATTACATGATTGCTATGGAAGGTTCGAGCAAGAAACTGACTCAGTAAAACCGAGTCTGCTAAGTTTATCTATTGTTTGCTTTTGTGCTTCCAAGAGATCCCATTTTCAGTATTTATTGACAACGTTTGTTTAGTGCTATTACTTACTGGTCCTTTGGGATCATCAAGACCAAACGTTGTGGCTTTAAAGTTTAATTTCGCTTAAACCGGTGCTAGTAGGCGTGAGTTTTGTTGCAATTTACATTACCTCTCATGAACAGACTCAATAAAATCGAGCCTGCTACTTTTATCTCTTGTTTTTGTTTGTTGCTTCCAATGGATCCCCTTTTCAGTATTTATTAACTGGGAAAGATATGACGCGTTCGGAGTGCTGCAACAGTCTAAGCAAACGTTACAAAACTAAAGAAACTACTGGGTAATGACAGGTGATTATAATTAAGTACAGGGTGTATAATCAAGAACTTTCTATGCTCTGGAGAGGACTGTAGTGTGTGCTCAGCAGGCATCAATGCTATTGACATCGGAAAAGAAAAAGCGTAAGCAAAATCGGATGCATCCCTGTTGAAGACACCAACTTTAATATCCGCACAGAGGCTATACTCAACACATATCAGGTGATGATGATGTACATCGTCTGCGTCGGGAACACGATAGAGATCTTGTGACGCTATACCTGTTGGTCGCATTATAACACGCAATCAGACAATAACACGTACATTCCAAACTGCTTAAAGAATCTAAAAAGGCAAATACCGACACTTATAAAATTACACTACAAAACTGTTTATCAAAACTATAGGTCATGTAACAATGTATATGTGCTGATTAAAAGTACAGGTTTATTCACTTGTTCTTAAAATATCTATGACTGAATATGCGTAAAATAAATTATGAGTTGGTAAATCTAAATTTGGCACTTTATGGCGGGAGAGGGCCTCTACATATGTTTGTGCTATATTTTCCTAATTCATGTCCTTAAAAGAAGATCATTCTGATGTGGGCAGGAAACGTAGAGCATTTGCTGATAAAAATGAGTATGATAATGGACCTTTGGAAACGGCCGAGCACGACACATACGAAATATTGCAGTCTCGGTTTGATTGAGACTGTTCATGAGCGGTAGTGAAATATGCTAGCTACCGCTCACGCCCTCTAGTCCCGGGTTGAGCAGAACTCAATATTCATAAAATCAATAGTACAAAATGTTAACCATCCCGAAGATGGCATGCATATGGCGGTGGATATGGAGCGTACTTCTTCCCCATGTCGTACGGCGTATGGTCCAAGTATCTGATAAAATTAATTTAAATGCCCCGAAGAGCGAAATAAACATAATGGAATTTAGTTGGCAGCAGCAGTTATGAAGTCTGCAGATAAAAAAGCAGACAACAAATCCTATGAGTGGTTAAACAAAACCCGGAGCCTTTATCGGCCGGAGTAGTGGAACCACCGAATCAAAAATTAAGTAAGAAAACAAAAGAAACTGAAAATGTACCACCGATAACTAAATATAAGTATCGGGCTTAGCGATCTCCAAAGATCGAATGAATAACAGTACTGATAGATGATTATTCACCATCACACTTATGTTCACTTATCTAACAGCATTGAAATAGCTGACAATAGAATCAGCTAATCGATGAAATCGTATCGTTAAGCATATGCAATATGACATAAAACTTTCAAAAATATGAACGCTCACACACTATATATTACTATAAAATTGCAAACTCTCTCCTTGTGTACATCAATATATTATCTAAAACACAATAAATAACTTGGAAAAAAATAATCTTTTATGAGTTCTGTAAATGCTAAACTCCCATATTTCAAGATAAAGCAACTATTATTCATGCTCTTTTTCTAAATAAATCTAGTAAAGTTCCAGCAAATGTAATTTATAATCTTTACAATTCGGTCATCTTTTTAATATCTGTAGGATATTGCCGGCTGCCTCGAAAATGCCAGGATCATCCAAAAAAAATGGACAACACTATAAATTATTGAAGTCTCCCTGCACTATGAATCAATGCTGTAACTTACTCGTCCTTAGAATCATATGTGTGGCACAATAACACAAAGTCTGTTACTTTTATCTCTTGTTTGTGTTTGTTGCTTCCAAATGATACCCTTTTCGGTATTTATTGACATTCAAACTAGCGTATTTTAGTGCTGTGTAGCGCTGTAAAAGGTTCCCCCGACTACAGATCAGTAGTTTGGGATCCTCAAGCCCAATCTGTGTGACTTTTGAAGTAGAATATCGCTAAAGCCGGAACGAGGAGACGTGAGATGTGTTGCATGAACATTACCTCTCATGAACAGATTCATTAAAACCGAGTCTGCTATTTGTATCTCTTGTTTTTGTTTGTTGCTTCCACGGAATCACCTTTTCAGTATGTATTGACATTCACACTAGCGTTTGTGTAGTGCTGTGTGGCGGCCGTAAACATGCGTCCCGACTTTTATTATTCACTGGTCCTTTGGAATCATTCTATGTCGCTTTAAAGTCGAATATTGCTTAAGCTGGTGTTAGAAGGCATGAGAGGTGTTGCATCCTATAATTACCTATCGTGAACAGTCTCAATAAAACCCTGTCTTCTACTTTTCTCTCTTGTTTGTGTTTGTTGCTTCCGAGGGATCCCTTGTTCAGTATGTATTGACATTCACACTTGCATTTGATTAGTGCTGTGTGGCGGCCGTAAAAAGTTGCCCCGACTACAAATCTGTAGAGTTATTACTTACTGGTCCTTTGGGATCAATGAGCCCAATCTGGGTGTCGTTGATGTAAATTACCGATTATTGTCGGTTCTAAGGGACGTGAGAGGTGTTGAATCCTACATTACGTCTCATTCATTCAATAAAACCTTGTCTGTTTCTTTATTCTCTTGGTTGTATTAGTTGTTTCCAAAGGAACTTCCTTAACAGTATTTATTTAAAGTAGTATACCATTTCAACAGGTTATGGTACGATGGGGCTAAGGGAGTCGGGAGAGGTATGATGTTTGGTATCTTATATAACCTCTCATAAACAGATTTAATGAAGACAAGTGTAAAGGTCGAACTGGAAATGCTGCTTTCAAAGAACACAGTCAACCCCATTAAACATAATAAATTATCCGAAATAATATTTGTAGCTGGCATCTGAAAGTACAGCAGATATTATCGTTTCAAAGAACAATTAAAGCAAATTTAAATTCTGTTACAATCTGTCATTTTCACACATCAGTGTTACAACAGGCCCCAATGTGATTTACAGATAGTACTCGTGTGATTTTCAAGGAATAATAAACAGACAAATAAATCATCTATGTATAGGAATGTTAGCATTGTAGTCCAGCATCGAAAACCACTGATTATTCACAGTATTCGTTTCTACAAAATAGATTTTTAGTTTACGTTTTTTACAAATGTGCTATGGAGTAATGCAAGATGGCAAGAGGGCGAGTTGTCCTGCGTACGTCGTCCGTCCGCCCGTCCGTTATCACTCCGTCCGTTAACCTTTGCCTCGTTAACACAATTGGGACTTCATTATTATCCGATCTTTTTCGCACTTTATCAGGTTGTTGATATCAATGAAAGCTCTGACGAGTTCGAAAACCAGCCAGTTCGGACTAGTAACACCGGAATTATGGCCCCTGAGTTAGTTAAAATTGATATATTTGCATCGTTAACACGATAGGGACTTCATTATTCATACGACCTTTACCAAACTCTACTAGATTGTTGATATTAATACAAGACTCGGAAGAGTTCGAAAAACCAGCCAGATCGGACCATTTACACCGGAGTTATGGCCATTGGTTTTCTGAAATATGAATCTAACTTCGATTCGTTAACACGATAGGGCCTTCATTTTCCATCCGATCTTATTCAAGCTTTACCAGATTGTTGATATCAATGAAAACACGGAAAAGTTTGAAAACCACCCAGGCCGAAAAGGTAGCATCGGGGTTATGGCCCTTGATTTTGTTAAAATTGCTGTATTTTGCATTGTTAACACGATAGAGCCTGCATTTTTCATCAGATCTTTACCAAACTCTACTAGATTGTTGATATCAATGAACACTCAGACGTTTTTGAAGGCATGACAGATCAAACTATTTACACCGGAGTTATGGCCCTTGATATTCTGAAATATGCAATAACACGAAAGAGCCTTCAGTTTTTATTGGCTCTTTTCCAAACATAGCAGATTGTTGAAAAATTGTTCAGTTGACATGAATGAAAGCTCAGACTAGTACGAAAACCAACCAGATCAGACTAGTAACACCAGAGTTGTAACCCTTTAGTTACAAACGTTGTATTTTTACTCGTTAAGACGATAGGGCCTTCGTTTGGCCGGATGCCCTTGAAACTTTGCAGTGATGATCAGTACCAAACCTAGTTATACATATCGTCACCGTGTTCTGGTTGAATTATTTTGGCGGAGTTATGACCCTTTAACGGTTTTAATACAAAAACTGTGTCTGGACTTGTTCTCCTGAACTCCTGACCTGATTTCAACGAATCCTTTTAGGGATAATCAGTACCAATACACACACTTTGTTCTGAACTCCTGCTCAACGAACCAAGGGAGTGTGGTGGTGGTGGGGTGGGGGTGGGGGTGATGAGAGCAAAGTCTAGTTGCGCATGTCATCGCCGTGTAACGGTTGAATTTTATGATGACAAAAAAGGTATAAATGTTTTAGGATATATGTTATTAACCATCGTAGAAAAGAAAGGATAGTCTATGTTCAAGATGTCATCCAGATATCGAGAGGTGTCATTAAGGTCTACAATAACATCTGCCTGGGTGTCTTTAAAAGACTCAACATGAAATCTCTGTCATAGCAATATAAAAATAGATCTGCGACAAAGGGTGCACAGTTCGTACCCACAGGGATGACAACAATTTGTCTATAAACGGTAGTTCCATACATGACGAAAATATTATCTAATAGAAGAAACAAGTGATTCGCAAATGCATGGCAAGTCCACATAGTGTAATTGTCCGAACTGCCGTTAGTAGCACAACATTGTTTAACATGATCTGCAAAGGCAGTAAGACAATATGTTAAATGTTTGGATATGTTTTTAGTGGTGCAAGAACATGAATTGGAAATAAAGCTGGATTTATATGGTTATTTGTGTAATTTGGGAATCCAACACATCGTTGGAAGTCTGTTTTGCTTTTCATCTATTCCAGCCTTGAGAATCTTGCACCTGGAGATATGCGTCAAAACAACATTATCTTCAGTAGATTTCACTGGAGTATAGGAATTAGTACACCCGAGTTCCTGAGATAAATCGTTGACGTAATGGAGGCATCAACATATAATTATATTTTTATCTGCTTTATCAGCAGGATCTAAAACAAACTATTATGAAATTCCTGATTTGAAATTACGAAATAAAAACCTAGGTCTAGGGGAAAGTAGAGAAGGGTTAGCCGTATATAATCTAATACGGGTATATATGATGTTAAAAATAGTATTTTTCCAAGTAGAAAGGGAGTTAGGACCAGTATGTTCGCTATTTATATATAACATTATCAATGGATTGGGCGATATGACCACGGTATGCATTAAATTCAATCTTTAGAAAACAAATGCCGAATTATTATTAATGGTGGACTTGCAAGATAAATAATTGCAACAAATGCGCCTATTAGCATAACACTTACTTTTAGAAGGAATCACTCTGCGTCTAGATTTAATTAAACGATGTCTGAATGGATACGTTATGTGATATTTTCTCAAAGCAGGTGATCCAAGAGGTGTTAAAGAACATGTTGAGCCGTTATTAAAAATCCTGGTAACCCTAACCCTTGATATAAAAGCCATTTTAGCCATTAGAGCGTCCACAGGCCCTCTTGAGCCTCTTGTCTAAGCATGTTTTATTTCATAACATAATTGTTTGAATAGAATATGCTTATTGCTAAACTTAACGGAGATGATAGAATTTTTTGTATCAATTATTAATGTATAATAATACCGTAAAATGTGCATGAAATCCCCGATGTACCCAGCCGTTAATAGAAACAACTGATTAGACTGTATGCTAAGTTAAAAAGGCACCCTGACTGTTTGACTATTGTGTTTACATGAACATTACCTGTGCTATAAATACACAATTTGGATCTGCACACTTCGTGTTGTGCTTAGTGTCGGCGCAGAGGGTAGAGGATACAGCGTAATTAGTACACAAATGTGTATTCGGAATTGTGTGTAACAAATATGTATTCGGTACAGTTTAATTTTATTCAGTGTATTTGTTAGCGTAATTCCCTAAGTTGTAACGCATCCGAGTGCTTCATCAACTGTTTCAGTTTATGTGGTAATAAGCATATTTTGCCTTAAATTGTTTGTATTCGAGTAGATACGGAAATAATATAGGTTTTAAATTAAATATGTCAGACGTTAACATATCAAATTTTAAGAATGTTTTTTTCATATTTGTTCCGTCAATTTTTTTGTTATCTGCACACTTAGGTAAAGTATGGGTAGCTCTGGGTATAATTTATCATTTTAATAAATAACGAATGAGATGTTTGTTTTAAAATAGTGGAAAACATATTATAGGTTATTGCATTTGTATGGCTAAATATTACTTGGAACGAGTTGTTTTGGCAAAGGACGACGAGCTTGCGAGTCGTCCTGCGCAAAAACAACGAGTTCCAAGTAATATTTAGCCATACAAATTCAATCACCTTTTTATTGTATACTTTCATGTTGTTTTTGATCAATGTTAATTGTATGACTATTACTTTTCATTGTATTTGTGTTATTTTTATAGCTTTTGATGGAATTCCTATCTTGCCATTCAGTTTCATTTTGTGTGGATGATTATTTTGCGCGAAAACGACGTCGACGTCGGATGACGTCATTAAAAACATCAAGCAATTTTTTGAAGTTTGTTTACCATTCGATAACGTTAAAAACAGTGGATGAGTTACCATTTTAATTATTTTATCATTTTTTGCCATAAAAGATTGAAAAAAAAGTTCCTTATTTCTATTTCGCGGCTCTTAGCAAGAACGAGCAAAAGTTCCCGTGCAATATCAATGCGTGCAATATCGTAGAATATTGCACGCTTAGCTCAATGCAAACTAAACGGGACAATATGAAAGTATACAATAAATAAAGGTACATACTGAGCTATTTTTATATTCGATATTTATGTCCGAACTTTGAGTATAGTATTTTACAGTGAACTTGTCAAAACTAAGTGCAAAATTTGTGCAATTTAAAAAGGTTTTAATATAAAGTCACTAAAAACCTAGCGACATATATATTACTTTTAAATGTTTCAAAAGAAATGTCATATGCAAGTTTTAAACACAAATTTGAGCAGCGGAAAATACTTTTTATGTCCTGAATAAACGTTTTAGTCAAAGACTTTTTTCTTTAAAAACAGGTATACGGTCCATATATATATTTGCCCCCTTTAAAGTAAAAAAGACGAACGTGGATTATATTTATTAGTGTATGTTTTGAAAGATATGTATATATGTAAATGAAAATTAATCGCCGTATTTAATGTTATGAAAAGGAAAACTGTCAAACTGGTACCGCTCTATTTCATTTCTTTTCAATGAAAATTTAGAGATGGAATAACGTGTCATCTTCAAATATGTCTAGTACAAACAACAAACAAAAAGTGTGATGACCTGCCTATTTTGATAATTGTATATCTAAATGATACTAAAGAAGCTTAATATATCAATTTTAAAAAAATCAGCACTACGTACTTTTCCATCCAGCCAAACTCCTTTATTTTCAAACTATGTCACATAAGCTGTATCACGGCGTTAAGGACTTTACAGCCTATTAATTCAACAAGGTAGAACATACTCCCAAATCATTTTCGATACATTATACATATCATTAAATAGTGACGTATTGTTTTAAATCTATTGCCCTAATCAATAATTGTATCTAATGAAAATATCGTATCAAAACGACCCCGAGCACAACTATTGGTTTTAGTAATACGTAAGCGACGGAATGTTGTATAAATATCCTTGGACAAAGCCATTGTGTGTTTGCCAGTTGTATACGCTTATTTATAATGAGTTAATTGTTTGTGCTAATGATGTATACAGTGTTATGTTTCTTTCACAGATTATTGTAGGCGATGTTCAAAACAAATATCTTTGGACAGACTGTGAACACTATGTCTACCTGAATCCTCAAAGGACTGTAGCGCATAATGCTTTTCTTCAATTACATCCAGGCAGATGTTATTTGGGCCTTTAATGACACCTCTCGGTATCTAGATGACATATTGAACATTGACAACCCTTTCTTTCAAATTATGATTAATAATATTTATCCTAAAGAACTTCAGCTTAACAAGGCTAATATTTCTGATAATAACGCTTCTTTTTCTTGATTTAGATCTCTCTATTGAAAATGGTGCAATTATTAGCAAAGTCTATAACAAGAGAGATGATTTTAATTTTGATATTGTTAATTAATCCCACTTAGCTGGGGATGTTCTCCGAGCAACTTCTTATGGGGTCTATGTGTCTCAACTTATTCGTTTTTCAAGAGCTTGTACTCGAGTTGAGGACTTTAACATTCGTAATCTTTGAATAACTAAAAAGCTACTCAGTCAGGGTAACCGTTACCATAAACTTCGTAAAACCTTTGCACAATTGTATTATCGTAAACCTGATCTTCTTTCCAAATATAAAAGCAATTTAAGGACTCTTCTGCGACAAGGACTATCACAATCTGACTTCTATGGTGATGTGATTTACAAACTGCGTAAAATTCTTGGTCATGATCACTTTCATACTATCTGTGTTAAACTTGTTAAAAGGGTTATCAAAAGAGGTTATGACCCTATCATTTTGCAACGTACTGCATGCTTGGCGGTGGACCCTTTTACAGTTCGCCAATACGCTTTCCTCTTTAATTGTACGATGACCGGACATGCTGTATTGTCTTGTCGTGTCCTCAATGGTTTATTCTCTTGTTGTTCTGGCTTCTGTCAAGTCATCGAGTACCTTCATTGTGGTTTTCTAGGCTTTTTTTTTTATTTTTATATACACGAGCATCTATGTGTTTTAATTATATTGCCTCTTAACGCTGCCTTGTTGGTTAGAGAATATTTCATGACCGGGATTTCTTTATTTACACTGTCCCGTTTAATTTGGATGACAATAGGGTAAGTGTTAGGTTTGGTGCACCCTAGAGCCTGGTTTAAACCCTCAGTAGCCCAGTGGCCATTATGGCCACTGACCGAACCAAGGCGGAAGCCCTGTTGTCAAGAAATATAAAAAGATCGGACAGGGAAAGTAGCATTCAAGGAGGATAGTCAACCACAAAACACAGAAACAAACACGCAAACAGACAAACAAGAAGGCAAAAGCAATAATAAATGCAAAGGACATCACAAACACAAAAGGGTTGACAATAGGGCTACGGCTTGGAACGGCCAGTGACAAAGTAGGCCACTGGCGATTTAAACCGGTTCTAGGGTGCACCAAACCTCACACTTACCCTACTGTCATCCCATTAAAACAGGACAGTGTAAATAAAGAAATCCCCGCCATGATCTAATCTCTTACCAACAAGGCAGCATCAATAGGCAATATAAGTAAAACACAAATATGCTCGTGTAAATATAATAAAAAAAACAATGGCCTAGAAAGCCACAATGAAGGTACTCAATGACTTGGCAGAAGCCAGAGCAGTAAGAGAATAAACCATTAAGGGCACGACAAGAAAGATCATGGACAAACGCCACCGTCCCAATGAGCTTTAGGTAGGCGTCATCATAGGGTCCACAGCCTGTCCGGTCATCGTACAATTAAAGAGGAAAGCATAGTGGCGAACTGTAAAAGGTCCACCACCAAGCATGCATTACGTTGCAAAATGATAGGGTCATACAGCCTTTTGTGTTTGTGATTTCGTTTGCATTTATTTTTACTTTTGCCTTCCCGCTTGTCTGTTTGCGTGTTTGTTTTTGTGTTTTGTGGTTGACTGTGGTCATTGAATGATACTTTCCCTGTCCGATTTTTATATCTTTCTTGTCTTATCGTGCCATTATTGGATTGTTCTTTTGCTTCACTGGCTTCTGCCAAAACGTTGATGTAAAATAAATAATTTTAAAACAAAAAATAAAAAATAAATTAATAAATCATTGAGTACTTGAATTGTTGTTATCAATGGATTTATTAATGTGTATATAGAGAATAATTAACATCATAAATTTGATACTGAAAATATGTCACGAAGAACGATTTTTTTTAACCAAATTACCACTTTTTTCCTCGAGTGACATTAATTCAGTATCAAATATATGCTGTTAATTATTCTGTTTATTATATAACTTTACGCAAATGTTTCCAATCAAGAAAACTGCATAGGATTTTAATAAAGGCTCTTAGCGTATGAAAACATTATATTTTGTTTCATTTGGCTATTCCATTTACTGTTCTAAACTAATGTTTTTATTCGACATCCAAGTATCCAAGAATTATAACATTCTTGGATTTTAATTTAATACATAAAAACCGAATAAAATCACATTTACACTTTAATTCTTGACATAGTTATGAATATCAACTGGACAGAAGTACACTTTAACTAAAATAAGGAGGTAAATTCAACAGCCAACAATTCGAAGCCGTAACATTGCCGCCAACACTGTCATACTGGCATACTGCCAAGATAAACGCAGATAAAGGATTTAAATGTGCACTATAATTGGATTTAAACAGTGTTCTGTGAATTTAAAATGTGTGTTCATCATCTGGATATTGTGAATAAAACTGTGGATATGGATTTAATAACAGTAACTGTTAAAACATAAACTTGTGCAGAAAATTATCATTTAACACACGTGGGTCAATAATTTGTGTCAACACGAAAAAGATCTACAACTACTAGACACTGTGTAAAGCACATAATAGTCATTAATCCTCATCGCTGCTGAAGTTCAAAGGTGAGATTCTTTTATAACCACGTCTTGGGCTTTGTTTGAGATCCGTCATGTCAGCGGTAAAGAAATTAAATGTTCCACCATGGATGACTGTCGATCCATGGAATATTGATCGTTGCTCGGATCTGGAACTTGTAGCTTGTTGACTGTAGCATAGGCCTAAATTCGGTTGATATTCAGAAATTTCATTTGATGTAGAACTACTATGTACATCAAGTAATTTGGAATTCTGTGTCGGCACACAAGCTTCCTTTGTGGTCTGGATCGTGTTGGTGGCAGTTAGAGCAGTTGAAATGACTTTGATTTTGCTGTAGTTGTTGGTACTTCCAACATTATTATGGCCACTAATTTGGATTGTACAGTTAGCCGGCAGGCCTAAGTCATTGCATTTCTGCATGAGGTGCATGAGGTGCTTTCTGACACTATGATTCGTAATTTGTCTGTCCTTTTCAATTTTTCTGCAGGTCAAGCGCATGTTTTTCAATAGCCCATAAATGTTGTTGATACCCATTTCACATGATTTGAACCAAGCTGTTTCTGGTCGTCGATTTTGTACGTGGTTAATTGACAGGAAGAAAGGGTCATCCCCTTTCGTCAATGACTGTGGCCGGTTATCTTTATAGATGTTATACGCCTGCACACGGCAGAGCTGCGGGTTATCTTTGTTTCCCCATGCTTTGGGCTTGAACTTGCGTACATTAGTGTGGTCAGTACCAGTTCTCGTTTTTGTTTGTCTCTCTCTGGAGTGTTCGAGGTATTTGTCACCATCTTCATCGGTGTGTATCTCTATGTCCCCCATTTTAATGTGTGCTGCTCTCTACCGCCACGCATTCCCATTACAAGAGATAATGTGATATGCAACAGATTGATGATTTGTGTAGCATTTTCTATTCCTAGTTGCCCACACTCAAACAAGTTGTCGATGTCAACATCCGTTATTTCTTCAGCTGCATTTGGCTTGCTCCCATAACCTTGTGACTTTAGACTTTTGTCATTTTTGCTTTCATTGTATTGTTAATATGGGAGAAAAGAGGATTTTTATTCACCGCTTGTGAGTATCCTTTTTTCGAAGGTGTCGTTCAAGGCTAGAAAGAAGTCCTCGGATGCTTGAAGGCTCATACTCGCTGTGATCACTTATTTTTACAACTGCTAAGAAATTTCCAAATAATTGGTCAAGTTCAGGGATATCAAGCTGTTCATCAGGCCTGTCTTCTCCTTGTTCATTGCAAAATTGGCGAAATAATTTCATATCTGCCTGTGTCTTTCTCCTGGTGTTTTCGTTTTCCTGTGCATTTATGAATTCTTGTATTTTCTCAGGGTTGACAGCTTCAAACCGTGATTTTCGTTCATTTCCGATCTGTTTCCTTATTGGCATAATTGAATTTGATGCCTCAGACACAGGTTGATTACTGTGTTGTACTTCATTACCCAGACACAGCTAACATTGCATTTAATTCAGCCCAGGAGTATTCATCTAAAAAATCAGCCATTTTTGTCTGTTGCAGACGACAACAATTGCATAACAACAACAACAACAACAACATTGATAAACAATTCATATAAAGTTAACAACAGATGTTATAAAAGTTCATTGTTTTTATTTTATTGAGTTTTAATCACTATCACATATAATAATACATTTGTTTAGGAAAGAAAGAACAATAATGTGAGCAGAGAAACATTATTCTATTCTGTTCAATTCATAAGGGAGACGGAATGAAGGAGTGGATTGTTTTGTGTTTTTCTTCAGATTATCAAGGAATCAGCAGACCATTATACATTCTTGCTATTTTTATCAGTGCCTGATCTGTGATTTTTACAAGATCAGTTCTGATAAAGCAAATCATCAATTGGAGAATTATACAGCCAGTGGGGACACCAGTCAAAAGGATTCAACCTAAGTTTGTACACAATTTTGTGGAATTAAACAAAAAATGACACAGGCTATATAGACTGTATGTATAATCTATATGAATGTTTGTCTAAAGAAGAAAAATATCTAAAAAATAGTTTAACTTTAAACCGGTTTGTTTTTTAACAAATATGTTAAGAAAGTAGTTCCGGCAAAGTTATATCATCACTAGTGATGATATCAAAAAGTCATATCACTAGTGTGATACTAAAATTACGTCACTCATAGTTCAGTGTAAATTTATGACAGTTATATAATAAATTGATATATGCATGATACCAATGCGTTGTACTGCTAGTGCCTATATGTGCTGCCTTGTTTGTTAAAGTATATAGCTTAGCAGGGATTTATTTATGTCCCATTTTATTTGGATGACAATAGGGTACGAGTGAGGTTTAGTGTACAATTGAACCTCGTTTAAACTCCCAGCGGATTTTTAACACCTGAACGTTCCAAGGCGGTAGCCCTATTGACAGTCCGTTTGTGTTTGTGATGTGTGTTTCTGGTTGACTGTGTTTTATGAAAGTTGCATTTCCTGTTAAACTAGTATACATACTTTCATAGTCAAGTGCAGGCGGCGGTTAAAATAAATATTTCCCGATGCTTCTAAGGTCGTACTAGTTTTTCGTATGAGAAAAAAGAATAGCATGTACTGTGCGTAATAACTGTCATTGTATATGCGTTGGCCATAAACAAGCAGCCGTAAGGATTGACTTTATGGGTAACGCCTAGGAACCAGCAGTGGCAAAAGCAACAGGCGATTTTAAAATAGTTTCAAGGTAGACCAAAGATCACATTTTCCCTAATATCATCTCAATTAAACAGGACATTGAAAATAAATAGATTCCCGCCATATATACTTTCGATGGGATGTACCTTTATTTACACTTTCTTGTCAATTTGAACGCTGGAGACAAGATAGTAGCGATGTTGTGTACACTTAAATTCAATTTAAGCTAACCAGTTGGCCATATTTCCTACTGAACGTATCAAGTCGAAAACCCTGTCTTCACCACTCTTTGTGTTGTGTATTGTCCTTTCATTAAATAGTTAATTTGCTCTTTGTTTGTGGTACAGTGCGGATCTACGGTGCCATTCCCTTTGAGTGTTGTGATTTCTAATGAAACATCTATATCAGCCTGAGGCTCCATATCTGCTCGAGAGCTTTAGGGCGTGATATGAAAATACACCTACATTAATCTTTTCAACATATACTTCAGCAAGACTTCGTTGAACTGTTAAATCCTGCTCAATCACTAGGCTGTTTTTATTTCATCCGTATATAATGATTATATAGCAAATAAGCTGGCTCCAAAACAGGATGAAAGCTACAAATGAAACGCAGACGGGAAACCATACGCGTGACAAATCGTATACATGTCAATCGGGTAATTTCCGTATCACTCCGATAAAAGAATGAAGGTGATACGAATCTGCCCGGATGCAAATCGGAAAAAAAAATCGGTTTTCTACCTTGTTCTCCCTGAAATGGTTTGTTCAACCCTTTATTTCACCCGTATAATAAAGCTGTAACTCCCGACAGCTCATTCCTGATTGTTAATGTTTTGAAATATTTAGGTATAGAATCAACAACACTATTATCTCGAAAAATACTTGGCATATCAATAAAAATCAATGCCCTTATTAAGATGAAGAATTTTTAGAAAATGTCTGACGTGATCAGACTCTATGTCAATATCGAATATGGGGTCGGAGAATATGCTGCGTATAGCTTTGAATTATGGAAGCAGTGTTATACAAAGGATCTGTTCGATTTAACAGACTGTTTAAAACTAGTATGTAAATCAGCGACTGACATAGTAATACGTGATTTCCGTTTGATGTTACCATTACGTCTACAACCATGAGACCTAGATTTACGCTTTCGAATGGAAAACATAGCAAAATATCAATATAAGGCTCTTTTGAAACAAATATTATCATTAAGGTCCAGTGGAAATAGTGTCTGCAAGTTTTTTACTTTAGTTCTGCTATATGTCTAGCTTTCATTTTAAAGTGTTTGTATTATCATAAACAGGTTGAACAGTAACGTTACTAAAACTATTTCCTGACTTACGAAAGTGTTGGTACAGGTAATTCTTTTTGGGATTGCCGGCATTATATGTATGCTCACGGAATCGAACTTTTAAGGAACGACATGTCTGTCCAAAATAGTGAAAGTCGAAACATCAATAAAGTCGCCTTTAACATTAATTCCGTCATATCACGACGGTGTTTACTTGTGTTTACTTGTGTTTACTTGTGTTTACTTGTAGCAGCGAGCTCTATGCTCCAACTGTAGTAGTACTGCCATACTGGTATACTACGTCGAAGACACAGGCCAAGATACCCCGCCCAGTCACAATATACTGACACCGAGCAAGCCAGCAAAAAACAGTACACCACCATCGGATCATATATTTCTTTGAAGATCATTAAATTACCCTTGATTTCATACTAAATAAAAGTACCAACAAGCATTTTCCTTACACGTTTTTAACAATAAAATAAAATGTCCTCAGCATATCAGGGTCATTTCTAAATTCATCATGCTTTTGCACATTAGAAAATACCAAAGTTGACATACCTTCACCGACGATTTCAAACGTAATTCAAAATTGATATACCCCTGAGGCGAAATCATCCAATTTTGCTGGTTGTTGAAATGTTTGTTAGTTTCGCATTTTTCTATTTATAGCCTCCAAATATCCAAAACAATGTATATTCACTATATACAAAACTGAAAACAAAAACATGCCCTTCATAATTACTATTAATTCCATCCATGGAGCTGAAAGATGCATATTTGTTTTCTTTCTGATTTACATGGACATTCATGGGAAACTGAGGAATGCCAAACATAGTTTATGACAAATATTAATTTAAGAAACGAATTAACAAAATCGTTTCTTTTGACTCGTATACATGGTTTCAATGCGTGTTTTAACTTCGTGAGACCATCAGCCGGATTCTGAGATAGAATATTATTTACAAACATCCATCTCCTCATTACATCCGAAATATACGCAATATATCCTATCAAAGGGCAGATATGCAGTTGTGTTTCCATTATCAAAAGATATACGATAAGTGACGTTGACAGCGCAATGTTCTTCATAAAAAGCAACCGATCTCTAACAGGGTGTAAATAATGACAGATATATCAAACATATCTGAAGGTATCTCCTAATAAACGTCTGATTTACAACACAAACAAAATACAAAGACGCTGGGTCATGGTAGTGTGTAATGTAAACGAGAACGATGACATCAATAGCTATGAAACATTTCATACACAACTGCAGTTTAATTAAAATATTAAGTTATTTCTTTAATAGCCGTACTACATGAGACGAGCTGATTGATCTGTACATGTTTTATTAATCAAAGCTTACACTTTTGCAGAACAATAATCAATCATGTTGTCTGCCATTACCATGATTACATAGTCCGAGTATTAACTTTCATTCCCCATCCAACCCCTTCTGCAAGAAGCAAAAACGGAGTTGGCTGGGGTATGAAATACAACCTTAATTTCGGCTTTAAAGGTTTGCATATTGTAAAATTAAAACATTTAATAGGTAATTTTAAACAGGTTATTACATTTTTTTCTGCAAAACATGTTTTTTTAACGTGTTTTATTGTCGAAATGTAATATTATAAAATCCTACTTATATAAGCGTTCCCATCGCTTAATCGAATTAAGGTGGTAGCACGTAATGTTTTTAAGAATAATCAGCATAGTAATATAACAGACCACGGATACACTATAAAGCGTACAAAACATGTAGCCAATCAAAGCACATCAAATAGAAAACACCCGTAGAGCTATGCAACAGTAAACACTGTAGAGGCAAACAAAAAATTGAGAGTGTTGTATTCACGGACAATCTGGCAAATAAAATCTGAATGTTTAAATTTGTCATTTAATATAAATTCATCATGTTCGAAAACAATAATCAGTCTCATAACCCAAAACTTCGCACGTTATTGACAACCAATAGTCTTACGATCAGTTATTACAGGCTACCTTAATGGATTTTTTTCCAGTTCAATTGTTGTTTAACGGGTTATTAACGCATCTAAGTATTGGCCATATGACATGTATGATAACATATCCTTTTATTCAAATTCGTTTCATAAAATATCAAATGAAATTCGTTGACCATAAAGAGTGAAAAAGGAGTACCTTGGAAGCAACAAACACCAACAAGAGAAAAAAGTAGCAGATCGGTTTTAATGATTTTGTTCCTGAGAGGTAATATAAGGTGAAACACCTCTCATGCCCATTACCACATCTTACGATGCATTTTACTTTAAAGCCACGCAGACTGTGCTTAGACGATCCTAGTTAGTATTAACACTACGGGTGACTTTTACAGCCGCCACACATCACTAAACTAACGCTAATGTTAATGTCAATAAATACGGAAAACAAGATCCTTTGGAATAAACAAACACAACCAACAGAATGAAGTAGCAAACTCGGTTGTATTGAAACTGTTCATGAGAGATAATGCAAGAAGCAACACCACTCACGCCCTCTAGCCACCGGCTTAAGCGGTATTCTACTTTAAAGCCGCCTATATTGGGTTCGATGATCCCAATGAAACTCGAACAGTCACGGTTGCGCAACGAAAAGTCAATACTGCCTGTATTATGTAGTTATTCGGCATATCCATGCATTGTATAAATCCGATTGCAATTACAATGTCACGGTTTCTCCCTTACCGTGTAATGGATTTTCTACGACAATTACAGGGATGATTGGAGGGAATCGTAGCTACCAGGTTTGAGAGTGGAGGTTACTTTTGAGGAAGGATCTTACATATTCATAAAGGTGTAGATATTTATACATCTGTGGAATATGAAAGTGATGAGTCCACTTTAAAGGGACACGCGGTTATCCAGTTTAGACAAGCTAAGTTATTTTACATAAAAAAAATATATTTGCTTAATCATTAATATTAATTATAAGAATAGTATAAAGCAAATTGCTTTTGGCATAATACTAACTGTTGATTGTATTTTATCAGTAAGATATTCAAACCCATGTTTAGAATAGCGAAGAATAGTTTAACAATCAACATAGTATTTGAATATATGCAAGTAGGTTTAAAGTCAAACTGATACAGGATTAACAAATTGAAAGGCTTATTTTAATGCTCAACCAACTACTAGAGGCATAAACGGTAGCAAATATGTTTCACTACCGTTCATGAACAATCAATCAAGCCGAGACTGCAACATTTTTTTGTATTGCTCGTGTTCGTCGATTTCCAATTTTCTCATTTCATGCTCTTTCTCCCTTTAACGAATACACCAGTGAATACAAACGTGAGGTATGGTAGTTAAACTGCAATAACATACATATGGAATATTAACAAAATATAATATGATGGGTATGATGCATATATGAAGCTTTAGTAGCGTCACACAACGTTGTGCTAAAATAGTCTTTGGCACAAGCTTACACAAGCCGCATGAAATGATGTATTGAAAGCCGTATTGGCTTTCATTTGGTGTATCAACACATGGTGTTTACAAACGCAATACGACACCCCATAAAGATGGTTGTGTTCATAGTTTTTAATTGTTCTCATACTTAACAGTAAGCAGATAAGTGTACGCACGTAGAATCATAAAGCTGGTATGAATCACACTATATATCGTTTCCGTGTATGTTGAAAGGAATAGTTTAAGATTATTCCCGTTATTTGATTCAACCGTCTATATAAATGCTTTTTCCTGTCCCTGTGACTTTCGATACAATGTCTTCCCGTTTTTGAACATGATGAAAACCACAGACAATAATGTTTGTATCTCCTAGTTAAACTCTGAAAACAGTAAAATCGTCGTTGAGTAACGACATTAAAAATGTTGTCGTCGAAACGCAGTGACACCTTCAGGGAGAAACCGTGACGTGCATTTTTTGAAAACAGTTCTGTTTAACCCTATGACAACAATGAATCAATCATTTTTTTCTGCTGGTTTGTATACATGTTTTGATAAAGCATAATGTATTAAAGTGCTATACGTTTTGAAGATTTTAAGAATTCTTCCATTTTATAAATTGATGTATTAAACATGGTTTATCTAGAAACTATGCAAAACACTTTTATTAAACATTACAATCATATTAGCGTTTATATGGATGTATTTCGCGTGAAAAACTCTCTAAAAAGCAAAATGCTTACCATTTTCATTCAAAATCCATGTTTGTAAACAGACATCGTTGCGAATCATTGACTATTCGCGGCGAAATCGATACCGCTGTCGATGAGCAACCGTGACTGGTTTTCGTCAAAAATTCATTTGTGTACACCCTGTGAGTATGAGGTAGCTAAATTAAAGGGATATTGTCATGTTGTTCATGTAAACGGTAATTTCGGCCTATGACACACATTTGTTCTTTGGAACTCGCATAATACTTAAAAAACTGAACAATAAATACAACTTCAGGCTGACCAAAATAATCCGCTGTATATGTTGATAACTCGTGTATACGATATTAAATCACAAACAAAAATATAGTTTCAAGACTTTAGAGCTTGTGCTCGAGTTGAGGACTTTAACATTCATAATCGTTTTATAACTAAAAAGCTACTCCATCCGTGCTACCGTCACCGCAAACTTCGTAAAACCTTTGCAAAAATGCTTCTGCGACACGGACTATCACAACCTGACTTCTATGGTGATGTGATTTACAAACTTCGTAAGATCCTTAGTCATGATCACTTTCATACTATCTTTGTTAAACTTGTTAAAAAGCTTATCAAAAGAGATTATGACCCTATCATTTTGCAACTCACTGCATGCTTCGTAGTGAACCCATTTACAGTTCGCCACTGTGCTTTCCTCTTTAATTGTGCGATGACCGGACAGGTTCTGGACATTATGATGACGTATACTAAATACCAAAAGGACGTCTGGATATCTGTCTGCAGTATTGTCTTGTCGTGCCCTCAATGGTTTATTCGTTTGTTGCGCTGACCTGCCATGTCTTTGTGGCTTTCTATGCTATTGTTTTTTGTATTTATATATACACGAGCATCATCGTGGTGTACTTATATTGCCTATTAATGCTGCCTTGTTGGTCAGAGAATAGTTCATGGCGGGGGATTCCTTTATTTACACTGAGCCGTTTTATTGGAATGACAGCATTGTAAGTGGGAAGATTGGTGCACCCTAGAACCTGGCCGTTTGAAGACAGTAGCTCTATTGTCGAGAAAGATACAAATATCGGACAGAGAAAGCAGCATTCAAGGACGACAGTCAACCACAAAACACAAAAACAAACACGCAAACAGACAAATGAGAAGGCAAAAGTCAGGTTGTGATAGTCCTTGTCGCAGAAGAGTCCTTACATATTTGGAAAGAAGACCAGGGATACGATACTAAAATGTTGCAATGGTTTTACGAAGTTTATGGTAACGGTAACCCTGACTGAGAAGCTTTTTAGTTATACAAAGATTACGAATACTAAAGTCCTCGACTCGAGTACAAGCTCTTGAAAAAAGAATAAGTTGTGACATATACACCCCACAAGAAGTTGCTCGGGGAACATTCCTATCCAAGTGGGGATAATTAACAATGTCAAAATAAAAATCATCTCTCTTGTCATAGATTTTGCTAATTACAACAAAGTTTTGTTTTGAATTAGAGAAATAACTTGTCTTTGATACGGTTGAGTGTGAGGATTGGTGCACCCTAGAACCTGGCCGTTTGAAGGCAGTAGCTCTATTGTCGCGAAAGATACAAATATCGGACAGAGAAAGCAGCATTCATGGACGACAGTCAACCACAAAACACAAAAACAAACACGCAAACAGACAAACGAGAAGGCAAAAGTCATAACAAATGCGAACGACATCACAAACACAAAAGGGTTTACAATAGGGCTACAGTCTTGGAACGGTCAGTGGCAACAAACTCCACTAGTGCTTTAAACCGGATCTAGGGTGCACCAAACCTCACACTTACCCTACTGTCATCCCATTAAAACAGGACAGTGTAAACAAAAAAATCCCAGCCATGTTCTAATATCTTACCAACAAGGCAGCATCAATAGGCAATATAATTAAAACGCAAATATGCTCGTGTAAATATAATACAAAACAACAATAGCCTAGAAATCCTCAATGAGGGTACTCAACGACTTGACAGAATCCAGAGCAACAGGAGAATAAACCATTAAGGGCACGACAATAACGATCATAGATCAACTTCAAACGCCAATGTCCCAATGGACTTTAGGTAGGAGTCATCATAGGGTCCACAGCCTGTCCGGTCATCGTACAATTAAAGAGGAAAGCATAGTGGTGAACTGTAAAAGGGTCCACCACCAAGCATGCAGTACGTTGCAACATGATAGGGTCATAACCTATTTTGATAAACTGTTTTACAAGTTTAACAAAGATAGTATGAGAGTGATCATGACCAAGAATCTTACGAAGTTTATAAATCACATCACCATAGAAGTCAGGTTGTGATAGTCCTTGTCGCAGAAGAGTCCTTAAATATTTGGAAAGAAGATCAGGGAAACGATAATAAAATGTTGCAAAGGTTTTACGAAGTTTATGGTAACGGTAACCCTGATTGAGTAGCTTTTTAGTTATACAAAGATTACGAATACTAAAGTCCTCAACTCGAGTACAAGCTCTTGAAAAACGAATAAGTTGAGAAATATACACCCCCAAAGAAGTTGCTCGGGGAACATTCCTATCCAAGTGGGGATAATTAACAATGTCAAAATTAAAATCATCTCTCTTGTCATAGATTTGCTAATTATTTCAACATTTTCAATCGAGAGATCTAAATCAAGAAAAGAAGCGTTATTATCAGATATATTAGCTTTGTTACGCTGAAGTTCTTTTGAATAAATATGATTAACCATAGTTGGAAAGAAAAGGTTCAACCCTTTTTATGTTTGAGAGGTCATATACCTTTGTTAGTGAAAACAGCTTGAGTATTATTACAGGCCAAATATGTAGTATTTTCAACAACAAAAGTTTTTTTCTAATTAGAGAAATAACTTGTCTTTGATAAGGTTGAGTGGTGAAGTTGTACATAATGTAAATAAAGCATAAGTACTGATATATGAAGCTTGGTTTTTATTGCGAATGTTATCAAGAACGTCGCCTGAACTTTTAACAGAGCAAAATTAACTAATCCCAGAGTTTTCATAAGCTTTAGCATGTTTAGCACAACATTGTTTAACGTGATTAGTTTTCTAACACATGATGGTGTACGATGACTCTTAATCAAGGTTGGATAATGCTTGCATGTAGCACGCTCAACAAAACTTGCAAATTGTTTAGGGATTATAACACTGAGATAATTTATGTCTAACATAAAAGTAAACTTGCTAATTTAAATGCAAAATAAACATTCTAATTTAAATGCAAAACCGCAGCTGCTTAAAGCAATCAATTTTCGTTTTCTAGACAAGACATAATAAGTAGTAATGAGAGCAAACAACATTTTCTAGACAGGACATAATAAGTAGTAATGAGAGCAAACAACTTTAACTTCCTTCACGTTTTTACTGCGATGATTTTGTTGCAAAAAAACGTTGCCAAAACCCAACAGTAAACGAAAAACCACACACACTCATTCAAGACATGATATATTTAGTAAAAACCTGTAGCAAAAACTTCATAAATTGCCAAGTTGATGCCAATGCCATGAATATTTGTAGAAAAGACACATTGGATTAGTCAAAACAGCCCGTGATAACGATTAACATTAGCTGCCTTACATTCCTGTCTGCAAAATAAATTCACGATTTGTATCTGGATTAGTCATTGTAAAATGTAAATGACAAGTAATAGTTCAGTAAGTTTTTTTTAATATTAATGAAGAAACATTATAACCATTCCAGCAACAAACACAACAAAGAGAATAAATAGCAAACTCGATTTTACTGAGACTATTCGTGAGAAAATGTAAGAAGCAACACATTTTCTCGACCCCTAGCACCAGAGATAACAGGGAACCATGAACAGGCATCTATGAATAGAGAAACCTGAGGGGCCTAGGAATCTGTATGTAAGGAAAGAAATATAAAAAGATCGGACAGGGAAAGTAGCATTCAAGGAGGACAGTCAACCACAAAACACAGAAACAAACATGGAAACAGACAAACAAGAAGGCAAAATTAATAATAAAAGTAAACGACATCACAAACACAAAAGGGTTGACAATAGGGCTACCGCCTTGGAACGGTCAGTGGCAAAGTAGGCCACTGGGGGGTTTAAACCGGTTCTAGGGTGCACCAAACCTCACACTTGTGAGGAAGCCATCCAGCTGGCTTGCGGATATATATATGTATAATGGGGGTCCTGTGGTATTTTTGAGTTGCCGAAAATACCACAGGAATTTTTTAATTTTTTTTAACACACCTATCTACAAATCAGCATGAAATGCTGATTTTGCTTGTTATTTGTTGATTTTGCCCAAATATTTCATGAAATGGTGATTTTACTTGATTTATTAAAACTTTTTTAAAATAGGGGTAGTGAAGATTGCAAGTTTAATTTTTTTTATAAGTTATCAAAATTATAAAATGTTCCTTTAATACAAAACAAATTTGTCGATTTGTTATCAAAATTACATTCAATTAACAATTTTCTGACCTTGAATACAAAGGTGGTGGATCGTACTCATACACATTACTAAAACAATTTATTACACACTTTTTAGACTTTTTTGTAATGTTGCCATTGCTTCCTTTCTTCCCTGCTGTACTAGTTCTTTTTGTTGAGCTTCACTTATTTTATCCTTTTTTTGTTTGGTGTCTTCTTTTAAACTATAATATTTATCTAACTCATCTAAAATCATCTTAAACTCTTGATCAGATATTTGTGCATCACTCAACGCTTTTGATATTAACTGCTTTATGCTATTTAACTTAGCCTCTGCCAAAGTTTTTATTTCATGATGTTTTTGAGCTTTTACATTAAGCTTGCGTCTAATAAAATTAACACAAACACCTGTAGCTCCACATATTATTGCTGTTATTTCCAAAGGTAACAAAACTGGAATAACAAATCCAATCCCAGCCATAATAACACCTGCTGATATCAAGGTAGTGTCAATTCCATCTGTAATATTAATACCACGTTTATATTTTTTATAAAGTAACTGACGTATATCTCGTTCTGTTATTAACTTTTTTTCAATTTCTGAAATCTTTTGTAATCTATAATTTTGTCCGTTTTCCACTGAATTTTCCACTGGCAAATCAGGATATAAACTTGGTGCTGTTGGTTGCTTCGGCATTTTTTTTATTAATAAATAAAAAATTAAATTAATTCAATTAATAATGATGCCACCGTATTTACAGCTGTAGCGTTAGCAACCTTGCATACAAAGTTAACAACAGAACCAGCGCCAATCTCTAAAGGTTTATCAAAGTTATCATGATTGCGTGGGATGATGTGAAGCGTTATACCATAATTTGGTTGTTCAACACCATTGACAGAAACTATTACAGTTACGTCACCAACTAATCGGTCACTTTCTAAACCTATTCCCATAATCCGTCCACGGCGTGTCATTACATGCCCCACATTTTTTTCTGCCCCGCCGTTACCAAATGAGAGTATTCTATTCAACACAAGTGGGCCCTTAGCCTCTGCAAATATTGTTATAATCCCATATTTAAGATTATCAACTCTATTTTTTAAATGATTAAACTGGTCAACAAAAGGCACTACTCGCCTATATAAATTCTGAACATCATTTATTAAAGCCTCTAAGTCTTCTGTTTTTTTAGGGCTTGGTGGTCCAAATATACTCATTGTTTTTTTATAAAAATATATTTTTTAAATAATTTCTAAAACACAACTCATAGGCAAACCGCTATTAAATATCTTGTTACCATACTCATCTCTGACTTCTATTGTGAATTCAGAAATTGCACAATTCATAAGACAGTGATATTCAGGATAATAACTTGTATATACTATATCTCCAAACTGCTTATTTACTACAGGCACAACCTCTATAATAGTGCTTGGTGCGCCATTGAAATAATTACTACTCGTATTAACTTGTTTCAGATGAACATATAGCTGTTTGTAAGGAGCTAAATCCATTGGGTAATCTCCTATATTAGTACCTTTCAACCATTTTCTGTCCTTGTATCCCAGCATTTTTGAAAGACCGCTTGACATTCGTGTTTCTATTGGCGGTTGCGAATGTATAATTACGAGGCCAGCTTGGACAATATTGTCCAGAATAATCTTTTCATTTAGCTTTTTAAACCTTTCTACCAAGTCTTGAAAGTTAAAAAGTCCATTTGGGAAATGATATATTTTATCTGGGTTTCTTGTCTTTATGGTTTCATTAATAATATTATACCAACCGATAGTGTATGTAAAACGTTTTAATCCAACGCGCTTAGTTCCATCTCTATTATCGATATACCGTTGTAAATTAATAGAGTTGTCTATGTTTGAAATAGTATGAAACATTTTTTTTTAATATGTATATATAAAAACACAAATAAAAATGATTTCTAAAGAATTCAAATATAACCCGGATGCTCAATATTTAAATACTTTTAGCAAGAAAGTGATAGATATAATAAATCAAAACATAGTTAATACATCAGACGGTAAAGGCTTTAAAGCATCATTCCCCAATGTCTTTGAAAAATACAAACTTTCATACGTTAAATCAGATGCTATAGTCCAACGCTGGGGAACAGATTGGATGTTATTTTGGCAGAATCAGTTAAACTTTGCTATTTGGTGTGCGACAACTGGATGTGGCATTGATTTCAACAACCATCTAAAAGCTGATACTTTGGTTGGTTCGTTATTTCGATTTCATGTCTATTACCAAGTCAGAAGAATATTATTTGCGATGAGTGTAGCAATGCCGCAAGACTCAAATTGGAACGCCTTTAATAACACATATAACCGCAACGCATACGAGAGAATATGCAAGGAGTTTAACGTTGACTTAAATTCAGACTGGAGACAAAAACAAAGCTATAATAATGGTCTAGGAACAATTTATAATTACTGGACAAATATTGGTTATCATCCTTTGGTAAATACTGTATACGACAACAAAACGATGAGTTTTACAGTCTATGAGAGTGATAAAACATATCACATTGATTACATTGCACAAGGATCTGAGGCTGACAACAGCTGGTCTACTTTTATACTAGATAGTTCATCTGGATTTACAAGAGCAGGAGTAGAAAGAATCAATGACAGCATAAGAACATACTGCTGGGCAATTCTTGGTTCACAATCACAAACAAGAACAGATATACTTGGAACTGGAACAGCATTTGATGCACAGAAACAATTTTTAGCAAATGTAGAGGACGCAATAAATAGCCCCATCGACTTGCCCAGTCAAATTTCAAGATATGAAAACACCTTAAAATATGCAAGAAGTAAAGTAAATTTTGTCTATGGAAGTGGATTGTACATGTCTCCAAGTGATATGGAATTAAGAATCGGAATAATACAAGACTACAATAATGAAATTGTAATAGCAACCGATGCACAAGCATTAGGATTGAATAATGATGTAAATGTAAAACCAGTGCCACCAAAAAATATTCAACCTTTTCAAGGCACCACAACAAAGAAATTTTTACCGGAACATTCTGATAAATCAATACATAAAACTGTGGAACATAACCCATCAGAAATACAAAAAATAGCGATTGAACACGAAGATAACAAAACAACTATAATTGTTGGTACTATAGTAATAGGTCTTGCTGCATTACTTATTTACGAGATTTACTAAACCACTCTTTGGCTGCCACATATAACAACCCGGAAACAAACACAAGCAAAGCCCATAGATTGTTACCAAGCCAATTAATAACATTACCTGTTGCAGATAAAAGCCATGATACTATTGCACCAATAACTCCTGGAATTGCTGCAGCAGCTTTACCAGCTAGGTTGGCAAGAAGTTTACCAAGATTAAATAGTTGTTTTTTTATCCAATCTTTTACACTTGATGGATCAGGCTTTGGAGTTGGAACAGGTGCAGTCCCTCCTCCTGTTGTAGGAATAATGGTATCAACTAATACCCCAATAATCATACCAAAGGCAGTCAAAATACTAACAATAGTAATACCTTGCTCCCTAAATAATGTTTTTATTCTCTCACCCAATGTTGTGTCTTTTTTTAACACCTTATTTATAGTTTCTTTTATCCGGTTTATTTGACTGCGTAATGCTTCTTTGTTTTCACTCGCCGCTTCAAGTCGTGTACTTCTTTCATCTTCTAAGTTTTTTATTCTGTCACGTATGCGCTCTTGTTGAAACTCATCCTCCTGCCCGGGGGTGCTAACCTGTTCTAATTTTTGTTTTTCTTTTGCTATATCTTTATCAAGCTCAGTGAGCTTTGAGAGATTATTAGTAAGTTCTCCACGAAAGCTTTGCAATACCTTATCTAAACCTCGTATCTATCGCAGTGTTAGATCTTCTGTTTGTGTTTGAACAGCAGTTTTAGGATGAGTTTCATCTATTATATCACTCAAATCACTCTCAATTGTATTTGCAGCATCTACTGTATTTTGCACATCTTCAGTTGTTGAAAATGTTTGCATCGGTATATTTTCTTCTTCTTTTGTAAGGGTATCTCTTGTTTTTGCCAAGGATGCTAATTCTGCCCTACCCTGAGCCTTTCTTTCACGTGGAACTAAATAATCATATATGTTTAAATTATTTTTTACGAAGTCAACACCATGTTTTTTAACTAAAGTGTCCAGCTTATAAAACTTGATTGGTTCGTTTGGATTATTTCCCTTATAATAGGTAAGTGGAACATCATCCATCCCAACTGTATATAACATTGTTCTACCGATTTCGTCCTCAACCACTCTAAAATCATTTTTATAATCAATTCCGCTGATTTCAGCATTAACTTCAGTAAAAAATTGATCTACTAACCACTTTTTTTGTGTAAGCTGTTCTTCTGTTTTATCTTCTCCTTTAAGCTGATCAATAAGCTTATTTTCATTTACAATTTGTCTCTGGAATTCTGGGTTAGGTTGTATAAAATCGTCTTCAAGTGCTTTATCCAAGTCTTCTTCAGTCATATCAAACGCAGGATGTTCAAATCCACCCTCAGCCATTGTTTATTTTATTTAATTTTAAAAAATATATTTAAAAAATAAAAACAATGTCAGCTTACGGAAACAAACTTAGCCCTCATAGAAAACTAAGAGAACTCATGGTGCCAAAGGCATCCGCACAAGTGTAGTAATAACTAATAATCCATCAACAATAGACCAAAACCAGCAACTGCTTGTGAGATTTCCAAATCTAAGTACTAATGATGTGATAGTTCCTCGTACTGCTCGTCTTGCCTTTGAAATAGAACTTAAAAGCAGAACAGACGCCAACGCTACTCTATTCCAGAATCTGGGTAGAACAATTGTGAAAAAAATGACAATAAGAATAAGTGGCAATGAAGTCATGTCAATAGATGACAGTGATATATATCATTGTTATGTAGATTTATGGAAAAGCCCTACTGAACGATTAAACACAGCTTACCAAGGTATTGGTAAACCAAACATGCTAAAACATAGAGTTAGCGCGGGAGATGCTTCCTCAGACACCGGAGATGAAGCTATAGCAGCAGCTTATGGAAATAGATTTTGTATTCCACTGGACTTTGAAATGTTAGAAAGTCATATGCCATTTTATCAAGCGGGGCTTGGTGATAGGTTAGAATATGAATTAACGTTTAACGATTATAACAAAGTTATCAAAAGCACTGATGCTGATGCATCTTATGTAATAAAAAATATCTGCTTGGAATTTGATACGGTTAGTGATGTTGAATTATCCAGACAAATAAGACAGCAAATCAATGGTAAGATGTCATTTATGTATGATCGTATCTTGCGACATAGAAAAATAATAGCAAACAAATCTGATACTCTTTGGAACATCAACATTAATGTACCAGCACGGAGCATGAAAGGTATTTTAATGCTGTTTGAAGACCCAGAAAGAACAGACACAGAAACCTATTACAACCCAAAGATTGAAAAGGTTGAAATGACAATAGAGGGAGTACCAAATCAGTTGTATAGTCAGGGCATGAAGGCATATCAACATTGGGATGAAATCAACAAATATTTTGCCTTAACATCAAAAAGAAACAAAGAGACAGAAATAGCAGCGAGGGACTTAAACTTTACCAGTTTTTCTCTTGAGACTTATTTGACAAAATCATATGCTTTGTGGCTTGACCTTAGAACATGTGAGGACAATTTATTACACGGCAGTGGAAGAAGAATAGAAAACGGTAGTGAAGGTATACCGATATTAATAAATAAAAAAGCAGATGCAGATCAAATTTTAAATATTTATATATATATAATACAAGATGCGCAAATCAATTTTGAAGATGGAAGATTCAAAGAAGCAGGATACTAGTTTGCAACAAAAATATCCTAAATATTCACACAGTGCCATTATTTGTGGTCAGACAGGCTGTGGTAAAACAGAGTTTGTTCTTGACATACTTGAACAAGAGTATGTTGGAGTTTTTGAACATATAATTATATTGTGTCCAACCATAGAGTGGAACGAGGCTTATAAAAATAGATCCTGGATAGGAGATGTGAAAAACCCTAAAGATAAAAAAATAATAATTGTCAATCCCGTTAGCAATGGTAAAGAAATGTTACAAGAACTGTTGCGTTTCTTTTTCAAACAATATGCTGGCCAGCCCACATTATACATTATTGACGATTGCTCAGCCACAAAAGAATTAACAAAGAAAAAAGATATGTTGTCAGAGTTGGCATTCTCTGGTCGTCACGCTAAACAATCAGTGTGGGTCATTTCACAGAGATATAATTCTGTATTGAAAGATTTGAGAGAGCAAGCAAAATGGTTGTGTATGTTTTACACCAAAGACAGAGATAGTTTTGAAAATTGTTTGAGAGAAAATGATGTTATTCCTACACTGGAAGAGAGAACCAGAATAAGAAAAGCTTTAGCTAAGACTAAATATTCCAAGTTAATTTTGAAAACTGATCAACCAACTGGTTATTGGGTTGAATAATTTCTACCAGCAATTCTTTTTTTCTAACAGCATTGCTTTGTTGCTAATAGTAATACTAACAGCAAAGTAGCAATGTTAATAGCACTACTGACATGAAAATATAATGAAAATATCAGAAAATATAGTATTGCTAATAGCATTGCTCATAGCAAAGTAGCAATGTTAATAGCAATGCTTGCAGCAAATTAATAATGTTAATAGAAAAAATAGCAATATTAATAACAATGCTATTAACAATACTAACAATTACTAGTTGCATGAATATCGCTGCTAGTTGTTTTGTATTTTATATTTATTTCAAGATAAAAAATAAGATTAATAATATAAAAATGAATGCGGAAGAACTATTACAAAATATATCGGAACAGACGGAACCAGATGAATCAAAGCAACACGAAACAAAAAAAGAAAGATTATCAGCCATAGTAGCTTGCGGTGGTAGTCGTCAATATTTGGGTAAAGACATACAACTCACAAACATAGATGGCATGCCACCAGATGAAATTAACAAACTTTACTGCAGATATGAAGCAAGGCTTGGGGCAAGCATGACTAAAACTTTAGGCAATTCTTTTATTAACTTGTATGTGATGGGAGTATCAAAATATTTTAATGTAACCAATCCACCAAAGCTGATAGAAGATTTGGAGGAAGACCCATTTATTAATCATGCTTTGACAAGCGCTTGTTGTGAGTTGTATTACAGGTATGGAATGTGCTTAGCACCATTTAAAGCAATACTGACAACTGTTAGACATATTGATTTTAATAAAAATAAAATTATAGATAATATAAATGGAGAACCAAGAGAGTGAAGTTATACCTGTTGTTACACAACCTGTTGAACAACAAAAAGTTAAAAAATCCAAAAAGAATAGAAGCTGGAAAAAAAGGAGCAGCCGCAAAAAAGGCAAAGCGTTTGCTTCAAGATGTTACAAATCAAAATGCTGCAAATCAAAATGCTGCAAATCAAATAACAAAAATAACAATAGGTGAAGAAGAACCAGAAAAAATCAAAATAAACGGATACAAACATTATATTCCACCGTGTCTGGTTTTATTAGGCATTGCTGGGTTGGGTTTGTATATTTATAACAAGAAATCTGCTACGCAACCTGTAGCTGTGCAACCTGTTCATGTTGCACCAAAAGACCCGTTTGATTTTTAATAATTTATTTTTAAAAAATAATCATATAAAAAAAAATGGCAGCAAGTATTGACGGAAAACAAATTGTAAATATGATGTATCATGCAGGAGTGGAAACACTTCTAACTGTTGGATATTCTGAGATTGGCAAAAAACTACTAAAAAGACCAGCACCTAAAGTGGATTTTAATATAGAAAATGTTGGGATGCTGTCTGTGGATATAATGTTAGCAATGGCTACAAAAGATATGCTGATTAAGCAAGGTATTATTCCTGCGGATATTATGAAATAATTTTAAAAAATATATATATAAAAAAAAATGGCAAGTGCAGTAGCAATGATGATCGGTGGCGCATTAACAAATGCATTAGCGTTTAGCGGTTCAAATTATTTCTTTTCAAAAATGGGAAGTCATTCAGATGAGGAAAGACAAAGGCATGACAAAGCAGTGGAACAAATAAACGCAGCACAAGTGGAGTGGAATAAAAAATGAACAGAGAGATTAGATTTTATTAATAAACAACTACAAAAAGAACATCATGCAGAGCAGACTTTTGATGATGTGATTCAGGCTATGAAACAGTATAATTACATAACTGGCAAACATTTACTTTTGGAACCAGAGCCCAAGTTGAGTGATTTTTATACACCATCTCCGGATCAACAGAATAGAGAAATTACGTTTATTGTGGTGGGCATGGCTGCAACTGGATTTGTGGCGTACAAATTGATTTCATAAAAAAAAAAAAGTTTAAAACTATAATTACTTTAGACTTTTTTGGATTTGAAATGACTAAGTTTACTTTGAAAAGACTAAGTCATATGCATGATACCTATTTTTTTATTTTTTTTTACATGGTTTCAATCCAAGTGGTCGAATATAATATGGTGGTTTAGCACTCTTCTCTAATTTATTTTTAAGATGATCAGGCGCCCATACTTCACCATTGTCTAATAATGTTAATACCATGGATGGACCATATTCAGTTTCTACTATTTTCGTATCTGTAATAGTGTATGTTTTATTTAGTTCCAAGTCTGTCCATTTCTTTGTGCTATTTTGATATTGCTCTTCAAGCAGTTCATCAAATTGTGCAGTTGTGATTTCCATTTTTTCTTTATAGTTATATAAAGTTTAATCTTTAGTAGAAAAAAATGGAAAAGATTTATTACAGCCCAAAAGGATTTTGGAGAGGTTACACAGCAGTTAAAAAATTAGCAAAAGAGGCTGGTGTCAGTGAGAAAAAGGCATTAGCATTTTTAAAGAAACAAGCTGTGTGGCAGATTTATTTACCAGCACCAAAGAAAATAATTAGACCCAGATTTGATGTTTCTACTAAGAATGGAGTGCATCAAGCTGATTTGTTATTTTTACCGCATGATACTTTTGGGATTGGTCGTGGCCGCAAGACATATAAATATGCGTTGACTGTGGTTGATATTGCAAGTAGATACAAAGAAGCAGAGCCACTGACTTCCAAGGATAGTAAAGAAGTTGCTAAAGCATTTGAAAATATATATAGTCGGCATCTAAAATATCCAAAGTTATTACAAGTGGATCCAGGCAGAGAATTTATGGGTGCAGTATCACAGTTGATGGCAAAACACAAAGTAAATATCAGACGGGGCAGAACAGAAATACATAGAGACCAAGCTTTAGTTGAAAGATTTAACAGAACATTAGCTGCAAGATTGTTTGGCTATCAGTATGCTAAAGAAATAGATTCCCAAAAACGTAATAGAGAATGGGTAAAGAGATTACCATAAGTTGTTAAAGCCATAAATGCGGAAACAAAAAAGCCTCCTCCTGTTGAAACAAAAATATTAAAAGATGATCCTATCTGTATAAATGCAAGTGTAAGATATTTATATCAACCCGGGGAACAAGAAGGTGGAAGACGCAGAGCAACTGATCCAATGTGGAGTGTAGATATTCACAAGATTAAAAGTTATATGGTGACGCAAGGTATAAGAGTTTATTATTTGAAAGCACCAGCGCCACAAAGAGGATTTGTCAAAGAAGAATTACTTATTGTTCCTGCTGATACCCAAATTCATAAGTTTTTATAGAAACCATGTGCATCAAAAAAATGATATGAAAAATTTCAGGAAGCCAAAAAGTTTTATATTTTTTTTAAAAAGAGTTAAGCTAATTATCTTAACTTGCTACTTAGTAAACTTGGCACAAACCAACACACTTAACAAAACAAGCCAAATTATAAATTTTTATAATACCCGTATGCATCAGTCGTGATGCCGTCATCTCTAATATACCTTTTTGAATAAAAAGGTGACAAAGCTACTTTGTTTATTTTCATACCGTATATTTCATGCTTTATCGATCTTATCATATTCATTTCACGAGTTTGTTTTTTCTTGTTGAATAGTGCATCTTTGTAATTTTCAAAATTGATATGTTTTTCAACTACATATTTTTGTACACCCTTCGCTTTCTTAATAATCTGCTCATCCGATCTCAAAATCGAATACAACTTAGGTCTCAATCCAATATACTCAGCTATAGCAACACCATTACATTCGTCTTTCATCTTACCTAATACTTTTTTATTTGTATCATCGTGCATTGGGTCGGATAAAGGATAATCACTCAAATCATACTCATTTTTCATTTCAATCATGTCTTTGTACACATCTTCCGTTTTTATATCAACAAGCAAGCTGTCAGTATCTGTATATAATAAAGTACAGTTATTTTTGTATCTTTTTTTCAAAGTACTATAATACCAATCATACATTAAATGCTTTGATAAATCCAAAACTGACATTCCGAATTAAATTGGTTTGTTTAATGTTAATTTTGTTTTGTTTGTATGCACTGCTGACAACTCGTCTGAAAATTTTATACGACGGTTAAAGTTTGGCTTAGCTATTATTTTTCTTATTTTTTCATTCTCAGACCCATCAGTTCGGACTAGTTTTATATCAGTCCGCTTACGAAGATTTACCATTGTTTTTCCAAATACATAGTTATTCATAAGTTTGTAAAAGTATTTTTCAAATGCCGATTTGGATTCTTTTCTTAATTCTGTGTTTAGGTTTATGTATGATTTCATCCATGGTTTTTCGTTAAATTCTAATACTCTGTGTACTTTTTTTAGTTTCATACCCAAAGACAAGTACAGTTCTAAATTCTTATGATGTATTACATACTTTTTCTTATTCATAAGATTAGGAACTAGTTGTTCTGTCAGGATGTTTTTCTCTAGCAAATCAGTTTGATAACCAGACAGCCATTCTTTTTTTACTTTTACTCTTTCCGGTGCAAGTGGATAGTCATTATGCAAATCATGAAGTTCTTTCGGATATTCCAAATCGAATTCAAGTATTTGTCCTTTACCAGATTTTCCAGGTTTGCCAGGTTTTGGTTTTGAAAAATAACCTTTTTTGTTTTTCTTTTTCCAAACAAATCCAGAATGCGGAAGTGGTTGACTCATTGCATGACCGTATAAATTATTTGCATCAAAATACATTAAGAAAATTTTCGGATCTTCAGGTTTGTAATCAGCAACATGAGAATTATTTGCTTTGGCATGTCTTTTTGATACCATGCTGATTCCAGCCCGCATTCCTTTTTCTAAAAACAAATGCATGTCAATATCTGTTAAAAGTTCTAATTCTGTTCCTGAGTGTTTAAGTAAAGCATCCCAAGATAATCCTGGTGCTGTGTAATAATGTAAAGGGTCAAGTTTGTATGCATCCATGCATGTTTTTCTAAAAGTTTGAAATACATCGGCTAGTTGAGTTACATCCGTTTTCAAATATAAATCATGATAATCACCAATGGTTTTACAGTTGAATTCTTTCCATGCTTTTTGAGCAAATTCATAATCTTCGGTACTTATATTTTCATCTTTAAGACTATTGTAAAACTTTTCTATAGGCGGTAATTCTGTTTCATCAAATCTTTCCATGCTGTTCATGTATCCGTATGGATAAACACCTTTTCGTAAAATTAACTCCACTTGTTTGCCAAACTGATCTTTAGTAATTTTAAAATCAGACTTATTTGTTGCATCAATCAAATCTTGTAAGGACTTGGGCATAAATTGAAAACTGTCTAAAAATCTAAATTGCCCAGCACTAAATGATATGTACTTTTCAGCATTATTTGGGATGCAAGTAATATTACCTGTTAATTTGGTTATGTGTTGCATTATAAGATGACTGTCATATCCTTTAAGGTTGTGAATTACAATAGGAATTGGTGTTTTCATTGGTTTTATTTTTAATTTTAGGTTGCAGTTTTTATGTGCTGCACCTCTGTATTCTCCGGTAAAATGACAATGATCTCTTACTTTACCATTTTTATCATCTTTGATTATTGTTTCACATATCCAGCAGTGAGTCGCTTTTTCATGATCTGTTTCGTTTTGCTGTGTCATGATTAAAGGTTTAGGGTGAGAAAATATGTTATTGATGTTACTTTTTTCACATTCCAAACGATTTAAAAACTTTTCGACAGTGTCTTCACCTCTATAAATAACAGGGGTTGATGCTTTACCATCATATCTTACAACTTGGTACCCAAATCCACAAGCTTTATGAACGTTTGTAATTTCAGATTTTTTTCCACATGTGGAAGATTGGGGTTTGAGTATGCTTTCAAAGTCGGCATATATTACGTAAGGTACAGGCATTTGTTTGTGGTGATTTTTAAATTTGACAGTTGAGCCTTCTTTCGGCATTTCGATTTTGCAAGAGTTTTTATTTATGCCTTCGCAGTCTTCTTTGTGATTTTTAAGTAGTTCTTCTTTATAGAAACCATGAAGACAACGATCAGACAAGTAGGTTTTGCCACGATGTTTGTTTTGATCATAAAGTAATTTGTTTAGGTCTTTAATCCAGCACCAATGATATTTTGTTTCTTTTTTAACTTTTTCGTGATTATCATCAGGGTTGTAATTATCATCTATAATCCCTTCTTCGTTGTTTGGATCATCTTCGTTTTCTGGTTCAACTTCAGTATCTTCAGAGATTAACATCAAATTAATTCTTTTTATGTCCTTCGGCTGCTCTGATATTTTATATGGAAAAACAGATGCCTTTTTAATTTTTTCTGATACTGTATACCCGTAAGCATTAATGGCAAGATTGTTTTGTTTTTCTACTTTTGAAATTTGTGAAATCGGAGTCGGACAATCAATATCTTTCATGTTTAACTTACCCATGTGTTTGTTGTAACTAGACATCTTGATGGGATTATTTTTATTAGGCCACAAAGCAGAAACCAATGACACTTCCAAGCATCTATCATCTTTATTGATAACATTTATAATTGCTTTCTTATCAGATACTACTTTATGTAAAGGAATATATGAAGAACCTTTTAGTGGCTCATACTTTGCAAAATTTAAATAAAGTGTAATACAGTAATCAACTTCTAATCCTGATGCTGTGTTTGTAAATCTTTCCAAATTTTCTTGTATGTCATCAGATGATTTATCATACAACTCATCTATTTTTTCAGAAGATAAAATTGTATTTTGTTCACTATGTAATACTGCTGTGGTGTATTTTTTTGTAGCACCATCATCTTTAAATAATTCTACAGTGAGACCTAACTGAAATTTTATTCCATTCATTTTTGTCAGCTCTTTGGTTATTTGTTTCGTAATGATAGATTTTTTATCATGGAGTAGTTTCCGAGGATCTTTATATTTTTTGGCAGATATTTCGTATGCTTTGAAATAGCCACACATTGGCTTGTCAACCAGTTTTAATTCTGAAATACTTTCTTTAGATTTTCTATCATTAAACTCTTTCAGTTCATTTATAACATTTTCCTGTAATTTAGCATAATTCTGCTTTTGTTCATTTATAACATTTTCTTGTAATTTATCATATTTCTGCTTTTCTCGTTTACGTTGTTTCTTAGCACGTCGTCTCTTGAGTAAATTTTCTAATGTTTGAGATTTAACCTCTTTTGAAGTTTCCTTTGGAACTTCTTTCAATGCATTTATACCGTTAGATAGTGTTTGCTTATCTATTACACCTGTATCAAACAGGCGTATTAAATTTTCTATAATCTCTTCAATCTTCATTATTTCTTTTTGATATACTTATATTTTTTTTTTATTTAATATAAAAAAATATATCAAAAAGAAACAATGGAAATTAATGTTTGCACATTTCTTAAAATTGGATTACACAATCCGTGTAAAAATAAGACTACAAAAGATTCTAATTATTGCAGTTTGCATAAGTATAGATTAAAATCAAGTCATGTATTACCGTGCTCAATATGTAAAAAAGGCACAAAAGTAAAAAATAAAATTTGTGCTGATTGTGGTGGAGTTTCAGTCAGAATAATGACACGTTATTGGAAATTTAAAGATTATAATGCTGAGTGCTTATAAAAAAAAATTTAAACTTGCAATCTTCACTACCCCTATTTTAAAAAAGTTTTAATAAATCAAGTAAAATCACCATTTCATGAAATATTTGGGCAAAATCAACAAATAACAAGCAAAATCAGCATTTCATGCTGATTTGTAGATAGGTGTGTTTAAAAAAATTAAAAAATTCCTGTGGTATTTTCGGCAACTCAAAAATACCACAGGACCCCCATTTTACATATATATTGCGGGACGTCGGTAATTCTAACCAGGTGTCCGCTCATGCAACAAAATTGCCTGGAGGGGCACCTGGGGTCTTCCTACACCAATGGAAACTGAAAAGTCGTCATATGACATTAGCTGTTGGTGCGACTATAAACTACAATACAATTCAATTCAATTGGTTATTATGGCTTCTAAAAATATTACACTACATCACAACTGAATGTGTCATATAAAAGTCTCCCTAGACGTAAATATTATGGCCAATATGGAACAAGTTTCCTTCTTCCAAAATAAATGCTATGTTACATGTTGATATCACTGTGAGACCATTTCTTGGGTTCATTCGGTGACCGAACCAAATATGTTGGAGAAAACTTTAAAACATGTTTGAACGGTGGCTCTAAGGAAATAAACATCTGGCTAAAGTTTTGATAAACGATTTCGTAGTGTAATTTTGTCGCTATGTGGCGGGTTAGTTTCTTTAACGTTTTGATCATTTAGAAGAAAACTCACTATATAGAATGATTAATATTATGTATCCAGTTTGATATGTATGAACACTTTTCTCCATTTTACAGCTCTGTTCTGCTACAATTCAATGCTTATACTAGTCATTTGACAAGCATTCCAAAACAGTGATTTATACAGTCGTATATATAGTTAGCGTATCGCTGTTTATACGTTTTTTCGAATTATAGAATCGTAAATCCTAAAACATGTCTATCAAACACATTATGGCCTCATTATATTGCGGAACTGTCATCATTATATCTCTAATAATGTTCGTCTTTCCAGTTTATTGACGTATTTTATTAGTTTAAAAGTCGAACAGGAAATGCAGCATTCATAGAACACAGTCAACCTTAAACACTCATATAAATCAACCAGCACTTTCGTAATAACCCTTTCTGAGCGAGTTATAGATATATATCGAAAACGAGGCTGAACGTGACAATTTTCTGTTTCCTTTGTTATGCAATGGCGGACGTTATTTAAAGTTTGTACGCATATATATATATATGCCCTATTAACGCTTGCAGTAGTGCCGTGAACGAAAGCCCGGAAGTAATGACAGAAAAATAAACATCCTAGTAGAATGTAATTAATTTCAAAGATTTTTTTCAAATTCTTCGAGTCACGTGACTTAAGCATTTCGTCAGAATCGACTAATTGGGAAAAGGGTATATTGAATGGGTACCTAACCATTTGATTACTATTCATACTACCGAACATTTAACACTCTTCCATGCGATGTCGACGCGTACTGTGAGATGTAATCATGTGGTTATTAGAGTGTCCGCACTTCCAATTGTCAAAACGTGACGTATGCGAAAGACCGTTTGATGATTAAGCGATGCATGGCGGCATGTGCTGTCTTGTTGGATTAACGCATGTACGGGTGTAGCACACACGTTGCATCACAGGAAGTGTCGGCCAGGGTATCGTATAATGGCGGTTAGTAAATATATTCTCCTTTCTTTTTTGTTAAAAAAGGCATTTTCACTAATTAAAAGTGCCATTTTTGGTTTTATCACATTGTTGATATATCTGTTACATTTTTCAAGTATTGCCATGGTAAAATAGTGAAATTTTAATGTTTTTACTTAATATATGGAGGTGAGTGTATGAATACAATATGTTGGCATCTCATTGTTTATTTGTTTAAAGGGAGCATTCATTCATGAGACAAGTTATTTCTTAGAAGATACATGGCCCCATTTTCTGTGGATAATTTGGCAGCATATTTGCCATTTGTGATGAGAATGTTGTTGTTTTATTAAATTGGACCTAATGTTAATTCATACACAACTCAAAACAAAAATCAATGGCCGTGTTACACCTATATGACAGAAGGAGGACAGAGGTAGCGAGGACATCACTGTGTACATAATCCATTCTACTTAACAACGACCAGTCAGGAATAGAATCCTACAGAAATTTTTAGAAATTTTAAAAAAACTAGCTTACTGATTGGATACATGTTTTTTTTTAATTCTAAATCTTCATCTCTAATCTTAGATGCAAAATTAACGACGCTGGACTATCCCCTATATAGGTTATCCTTTTATGTTATCACCTATGGACATGAATGTCTTCACTAGAGCCAACAACACTTAATAATCTCCTCTGGAACCATCATTCCGATAAAATGCTTTACGACATACAGCGAGTGTAAATAAACCGCCATGAAACGGTCATTCTAATGTAATTATACTAAAACGCTTTAATCCATTGGCTTAAGTTTCATATTTGCGACCGTAAAACGTGCGATTTACCGTCTGAAAAATATGTGGCGTCAAATAACGTTGTAACAAGCGACGTCATTTTATGACGTCAACAAAGTGCCGTTACCGATAAAAGTTTTCATAGAAATACAAGCGTGTAATAACTGTATGTAATATATAGAGTCTGGTTTTCGTGAGTTGGCTTATTTAAACATCAAGATGGGCGTAGCCCATCGAGGTATCTAAATAACCTACGAGCTGAGACAGACTCTATCATTTCGTAGCATGTCGTACTTAGTAACACTCTCACTTCTGAGTGACGTCGTTCTCTAAATTGCTCTATCTGGTAGTAGTAGGACGGTATAGCCACGCCTCTTTAGTTACCTAAATTAAACGATTTAATGCTTTGCATTCTTCAAAGGAATTGTTACCAACAAGCCACACTTATAATTTTACTTTATATTTCTGGCATTTAAATGGAAAAGCATTAGAATTGAGATAACCATGCCATGAATGTCAATTTGGGACGGTATGTCGTTAACTTTACGGTCTGAAATTACGTATTACAACTCCGCTACCACGTCGCCGTAAAGCAAAATGTCCGACCGTAAAACAACTCACATAGTTACCAATCTTAGCATGGTTTTTCTTAAGTGGTTGAAGGTTGAAAGAACCCATAAATATATAATGCTTCTCCTACTAAACTTGAAATAATTGTATTACTGAACATCTAGAAAATGGCGAATAAATGTTTTCTTATTTCATTTGAGTTCTTCGCTCAGATATCAATGATTAATGGAAATAAAAGTCAATCGTGGTAATGCGTTCACGTTTTATTGTAATAATATTTACATCGTATTGTAAATGTTCAATGTTTATAGTTTCGTGCACTGCGCTTTTCGTTTTAATACTAAAGAAAGAAAGTGTCCCGGTTGCGAGAAAAGAAACATATTCTAGTGTTATGCTGAATTCGTATAATTTTAGTTTATTTTGAATGCAATAACATGGCTCAATAACTTTGCTATTGGTGAACGTATAGAATTTCTCGTTGGAAAAAAATAATAATCGTTCATCGATATCTGGTGAAGATAGGGAATTCCAACCCGACTTATAATTGTTTTTATCGGAATCAAGGTTCTGCCGAGGTTCCGAATAAAACAGTTATACCAAGGGTTGAAATTCCCTATTTGAATAAACACAGTGAATGATTTTCTTGCGTATCATTGACATTGTGTGCAATGACGTTGCCAATTGTTAGAGTTGTATACATGTTTTACATAATGACGTGTTGACGCTATTGACGTCATTATTGATGAGCTTGACATTTATCGTCCCCCATGTGTAAGATCAGACTTTCTATCCCCCATATAAAACGCGGAGAAAAAGACATTATTTACTATATATTTCTAGAATTTATAAAGCGTACATTCCCTGGGTCGCAGCTACAATCTTCATCACAATTTGAAATAAATGCTAAATTGTTTAAAATTTTCGTTAAAAAAATGATCATAGATCTCAGTTTTTCTGCCAATTTGAAAACAGATTAAAAGTAGATCATTTGTCGTTCTATGCTCGAAGAACTAAACTAATTTTAAAAGTGTTAGCATTCATTGTCAAATGTATGTCTTGATCATTCTCTAAACTTTGGCATTGTCCTTTGTTGATACAGCAGGTAAGACTACAAAACAAATCGAAAACGGCAGCAAAATGTTATAAACACTCATACATCAACATTGAAACAGGTGGTGCTTGTCTAATAAAGGTCCCCTTTAGACTAAATAGATATAAATGAGCAAAGCTTACACAGATTGTTTTTCTTGCAAACAATTAAACGCAATTGAAAAACATAAGTGTCAGTGTGTTTCTTATTACAAACACGTTATTTATATTTGATATAATATTGCAGGTTGAAACAACTTATTTACATTCGGCATGACAAGCAGTAGTTATAAGTTTACCATTTGAATAACGCATACATAGCAAACATATGAAATATAGTACACTTATATATTACATGACTGCACACGGTGATGTAATGCAAGATATAGAACAGTTGGAATATCTTTGCTTAAAATTGTATTGCCGTGACACATCTATTTTTCCGGCCATCCTTAAAAATAAAGACGGTCTATTTATTTTCCCCGTCAGAGGTGCATGGGGGTCGGAGAATCTTCCCCCGCAGCACCGTACACTAACTAGCAATTGTAATAAATAATTATATATCTATGAAACGAAGTATTCGTACATGCCAGCCAAATAAATATTCACACAATAAAGAAACTAACAAGTTTCTCTCTGTATTTACTCGAGATATTTCGTAATACATGTATAAAAAACGAAAACACAAAAACGAGCTGCCGAAACTGTTATGTCTCCCTAAGGTAAAATGATTTGTATTCGGCTAGCATATACCATAATAAACACACATTAACACACTATAATACAATTAAATCAAACCAATGCAATGATGTAGAAAGTTTTCTAAAACGTATGTTACTTACTTACTACTTACTAACTTACTTACTAACTTACTTACTTGCTTGCTTGCTTGCTTCTTACTTGCGTGCTTGATTGCTTACTTACTTACTTACTTACTTACTTACTTTCTTACTTACTTACTTACTCGCTTGCTTGCTTGCTTGCCTGCTTGCTTGCTTACTTACTTATTTACTAACTTACTTACTAACATACTGATTTACTTACTTACTAACATACTTACTTATTTACTTTCTTGCTTGCTTGCTTGCTTACTTACTTACTTATTTGCTTACTTACTTACTTATTTACTTACTTACTGACTTACTTACTAACATACTTACTTTCTTGCTTGCTTGCTTGCTTATTTAATTACTTATTTACTTACTTACTAACTTACTTACTAGCATACTAACATACTAACATACTTACTTACTTACTTACTAACATACTTATTTACTTGCTTGCTTGCTAGCTTATTTACTTACGAACTTACTAACTTACGTACTTACGTACCTACGTATTTACTTACTTACGTACTTACTTACTTACTTACTTACTTACTTACTTACTTACTTACTTACTGTTATCTCATTAATGAATATAATTTAGAACGTCATTGGACTGTCTATTTTACCGATGTAGTACCAATTTCAGTTATTGATTCAAACTGACTCTACAAGTACATATACAAATCTAAAAAGAAATTCAGCATTCAAGGATCACAGGCAACCAAAAATACGCAGAAAAAACAACAACCACAAGTATAATTAAAAAGCAAGGCATTTCTTGACATCAGAAACATAAAAGGGTTGACAATAGAACTACCGTCTTGAAACGGTCTGTGTCAAGAAAGGTCACTGCGGAATTTTAACCCGTTTCTATGCTGTACCAAACCTCACTCTTACCCTATTTCATCTCAATAAAACGGTATCAGGCACGCATCTATACTAGTTTTCGTCGTACGCATGGTTGTTCATAATACTAACAAATCATTAAAATTGCTTTGAAATACATTATGTATTTTTTAATTTTAAAAATGTTTATACGCAGATGCGTATCTGCGTATAGGCAGCTACGCGCCTGACCGTATAGTGTAAACAAAGAAAATCCTTATGAACATTCTTCTTCTGATTCTTGATGAAATAGCAATGGTAATTTGTACTTGGCTTAATGTCTTCTTAGCCGAACTACTCAAACCAATCCAGTCATACCTCTCTCCGTTGTAGGTTCGATTCCTCAGTGTCCTAGGAATCTTTATTCGAGGACGTTATCTACCTGGCTTGCGAACGACGGTGGTTCTACCCATGTGCACGCCCGTATAAGAAAATTGTTCGGAGGGGTATCCCGGTGTCTGCTTCCACCAGTGTAACCTGGAAAGTCGTCACATGAACTTAGCTGTTGGTGCGACTATAAAACCAATTCAGTTTAATTTAATTCTTATCCGATTAGGCATACTAACACAACCAACCCTGAAGGGATTAATATTTTATTTAAAAAAATATATATATATGCTACAAACTCTAAAACACACTTTTATGTAATCTTCCGAAATGCGAATGGATTGGTAGGCGCATGTATTACAATATAAAACGTAAACAACACGATAGTATTATCAGAGTAGAGGCAGCCTGCATTTCACTGAAAGGTTTGACCTTTTCTTGGAAACGTTGATACGTCCATGTATGGTTGATACTTCCATGTATGGTTGGTACTTCTTCTAGTGGAGACTGGTGGATTTATCTGCAGAAAATTAAATACAATCTGTTCAATGAAGACATTACGTTCGATAAAGTGTTACAATACAGGATTACGGTCAATATCAACACATGTATATTAAAATGTCAACAACAGGTGGCACGCCTTGGAACGTTATGGCAAAATGGCCGGGTTTAAACGAAGAAACGGTGCACAAAACCTCACTCTTATCATATTGTCATAATAGAATGTAACAAAAATGATATAACATTAACTAGAAGATTACCATAACCTTGTATATAATTTAACTTGATAATATATATGTACTTAAACATGTTATCTTTAAGGATGTTTCAGGAGGGATACACGTTCGCAAAACAATAAAACATTTGCGTTAACAAGACGAAACGGTTTAATCGTAACTACTCGTCTATTTCCGGATTGCTCGCGGAACTGCATTCGTCCTTTTCCGTAAAGTCAAGCTATTGGTATGACAGAAGTGTTGCTATAGTATGGGTGGCTCCTAAGCGGAATGGCCTGCACGATGACAATGTAAATATTGTTATATTAGGAGCTTTGTCGCCTTTCACCGCTATGGGTTCGAATCGCAGTGGAAAATCGACTTGTCACGTGAGAAAGTGTCGATTCTTAAAGATGGCAGAAGATACACAATACTGGTTCTACCAAGGAAAATGGGGTAGTCTGCCTCTACCACAAAAATAAATCGACCGTCATATATATCCTTACATGTGTTGAAAATGACGTAACCCACTATACAAACAAACTTCGATATATATTTTCCAGACTTAGTATACAAAACTGTGTTATAGCTATATAATTATACAAACTTAACTGAAAATACTATATTTTATAGCAGGTTTAAGTTTATGCATGTACGTATTCTTTGTTTCTTTTAAACACCCTTTCAATGGTGCATGTGTTTTTATACTTTCAAAAACTTACGGTAACATATAATGCATCTTGAAATTGAATTTCGTATCCGATTCCCCTCCTTTAATTGGTTTAAACATATTTTCGGTTTTTACAACATACTATTTTACACAATTAAAAAAAAGAATTAGAACGAAAATAAAATACTTATTATGTTCTTCTCCTATGTATAAATTCTAAAGTCTTTATGAGCAATGAATAGTGCTAACAAAAGCAGTTTATACATATTCCAGAATAGCTTGTTCAATTAAGAAATATAAGATAGTAGAGTATTAAGGCATACAACACAAAAGATAGTAGAGTAATAAGGCATACAACACATAATATAGTAGAGTAATAAGACATACAACACATAAGATAGTAGAGTAATAAGGCATACAACACATAAGATAGTAGAGTAATAAGGCATACAACACATAAGATACAACACATAAGATAGTAGAGTAATAAGGCATACAACACATAAGAAAAACAATAACGACTTGAAATGTTAAATCGAATAAACGAGAATACAATTCAGTAGTCATTGTATCATCGTTGCTTGAAATGGGGGTAAATGAGGATTGACACATGGAATGGGGTGCTGCCGATTTGGGAATACAACAACAGAACGAATGAACCGAACTATACTAGTTAAATCCTTTTGTGCTTTTTTTTTATATAATTATGTACCACGCTGAAGATAAGAATGTTGGTGTCTTAGGATACATTCTCATATCCAACGAGAAGTGTTTTTAACGTAATGATTGGTAAACGTGGAATTGAATTAAGCAATACATGCCATATCTGTGTACTTATTGCAGTTAAAAAGAAGTGTTCAGCGTTTTTTAAAAGCTACTGGTTCAGAACGGCGAAACGACCACGTTTTTTTTAAACAGGTCGTTGTTGAGGGAACTGCATTTAAACGCAGTCTATTGTGCAGTATTTGTAGGTTTCTTTGTCCGTAGTGGTAGTAGTATAATGGAATGGTGTTACTATCATGATTAAGTGAGGTATTGAGGAAACAACGGTTTCGGTCTGACGAGAGTCTTCCGGTAAGTTATTCCATTCGCGAATGACGGAGGTGAGAAAAGAGTCGTAGTGATAGTTTGCATATTCATGGCATTTCGTAATTTGTATCTAGATATGTTACCGACAGAAGTAGGGTAGGAAGCAAATCAGAGAGGAAAGTTGGGGTTAAATTGTTTACCATGATATAAAACATGATAAATGTGTCTTTACAGCGCCTGTTTCTAAGAATTTCCCAACCGATTTCTCTGTAAAGGTTGTCAATGGAGATAATGTCCGTTGCTCCAATTACTATTCGGGCAGCCTCAGTTTGTATTTTATCTAACTCATATTTTTGATATTGTGTGCAGTTATCGAATAGAATATCGCCGTATTCTAATATGGGGTTAATATAGGACGTATAGATGATTTCTAGTGAAACTCTGTCAAGTTTAAATCTATTTGTTTGCATACTATTAATATTTGGCCATGCTTTCGATTTGATATATTCAATGTGCTTGTGCTTCTCCTGTAATTGAACATATAACAATAGGTAGAACGATAACGTCATAGTTTTAGTTTATATGCGTCATTTGTTTATAAAACAGTTCAGAATTTATTATAAAATGAAACATTAGGTCTCTCGATATAAATATGTATATGTGTAGCATGGTCTCTGAAATTTCGTTTAATTGAAAATAAAGCCTATCAGAATAAATGATGTACCCTAACTACCAGATATCGGAAGTTAGAGTATGGCAGACAGGTGAAATAGACATGCTACAAATAGAGTATGGTCTCAATCCGTTGGTTAATTTAAACACTTCGATGTCCCATGTCCATCTTGATGGACCATGCCCATCTCGATCGACCACGCCCATGTCGATATTTAAATCAACCAACCCGATGAGACCATACTCTAGAACTTTAAGTTAATTAAAAACATTATATTAATTAAATACGTTTTTGATTTTCGATTATTTTTAGTTCGCCGATTTTTCTTTGAAATCAAGATTGCATTTTCTATTAATAAACAAATCTCTTAACATAGGGCGATAAACAGTTGCATAAAATTTGCTCTACTTCTTTCAGTAAAAACACATTTTGCACACGAAGATCTTTAACATCTCTAGAAAAGCAAACATATTTCATTACCAAGTGTTGCATTTTCAAATGTACTGAGTCAGTGTATGACATTTTTGAAGTTAGATTATATATAAAATCTCACAGTCTTGACCCTTTAAAAATATATTCAAGAAACTCGTTTGGTAAAATTGATATGATGCCTAGTACAGTCTCACATCGACAATTTTAACCAATTTGTTTAATAGATTCATTATTAAACAGGCACTGGTATAAATCCTGTCTTTAATGTCTCCATTGACGAATAACACACTGTTAATATTTTATGACCTTAAAATAAACTCACAAATATAATTATTCGTCAGACTACTGGCTTATTATTCTTCTCAGGAAATTGAAAAAAAAAATTACTGAAAATCTTGAAAAAGTTTTTCTTCTTTAAATTGAGTTTCGTAAAGGAGATATATTGCGCAGTTGGAATTAAAGTCAAACGTGAAAATGCTATCAAGTTTTATAGTAAAAGCTTTTAAACTTATTGCAAAGATTTTATGATATCGTGCAATGCAACGTGTAACGTTTTAAGGAAAATGAACACAAAGTGACTCGACGGTGAATAATTAGATGATCTCACCAGCCGAAAGTCTATATGTTGAAGCTCATGAACCATCACTGTCTCATAGACGGGACAAATTAGCTCTTCAATACGCCATTAAATTAAAGTCTAACCCTTCAAACCCAACTTTTGATAATGTTTTTAATTCTAGTTGTGAACCTCTTTTTGATCGAAAACCGAAGGCCATTCGACCATTTGGTCTTCGTATTAAACCAAAATTAAGAGACACTGAAATCGACCTAAATTTGATTGCCAAGAACAAAGTACCACAAATTCCACCGTGGACTTTAGAAACACCAACAATTATTTTTGATCTTTGTAATAATAACAAATTCAGCACAGACCCTACTGTCTTTCAAAGCAAATTAAATGAAATTAAATCGAAATACAGTAACTCGGATGGCTCTAAAGATGGAGATAAGGTAGCTGCAGCAGCTGTTGTTCACAAACACAGCATAAAGAGCCGCCTGCCTGACAATGCCTCTATCTTTTCAGCTGAACTTAAGGCAATTGAACTTGCCTTAAATCATATTCAGGAATCTGATGATGACCATTTTGTAATATTTTCTGATTCCCTTTCATCTCTTCAAGCACTGGGTAATATGAAACATGATAACCCAGTTGTGCTTCAACTTTTAGAAAAGTACAATTATCTTATAATTGATAATGTTATTATTTTCTGCTGGCTTCCAAGCCATGTACGAATACGTGGTAATGATAGAGCTGATATTGCTGCTAAGGCAGCATTAGATTTACATATAACTAATACCAAATTACCTTATACTGATTTTAAAAATTGTATTAACACATATATTCGTAACTCTTGGCAAGCCGCTTGGGATTTGTCAGTTAACAATAAACTCCATCCAATTAAACCGTTACTCGGAGAATGGCGTTCTTCTAGTAGACCCATTCGTCGAGAGGAAGTTGTCCTAGCCCGGTGCAGGATAGGGCATACACGTTATACTCATTCATATTTATTACAAGGTGAGCAATTACCAGAATGTATACCCTGCTTTGCACCGTTAACGGTTAAACACAGATTATTGAAATGTATAGAATTTGATCCTATGCGTCAAAGGTACTACAATGTTAATACTATGAAAGAGTTATTTGATACTGTAGATTTTAGTCTTGTTTTAGATTTCCTGAAAGAGATCAGACTATATTAATCATTGTAATGTGTTCTTATATATATTTACTTGTTTATATACCCGTTGACGGGCATTTGTTGATTTACATACATAGTTTATATTACACCTGATCATCCCTTATTTTTTAATAGTTTTATCTTTATATATTTACATTAATTGTTAATTAATACTTCATTTTTCATAATTTTTTGCGCACAATATGACCTATTTATGTGTCGACGTGCCGTAAAACACCATTCATTCATTCATTCTGACGCGGATATTTTTATTTACACTGTTCCGTTTATTAGGATAACAATAGGGTAAGAGAGAGTTTTGATGCATACTAAAACCTGGTTTAAAACCACAGCGGAAATTTTTGCGTAGCTCTATTGTCAACCCTTTTGTGTTTTGTGATGTCGTATTGCTTTTTATTCATCTTTAATGTTGGTCTTCGTTTCTGTGTTTGTTTTTGGTTGACTGTCGCCCTTGCATGCTACTTTTCCCGTTCAAATTGTATATCTACTTTTAAATAACGAATGATACACTACGTAATTATTGGTATCGTATCACGGAAGTAAAGATTTAATGACACTGAAGTGATGCAGAACAGTCAATGTTGGATAAACGATGCAAATTGAAATTTGGAATCATTTGAAACAAGGAACTGAAAAAAGAGACAAAAAAACATGTTTTTATATATATAAAAAACAAGATGAAAGAGTTGCTGGAGGCAAACACTTTCTTTTGATCATAACCTACAAATATCAGTAATATATCGGTAATGGCAAACACGGGATACAGAATAATAATTTAACGTGAAGATTGTGCTCCCTGTGCTGCCAATATCTTGCCAAAAATGAACATTGAATGACAAAACACAAATAGATTTATTAGATGATATATTGAGTAGAAATAGTTTTTTTCAGAAATGGCATTAATTTGCAATTCGGTGTAAAATAGATAATATTTTATCTCATCCATTCAGACAATTAAAGGGACATACGTCAATCTCGAAGTTTGTATCAAGCAGTAAAAGAATCTTCTCAATTTATTAATCCAGTATCATTTAATTTAAACATGCTTGCATATAATTAAACATGATATTGAGTTTTTAACTTTTCTTCGTTATTCTGCCATAGTTTTGAATATATTATTGGTGGACTGAAATTAACAAATTATAATGTGCAGAAACAATTTGCTTTAAATTGTTCTTACAATTAATATTAATAATTGAAAAAATAAACTTAAGGGGTGTGAGCGGTAGCAAGCATATTCCACTACCGTTCATGAACAGTCTCAATCAAACCGAGACTGCAATATTTCGTATGTATAATGTTCGGCCGTTTCCAATGGTCCACTCTCATTCTCTTTATGCAGGAAAACTAACTAATGAGTTTTTCAAAAATTAAGATTGCCAAGTGTCCCTTTTACATATGCATTCTTACGTTACCGTCCGATAATTGTTTTTAAAGATACTAACCCGCCAAAAAATTGCATAAATTATACTACAAAACCATGTATCTATCTCTATCCAAGTGTTCAGGTCATAAAATAATGTATATGTTCCTACTGGAAGTATATGTTATTCATGGGTTATTTAAATCCTCAAGTTTGTACTCTCGATGATTAATTTTGGAAATGCGTGGTATTCCCGATAAATAAATTAAAGAATTACATGAAATAATGACTGCATTTTTACGGAAAGGAAAAAAGGGCATTAGTTTCGAAACTAAAATGCGCATTCGAAAAAGGTGTTTTTTATGGAAATTAAAACTGCATATAAAATAATTAATTCTTGCTATTTTACATAACTTGATATTAAGACTCCAAATTCCAGGACAACATACCGTAGGGTTTGATTCCATCTCACAGACAAATAATGTTAGCAACTGAATCGCTCTGTTTGTTCATATAAGGGATTTGTTACTTCTTCATTTCATATACATGTCCCTTTTACCACAGACTGTTTTTTACCAACATTTTGTACCATGCCACTCGAAACTCAAAACTCAAATGTCATTAATGAGGAATCACACATAAAAGTTTCCCACGGGAACACATTCATCCTACTCCGATGAATAAGTTGTTCAGGAAAGCACTTACCAGAAAGGAAATGACACACGGAAACTACTTCATAAATAATATACAACATACAACACGACCCTTCTGATTGCAGGGAATGGAATGATATAGTTGAATATTACATTTGCATATACAGACAATGCTATCGCTTTATTGTAATATATAGGATTTGGGTCACAATGCAAAGCATTGTTTAGTGTTTTTTTAAAAAAAAAACAGAATGATCAATGATGTAATTATATATCCCAGTCCTGGTCATTATTTTCATGTATGATATTACTTAATATTTATAATTTATTTTTGATTTGCCGTATTTTGCTTTCGTCTTTCCGATAAATATTCCAAATTGAGATTTTAAAAGTGTCAAAAATATTCAATTGGAATATCTATTGGTATGACAAAAATACACCAAGTAAGTAATAATTTAATGTGTTTCGAAAAATTGGAATTTCACCTACATGTACATTTAAACGAGTATGATAATGGACCTTTGGAAACGGCCGAGCACGACACATACAAAATATTGCAGTCTCGGTTTGATTGAGACTGTTCATGAGCGGTAGTGAAATATGCTAGCTACCGCTCACGCCCTCTAGCCCCGGGTTGAGCAGAACTCAATATTCATAAAATCCATAGTACAAATGTTTAACCAACCCTAAGATGGCATGCATATGGCGGTGGACATGGAGCGTAATTCTTCCCCATGTCGTACGGCGTATGGTCCCAGTATCTAATAAAAGTAAATGCCCCGAAGAGCGAAATAAACATAATGGAATTTAGTTGGGAGCAACGGTTATGAAGCCTGCATATCAAAAAGCAGACAACATATCATATTAGTGGATAAACAATACCCAGAGCCTTTTATCGGCCGGAGTAGTGGAACCACCGAATCAAAAATTAAGTAAGAAAACAAAAGAAATTGAAAATGTACCGCCGATAACTAAATATAAGTATCGGGCTCAGCGATCTCCAAAGATCGAATGAATAACAGTACTGAATGCAAGCGCGGGGAGACTCGAGTTTTGACTCTAAATTAGGTTCACTGTCATCTTCGGGATGCATATCATCTTTGGGATGGCCCAAATATGTGAAGTATTGACATTTTAAATATTGAGTTCTGCTCAACCCGAGGCCAGAGGACGTGAACGGTTGCAAGCATTTTTCAATACCGTTCTCTCAATCAAACCGAGATACGTGGTCCTGCCTTTATTCCTTTAAGCGATGGGAAAGCTTAAATTAGCAGGATTGTATAACTGATCTTTCGACTATAAAACATGTTTAAAAACATTTTTTACTGAAAAAATGTGATAAACTGTCTACAATTACATGTTTAATGTTTTACAATATGCAACCTTTTTTAGCCGAAATTAAGGTTTCATTTCATACCCCAGCCAACCCCGTTTTCGCTTCTTGGAAAAGGGGTTTAATGCGGTATGAAAGTTAATATTCGGACCACATAAGGGGTAACATTTGTCCTACTAGTAGTTTTCGTGTTCTTCGATTTCCAATTTGTTCATTGTTTCATACTATTTTATAACCCGGTTTCCATCAAGGCTCAAACAGAAAATTGGTGTTGGTTCGGATCAATTTCATCTGAATGTTGTTAACAATGAATAATATTAGCAATAAGTTCATAATAATAATAAAAAATAGACATATATCTTGCATTTCAGGTTCTCATGTTAGTTTTAGAGCGTAGGATGTAAACTAATGTATTATCATTGTTGTAAGAACCCAGAGCTTATGCTTTCAGATTACACATACTCAACATATACAGAGAAAAATCGATACAGGGACCTAAATGCTGGAACCACAGCGTCCAAACGCAATGGCATCGTAGGTCCGCACTGTACTATAAACAAGGAGCCATTTTAATTAATTATGCAAAAAAAGGACAAAATACAACAGAAAGGGCCGTGAAGACAAGTTTACTGACTTGGAACGGTCAGTAGGCAATAAGGCATACAGGTTAGCTGGAATCGCTTTGATGTGTACAATCCTGCAGTGATTGTTAAATATTATTTTTCATCTGCAATGCTTATATACAGTACAGTGTACAGGAACGAAGTATATACAGTACTGTGTACAGGAACGAAGTATATACAGTACAGTGTACAGGAACGAAGTATATACAGTACAGTGTACAGGAACGAAGTATATACAATACAGTGTACAGGAACGAAGTATATACAGTACAGTGTACAGGAACGAAGTATATACAGTACAGTGTACAGGAACGAAGTATATACAGTACAGTGTACAGAAACGAAGTATATACAGTACAGTGTACAGGAATGAAGTATATACAGTACAGTGTACAGGAATGAAGTATATACAGTACAGTAAACAGGAACAATGTATATACAGTACAGTGTACAGGAACGAAGTATATACAGTACAGTGTACAGGAACGAAGTATATACAGTACAGTGTACAGAAACGAAGTATATACAGTACAGTGTACAGGAACGAAGTATATACAGTACAGTAAACAGGAACAATGTATATACAGTACAGTGTAAAGGAACGAAGTATATACAGTACCGTGTACAGGAACGAAGTATATACAGTACAGTGTACAAGAACGAAGTATATACAGTACAGTGTACAGGAACGAACTGTACAGGAACGAAGTATATACAGTACAGTGTACAGGAACGAAGTATATAACGAAGTATATACAGTACAGTGTACAGGAACGAAGTATATACAGTACAGTGTACAGGAACGAAGTATATACAGTACAGTGTACAGGAACGACGTATATACAGTACAGTTACAGGAACGAAGTATATACAGTACAGTGTACAGGATCGAAGTATATACAGTACAGTGTACAGGAACGACGTATATACAGTACAGTGTACAGGAACGAAGTATATACAGTACAGTGTACAGGAACGAAGTATATACAGTACAGTGTACAGGAACGAAGTATATACAGTACAGTGTGCAGGAAGGAAGTATATACAGTACATTGTGCAGGAACGAAGTATATACAGTACAGTGTGCAGGAACGAAGTATATACAGTACAGTGTGCAGGAACGAGGTATATACAGTATAGTGTACAGGAACGAAGTATATACAGTACAGTGTACAGGAACGAAGTATATACAGTACAGTGTACAGGAACGAAGTATATACAGTACAGTGTACAGAAACGAAGTATATACAGTACAGTGTACAGGAACGAAGTATGTACAGTACAGTGTACAGGAACGAAGTATGTACAGTACAGTGTACAGGAACGAAGTATGTACAGTACAGTGTACAGAGTACAGTGTACAAGAACGAAGTATATACAGTACAGTGTACAGGAACTAAGTACATACAGTACAGTGTGCAGGAACGAAGTACATACAGTACAGTGTGCAGGAACGAAGTACATACAGTACAGTGTGCAGGAACGAAGTATATACAGTACAGTGTACAGGAACGAAGTATATACAGTACAGTGTAAATGAACGAAGTATGTACAGTACAGTGTACAGGAACGAAGTATGTACAGTACAGTGTACAGGAACGAGGTATGTACAGTACAGTGTACAGGAACGAAGTATGTACAGTACAGTGTACAGGAACGAAGTATATACAGTACAGTGTACAGGAACGAAGTATATACAGTACAGTGTACAGGAACGAAGTACATACAGTACAGTGTGCAGGAACGAAGTATATACAGTACAGTGTGCAGGAACAAAGTATATACAGTACAGTGTGCAGGAACGAAGTACATACAGTACAGTGTACAAGAACGAAGTATATACAGTACAGTGTACAGGAACGAAGTATATACAGTACAGTGTACAGGAACGAAGTATATACAGTACAGTGTACAGGAACGAAGTAGACATTTTCTCTTGCTTCTGTTTATATAGTATTGCAAATTAACGTTTATACCACACCTTAAATACTTGAAGGCCAAATGTCTTAAAGCTCTTAACTTACTCAAATTTGTTGAAAACACTAATTGGGAAGCAGATCGAAAAGTCCTCTTGCGACTTTACAGATCTATTATCAGATCAAAGCTGGACTACGGCTCAATAGTATATGGTATACTACTCGCAAGTCGTACTTGCAGATGCTCGATCCTATACATAATCAAGGATTACGACTCGCCTTAGGAGCCTTTCGTACATCACTAGCCGGAAGTCTATATGTTGAAGTTAATGAACCATCACAGTCTCATAGACGGGACAAATTATCCCTTCAGTAGACCATTAAATTACAATCTAACTAACTTTCGATACTGTTTTTAATCCTAATTAGGAACCTCTTTTTGATCGAAAACCGAAGGCCATTCGGCCATTTGGTATTCGTATTGAACCAAAATTAAGAGTCACTGAAATGACCTAAATTTGATTGCCAAGTACAATGTACCACAAATTCCACCGTGGAATTTGGAAACACCAACAATTATTTTTGATCTTTGTAATAATAACAAATCCATTACAGATCCTACTATCATTCAAAGCAAATTTAATAAAATTAACTCGAATACAGTAAGATGGAGTCAAGGTAGCTGCAGCAGCTGTGGTTCACAAACATAGCATAAAAAACCGTCTGCCTGACAAGGCCTCTATCTTTTCAGCTGAACTTAAGGCAATTTGAAATTTGAAATTGCCTTAAGTTTTATTCAGGAATCTGATGATGACCATTTCGTAATCTTTTCTGATTCCCTTTCATCTCTTCAAGCACTGGGTAATATGAAACATGATAATCCAGTTGTGCTTCAACTTTTAGAAAAGTACAATTATCTTATTGTTGATAATGTTATTATTTTCTGCTGGCTTCCAAGCCATGTCGGAATACGTGGCAATGATAGTGCCGATAGTGGTGCTAAGGCAGCATTATGTTAACATATATCTAATATCAAATTACCTTATACTGATTTTAAAAGTTGTATCAACACATATATTCGTAACTCTTGGCAAGCCGCTTGGGATTTGTCAGTTAACAATAAACTCCATTCAATTAAACCGTTACTCGGAGAATGGCGTTCTTCTAATAGACCCATTCGTCGGGAAGAAGTTGTCCTAGCCCGGTGCAGGATAAGGCATACACGTTATACTCATTCATATTTATTACAAGGTGAGCAATTACCAGAATGTATACCCTGCTTTGCACCGTTAACGGTCAAACACATCTTGTTGGAATGTGTAGACTTTGATCCTGTGCGTCAAAGGTACTACAATGTTAATACTATGAAAGAGTTATTTGATACTATAGATTTTAGTATTGTTTTAGATTTCCTAAAAGAAATCAGACTATATAAATCATTATAATGTGTTCTTATATATATTTCCTTGTTTATTTACCCGTTGACGGGCATTTGTTGATTTACATATATGTTTTATATTACTTCCATATCGTCCCTTATTTTTAATGGTTTTATCTTTATATATTTACATTAATTTTGAATTAATACTTCATTTTTTCATCTTTCATTAGTTTTTGCGCACAATATGACCTGTTTATGTGTCGACGTGCCGTAAAACACCATTCATTCATTCATTCATTATAGTATTGCGTTATATTGTTTCTAAATCAGTATTAAAAGACGTAGGTATACAACTCAATCAGGAAATGCTGCTTTCACAGTCAGTCAATAGGGCTACGCATTGGAAAAGTCAGTGGAAAAAAAGCATCTGTATTTGAACCAGGTTCTAGGTACACCAAAACGCAATCATACCCTAGTGTCATCCCAGTAAAACGGGACAGTGCAAATACAGTGCAAATACAGTGCAAATACAGTGTAAATAAAGATATCCAGGTTATATTCTGACAAACAAGGCAGCATTAATACGCTATATAAGTATAACACCTAGATAATCAAAACTTACTGATATATTGCTTGTCATTTACAACTACTAATATCGATATAATGCCTGAAGTTTGCTATGCAGACAGGAATGTATAGCGGCTATTTTAATCGGTATTACGGGTTGTTTTGTCTAATGCAATCTTTCATACAAATATTCATGGAATTGGCATCAATTTGGCAATCTTTCATTTTTGGTATAACACGCTTTTACTAAACGTTATGAATGCGCGTGTGTGTGTGTGTTAATGTCGGTTTTTATACAGTATTCTTATTGCACAAAGAAAATCGCACTAACAATCCTCAGGAACCTATAATGGTTTGTAGTCAGTAGTTGTTATAGAGTCTTAGAGTCTAGAGAACGAAGCAGAAATTGAATGCGCTAAGAATCTTTTGTTTTACATTTAAATTAGCAAATTAACTTTTATGTTGGGAATGCATTATCTTAGCGCTATAAATTCTAAACAGTTTGTTATCTTTGTTGTGATTGTTACAAAACAGTGATTAAGAGTCAACGAAAACTACTTATTTAAAGGTTTATCAAAAGAGGTTATGACCCTATCATTTTGCAACGCACTGCATGCCTGGTGGTGGATCCATTTACAGTTCGCCACTATGCTTTCCTCTTTAATTGTACGATGACCGCACAGGCTGTGAACCCTATGATGACGTCTACCTAAAGCCCAAAAGGACTGGTTGTCAGCGGTCTTGTCGTGCCCTCAATGGTTTATTCTCTTATTGCTCTGGCTTCTGCCAAGTCATCGAGTACCTTCTTTGTGGCTTTTTTGTATTATATATACACGAGTATCTTTGTGTTTTACTTATATTTCCTATTAGTTCATGGCTTGGATTGCGGTTTAAACCCACATAGGTAATTTTGGCCACTGACCGTTCCAAGACGGTAGCCCTACTGTCACCCCTTTTTGTGTTTGTGACGTCATATGCATTTATTATTACTATTGCCATTCTTGTTTGTCTTTTTGCGTGTTTTGCGTGTTTAGGGGTGTACTGTGTTCTGTGAAAACTGCATTTCCTGTTCGAATGTTATACTGTCGTCCTTGAATGCTGCTTTCCATGTCCGATATTTTTATCCTTATTTACTTTTAATATTCGTAATCTTTGTATAACTAAAAAGCTACTCCATCAGGACTACCGTTACCATAAACTTCGTAAAACCTTTGCAAAATGTTATCATCGTAACCCTGATCTTCTTTCCAAATATAAAAGTAATTTAAGAACTCTTCTGCGACAAGGACTTTCACAACCTGACTTATTGTCAAAAGAAATATAAAAAGATCGGACAGGGAAAGTAGCATTCAAGGAGGACAGTCAACCACAAAACACAGAAACAAACAGGCAAACAGACAAACAAGAAGGCAAAAGTAATATTAAAAGTAAACGACATCACAAACACAAAATGGTTGACAATAGGGCTACCGCCTTGGAACGGTCAGTAGCAAAGTAGGCCACCGGTTCTAGGGTGCACCAAACCTCACACTTACCCCCACTGTCATATCATTAAAACAGGACATTGTAAATAAAGAAATCTCCGCCATGATCTAATGTCTAACCAACAACACAGCATCAATAGGCAATATAAGTAAAACACAAATATGCTCGTGTAATTATAATACAGAAAAACAATAGCCTAGAAAGCCAAATGCAAATACCTCTGTGGGTACAATGTTTTTCCAAAAATGTTACAGTAGTTGACATAATTCTCTTCAGCAAAAAACAACGGAAAATGTTTCTTTTTTTTTTAATTTAAAACAAATTGGTTATTATATCAACCTGTTTCAATTTTCAATTCCCTTTCGAAAACAATAATTATAGAAAATAAATGAAGCGAATATTGATTTTAATTTCAGCTGCATCAAGTGAAAATCACCACTATCACCAGAGAGTAATACATACGTTTATCAGTATCATTGTCGTCTGCGAGCAATAATTGTGTTATACTGTATGACAATGTCTTACCCGCCCGAGACTCCTATATCAGCTTTAGGCTGATACTGATATACTGATGGTGAACATGGGGACAGATATCAACATTATCTTAATCTTATTATCATTTATTTTCTAAATGCAGATTGTAAGAATTTCATTTTGTTTTAAAAACTTCTACCAAAAAGAAATATAGAAATATCAACCCTTTTATGTTTGTGATGTCGTATGCATTTTGTATTACTTGTGCCTGCTCGTTTGTCTGTTTGCGTGTTTGTTTTTCTGTTTTGTTGTTGACTGCCGTCATTGAATGATACTTTCCGTGTCCGATATTTATATCTTTCTTTTTTTTTCTATGGTGACGTGATTTACAAACTTCGTGAGATCTTTGGCCATGATCACTGTTATAATATCTGTGTTAAACTTGTTAAAATGTTGATCAAAAGAGGTTATAACCCTATCATTTTGCAACACAATGCATGCTTGAGGGTTGACCCATTTACATTTCGCCACTATGCATTCCTCTTTAATTGTGCGATGACCGGACAGTCTGTGGACCGAAAGGACAGTGGCGTTTGATGTTTGTCTGCAGACTTGTATTGTCGTGGCCTCAATGGTTTGTTCTCTTGTTGCGCTTGCTTCTGCCAAGTCAGTGAATACCTTCTTTGTGGGTTTCTAGGCTATTGTTTCTTGTATTCATATATACACGAGCATCTTTGTGTTTTACTTATATTGCCTATTAATGCTGCCTTGTTGGATAGAGAATAGTTCATGGCGGGGATTTCTTTATTTACACTGTCCCGTTTTATTGGGTTGACAGTAGGGTAAGTGTGAGGTTTTCTGCACCTTAGAACATGGTTTAAACTCACAGCTACCTTTTTTGCTACCGTTCATTTAACTTTAAATTTGTTATTTGTTTCTCTGTGTGTTTGTGTTTGACTGTCGTCCTTGAATGCTGATTTTTCCTGTTCGATTTTTATATCTACATTTACTGTTTTGCAATTGTGCAAATCATATAAAAGGCGCTGTTATCCCATTCCGTTTGTTTAATGAGCATTTCAAGTTTCATCGGAAAAACAAATACACCATACATTTTTATACATAATGAAGGTTTTAGACGATAGTAATTGTATGCTTTACTTTAGTCTTTCATTACTTCTCATGAACAGACTCAATAAAACCGAGTCTGCTGCTTTATTCTCTTAATTGTGTTTGTTGCTCTCAAAGGATCACCTTTATCAGTATTTATTATATTGATTGACAACTATGGAATATAAACGGCAATGATGTACGAAGACAGCGAGTATCCTTTATCGATCGTATGCTTAACGAATTGTAGGTTTATAGAAGAGCGACGACAATGTGCCTAAGATGGCACTACATTAAGTTGAATATTGCTAAATACATATTCAGTAGGATATCTGATAAAGGGATACAACTTATCTGGTTTGACGACCATGGGTCATGGACATATTTGTTTACCTATTTCGAGCTAAACAGTGTTTATCACTTACTTTGGACTGTGTGTACATTAAATAGATGTTTATAAAAATTAAACTTTCGAAAATCATAATTTATTTTAACAAATGTTCATATTATTAGGGAAAATTTCCATTACAATGTAAAAGTGTCTCACTACACTTAACCCTGTTACATGTATGTTAAAAAGATGCAACAACACATTTTAGCTAAAAATAATAAACATTGTTCTCTCTTTCAATGCAGTGATGAATTGGTATACTGTAATAAACCATGTTTAGAATTGTGGGAATGTGAATAAATGAAATATATAGTTTCTTAAAATTAACGTTTCGAAAATCGTAATTTATTTTAAAATATTCTACTATATAGAAGGATAGAGATCCTTAAATGTCAATAACTACAACACATACTGATGACGTGCTTCTATGGCCAAAGAGTACATCTGTCTCATTTTACATTCTATTCTATCACCGGAGAGTAGCGTAGTGAAATTGACAATGACATGATTGGGAGAGTATGTACTACAGTCCTAATAAGTGCCAACAAGAACAATAACACAGTGCATTAACTAAGACACAATTGGTGAAGTATACGTTCCTTCTTCGTCTAAAATTGTAAACCTCATGTGGCCAATATTTTCCTGGAATTACAAAATTAGTTTCTACCTCAATAACTAGTTTAGCCTTTTCTGACAAACAGAAATATAGTGTTGACAACCCATTATCATTCACGAACCAGACATTTCCTGTTAGACGACAGTCGTAAAGCCATGCAATTATATGTCTATCTGGTCATCAGTTAAGTTGAATTTACTAGGTAATATGAGAAATGTCTGCTTCAGCTTCTTTAATCTTGGCGATGCGTGTGCTAACTGTGTTTCAAATTTTCGTGCTTCATTCAGAACGTCACTATATTACAAATATAGATATAAAAATCGAACAGGAAAATCAACATTCAGGGACGACAGTCAACCACAAACACAGACAGAAACAAAGAACAAATTTAAAGTTGAATAAAAGGCCAAATAAGACATCATAAACACAAAAGGGTTGACAATAGGGCTACTGCCTTGGAACGGTCAGTGTCAAAAAAGGCCGCTGGCGATTTAAAGTTCTTTATAGCCTCGCCTAATCAACTTGATAGTAACATGCATGTACCTAGAATTCTCTATTTATCACGCAGGTATCCATTGTATGCCTGATAAAAGGCTGACCTTATTACTTGTGCTTACTAGGCATTGACTGAAAACATAAAACTGCAGTTTATTTTACGTAACATTATCTGACGAGAAAACATGTTATAAAAAAAAAATGATGGCGGCGACCAAGTCTAGCGTAATAATATGATTAATAGATAAATAGTATAAACCCTTCAAACACAAACTGTTGAGTACATGTAACTACATGATAAAAATGATACTGTGTCAGACACTTTTACTTTCAAGTGTTTTAGCCTCAGAATGAACACACAGAATAACTGGATATAACCTCGCCCTGCATTTGTCTAAGCTTCGCGAAACAAAACGTGATATTAAAAGTCTATGACATATATTCTCTGTTTCTGGTAAATGCCAAAGTTGTTAGTCTAATATTGCACAATCGTTAAACGGGTTAAAGCAACGCGTTTAAGTTTAAGATTTCTGCTGTATTATGTTGACGTGATTTACAACTTTATTAAATCAGCAACTTCCTTTTCTTCATTTATTCGGCTGAAAAGTCTTTATTTATTTCAAGGATCCAAACTTGAAAAATCAAATCGAGCAATGGAGGCATTAATCGTGGAATGATGACGTCGACAAGCTCTTTAACCTTATATGGCATATTGAGAAATATAATAAATTACTACAAATACATCTAAATTTCAAAATGAGCATATTCTGTGCACATTTCACATTATGTATATTTATAAGTACAATTATATTGCTTAAATGTATTAATTTTAAACAATATTTAGCAACTGAGTTGAATTTTATGACGTAGTAATACAAGAACGGTTACGTGGTGCCAAACAGAAATGAACTGGCCAGTCGTATTCTTCATTTACAGCATGGTAACATTTTACGAATTTCTAACCTTTAGAACTGCTGATTCGCTGCAAATTCTGTAGAAGACACTCCATTTATGGTAGGGCCACGTTGCCACAATTACACACGCAGGGTTATTATGAAGAACTTTTATTAACATGAAAAAAATGACAAAATGAACATAAACGACGTTTACCTTTTTGCCTCTAGCGGTATTTTAAGTTTTTTTCTATTCTATACCCGGCAGTGACTAGTCACATTTGGCACGATAGGTATATATACGGCATATATGTGCCCAAATTTATCAATATGCCATATAAGCGGGGAAGGCTTTGCTGATGATGTCGCCGTTTACATTTCTAATATATCGTGAACCTGCGTATTTTCTGTTTCTCTGTATAATTTTTACTATTTTGTCCCTTTTCCAGGATAAAGTTTCACCCCCTTTTCAAAAACGTCAAGACGATGCACACATTCTCAGTATCTAAACATTCACTTATGCTATTTATTATGGTTACCCTCCTTGAAAATAATACTACGAATATATCGTATGAGGCTTTTCACAAACGTGGCCCTAGTCAAAGACAAAGCGATATTTATGGTACATCTATGGATTCCGACAGAATGCTAGATGGTAACAGAGATGTAGGAAGTTCAGACGGTCAAGAAGAGACATACATTTCTCAAACATCACATAAACTCGAAAAATAGAAGGTAAAACTGAAACATCTAGTTTTTCGTTTTCTCTTCTTTTATTTGAAACAGAATTAATGTAATATTAATATCAATGCAGATAGGATAATGTTATATTTAATTTGAGACAACTGGCAACATGTTGCTGCGAACAATGACGCATTCTATAAAATTTCAATTAACAGCAAAACATAGTATGAAAGGATACATTTGGAAATTGCCGAACACGACAAGTAAAAAAATAAATACTGCAGTCTCGGTTTCATTGAAACTGTTTATGAACGATAGTGAAAAATGCAAGCTACCGTTCACGCCCTCTCTTGCCCCGAGCTCAATATTTGTCAATAGTACGACATGTTGAACCATCCCGAAGATGGTAAGCATATGACGGTGAACATGGAACCTTCCATTTTCATACCATGCCATGACCAGCGGCGTATGGTCCTAGTTTCATACACAATGGTTTGCCCTAAACACGAGAAAACAATGGACGAAATAAACAAGATGCCATTTAGTTAGACGCAAAGCTTATGAAGCCTGCGTATCACATGCAACAGTCAAACCACTAAATTAAAAGTAAAAATAAATATCATAATGGTGATTAAACAATACTCAGAGCCTTTAAAGTCGGAGTAATGTAGCCACCTATTCGAACCTCAATCAAACCGTGACTGCAATATTTTCGTATTTAACGTTTTCGGCGATTTGCATAATTCTTCTTTTATATCATATACTTTTATTAAATGATAATTAATTCAATTTTAATTCACAGAGAACTACTTTGAAATAACAATTTATTTAAAAAATTCTTTGACTTCCATTTTAATTTACAGACATGTGTCCATAGAAATCTCAATTTTTAAATACTTTCAAATCAAAGTGCATACGTGAACTTTCATCTGAAAGCATAAACTCTGCTTTATTATGTCAATTATATATAACATACTGATAAAAAATAATTAAGCAAGTAAATAACATATAAAACCCGTTGACCAGATTCTAGGATTTGTGTAGAAGCGGTAATTGGCAAAATAACTATATAATAATCAGTTACATGCAAAAAGAATAGCAACATGTGATAATCTACATGTTTTACAGAAATTATAATTTCGCTCTTATTTCAATATAAATGTAATTTTACAAATGGTATTCTTTGGTTCCCTATATATTTATAATGGCAAGGCAAATGTAGGTTGTTTTAGCCTTTTTTATATCTTGAGACCCATTACAGTTAGTTTGTAATGTTTACTCTTGCTCTTTACCTTATTTGTACTTTTACATGTGAAATAGTATGGTTTAACAAAATGGGAGATAACTCTTATATTTACATTGGAATACAAAAAGTAAGTGAAAAAGAAAATCAACCTGTCATGCCGATGATTTGAAATACTTCACAATATAAAATAGCATTACATTTACTTCAGCTAGATGTGCATATGGGCTTGCTAAGCTTTATATTTCTGTATACATCAGTTTACGCCGTACGCTCTCATAACTGATGTGTGCTTATATTAAGGACCTAAATGCAAAAGATATGTCAAACAAATGTAATTATTATTATTAACTATAATAATTATCGATAATAGTATTCATTGTCAACAACATTGGGATGGCGTTTATCTAAACTACTCCATTGTTCTGCTTGATCCATGACAGAAACCGGGTGGGATATCAACGAGTATGAAATAATGAGAAATTTAGAAATCGCCGAACACGATAACTACAACACATATTACAGTCTCGGTTTGATTTGACTGTTCATGAACTGTATTAAAAAATACTTGCAACCGTTCACGTCCTCGAGCTCCGGCTTGATCAGAACTCAATATTTAAAATGTCATTACTACACAAACCTGAGCCATCCGGAAGATGGTATGCATGTGATGGTGAGCCTGCTTTAAAAACAAAACTCGAGTTGATTTAGGTGCAATGCAAATTTTACGAAACATGTATAACGTATTACTATCTTGGTGTATTGTTGTCATTCAGGTAGATATTCCAATTGAATATTTTTGACACTTTTAAAATCTTGATTTGGAATATTTGTCGGAAAGATAATTTATAAGTTATAAATAATCCGTAATATCGTGCCTCTATAAAATAATGATCATGACTGGGATGTAGAATTACATAATCGATCATTCTTTTATTCGAAAAAACTAGATAATGCTTTGTATGGTGATCCAAATCCTATATATTACCATCAAGCGATAGCATTGTCTGTATTCGCAAATGTAATATTAATTATATCATTCCTTTCACTGCAAGCGGAACGGTCGTGTTATTTGTTGTATATTATTTATGAAGAAGGTTCCGTGTGCAATTTTCTTTCTGGTAAGTGCTTTCCTGTACAACATATTCATCGGAGTAGGATGAATGTGTTCCCGTGGGAAAAGTTTATGTGAGATTCCTCCTTAATGACATTCGAGTTTTGAGCTTCCAGTGGCATGTTACAAGATGTTGGTAAAATACTGTCTGTAGTAACAGGTATATGAAATGAGGAAATAATATAAGTAATATAACTCTTATTTAAACAAACATAGCAATTCAGTTGCTAACATTATTTGTCTGTGAGATGGAATTAAAACCAACGGTATGTTGTTTGGAGTTTTGAGTTTTAACATCTAGCCATGTAAAATAGCAAGAATTAATTATTTTACATGCAGTTTTAATTTTCATACACCAATTTACTTTTTCAATATCAATAATCTCGTATTTTCGTAACTGATTCCCTTCTTCCTTTCCAGAAAAAGTCAGTAATGTTTGCCTATAATTCTTTAATGTATTTATCGATAATACCACGCATTTCTATTTCAAAATTAATCATCGAGAGTACAAAGGTTTTAAAATTTACAACTTGACCGTTGCATGTGAGAGCTCACTTGAAGTATTGATTTTTCAACCAAACTGCGTCATTGTCTGTACTTGTTTAACATAGATTGTTCAGAGGTTGTCATTTTTGGAAAAAAAAATAACAAAAAAAGATACGTGTATTTAACAACCATAAAACTCCAGTCCGAGTGAATTTATTCCTGATACAGGAACACACTCGTTAAATAATACATGTATTATAGTGCTTCAAGGAGCTAGAATGATGTAATGGTACTGCAATGTGTGTAGGTAATGTAAACAGTACTTCATTACGTCCAGAACCTATTAAGGAGAGGAAATAAATGCGTTAAAGTCCCTAGCCCGCCACTACCAGGCACATTTGTCAACATATGTATGTACAATGTTTCTTAACGTACCGCCGACGTGGTATATCTGTATCTTACAAGTTCTGAGAATCCAAACTATATTGATTTTATGAATATTGAGTTCTGCTCAACCCGGTGCTAGAGGGCGTGAGCGGTAGCTAGCATAATTCACTACCGTTCATAATCAGTCTCAATCAAACCGAGCCTGCAATATTTCGTATGTGTCGTGTTCGCCCAAAGGTCCACTCGCATACTGTTTTCTGTAGCCACAACAAAGCGGCTTTTACCAGGCTGGCCACACACCCAAAACTTGGGATTATTATGAAGAGTTACCAACTCATAATTCTTTTCACGCAAATTCAATCACGGTTATTTTGAGAACCCGTCAATAAATTCATACCAGTGTTTATATTTAGTTGAAAGTTTGTGTCTGTGTTAGTTTTGTAGATGTAACATGTTCTGTAAGGTGATGTCCATGTCGTTATATAATAATGCACGTTGTATTGTACCTGGCATGCGTGTCATAGAGTAGTATGTGAGCTATTTATTTGGCGGGATAGTTTCTTTAAAAATAATGATCGAACGAAAACGTAATAATGCGTATGGCAAAGGGACACATGGCAGCAATCTTGATTTTGAAAAACTCATTTGTTGGTTTTCCTCCATAACTGGATTTGTTCCATTAGTTATATTAATTATCAGAATAGTTTAAAGCAAATTGTGTATTCACACCATAATTTGTTAATTACAGTGCACCAATAATATATTCAAACCATGGTAAACAACGCAGAAAAGTTAAAAACTCAATATCATATTCAAGTATATGCAAGCAGGTTTCAGTTAAATTGATAATGAATTAATTAATTGAGAACACTTCGAGATACCTTAAATTCCTGATACAAACTTCAAGATTGCCGTGTGTTCCTATAATTGTCTGAATGGAGGAGACTTTATTTGAATATAACACTTCATCTGTTATATACCTAATTGCAAATAAATGCCATTTCTGAAAACAAATGTCTACTCAGTATATCATGTAATAAATGTGTTTGTTTCTTTTAACAATCTGTTGGCAACACAGTGAGCAAAAACTTCAGTGTAAAGGATTATTTTTTTGTAGATATCCCGCGTTTGTTATAACCGATATATTACTGATATGTGTAGGTTATTTAGATCACTGAAAAGAGTTTGCCTCCAACTACTCTTTAATCTTGTTTTTTGTTTCAATATAAACCGAGTATGTTTCTTTAGTCTGTTCGTTTCAATGATTCCAAATTTCGATTTGCATCCTTTATCAAACATACACAAACACATGTTCGTATTTGTTTCTGTTCGATATCTTAATCCAGTTTGTATATTACATTTGATCACTTCGAAGATAAAACATATACTGGCATTGAATAGATATAAGCCTCCTTCGCGTTTGTCGTCACTCGACGGTTATTGGTCATTTTCGGATGCTTTGCTTCCTTACGTAACATAACATACATAACAGCAACCAAAAAAGGCGAACGTAATTGCAAACAGTAATGCTCCGACTGTTCTGCACCACTTTAGTGTCATTAAATCTGAACTTCCGTGATACGATACCGAATAATAACGAAGTGTATCATTCGTTATTTAAACGTACATATAAAAACCGAGCAGGAAATACAGCAGTCAATGACGACAGTCAACCACTAATACACACACAGAAACAAAGAACAACTTTAAAGATGAATAAACGACATCACAAGCACAAAAGTGTTGACAATAGGGCTACCGCCTTGGGACACTCGGTGGCAAAAAGGTCATAATGGGTTTCAGTAAACCAGGTTCAAGGGTGCACCAAACCTCACTCTTACCCTATTGTCATCCCAATAAACGGGACAGTGTAAATAAAGATATCCCCGCTATTTTATTTTTAAAAACAACTTGGTTTATGATATTTCATTGGATTAGAAATAATGTATGTAAGAAAATGAGTCGATTGAATCGGTCAAGCATTTTAGAAGTAATGGTAAAATGAAAATATAAATTTCACCATAATGAGCCAATGAGGTTGCTTTAAACATAGTTTGTTATGCAATACAATTATAAAGCATTCAATAAAAGAACACTGTTGTTTTGACTTTACGTGGTCTGAGTATTAACGTTCCTACCCCATCCAACCCCTTCTCCAAGAAGCTAAAATTGGGTTGGCTGGGGTATGAAATAAAACCTTAATTTCAGCTTTAAAAGTTTCCATTTATAAAATTAAAACATTTAAAAGGTAATTTTAAACAGGTTATTGCATTTTGCAGTAAAAAATGTTTTAAACGTGGTTTATTGTCGAAATATCGGTTATAACGTCCTGCAAATATAAGCTTTCCCATCGCTTAATGGAATTAAGACGAGACCACGTAATGTGAATTGCTTATACGCAGTAGTGCTAGCGTCTATTATTGTATGACCACGCATATGCGAGCTGTTCTAACGACTGTCTACCATTCAGGCACATCGAGCATTCGAGACATGCACGCCAATTTCTGTAATCCTGTATTTTAACCGCAATTTTGCACACCGATCTAAACGGAAATGGTATGGGCTATGATCGATTTCAACTCCCCTACATCAATTAGCCATCGTGTTAAACCCACTCATCCCATAACTGCTCTTCAGCAGTAACAAAAATTTGATTTACGGAAAAGGGATGAATCTTGTTCCAGGAGTAATCCGAATATAATAGATTAGTAACTAACATTTTGGTCTCGGTTCAGTCTGTAATTAGTTAATTGTCCTATTAAATCTTCACAACTTTATTTAATGTAGCTTATTTAAATAATTATGAAAGATCAAACTAAATTCTATACACTGTTTAAGGGACACCAAACTGAATGATATTTCGTGTATATTTCATTTTATTTACACGTAAGAGTGAAGTTTTTGCCAATTAGCGTTGAACTTCAAAGTCGGTGGTCATGTAATCACCATTTTGTAATTAAGTAATAGATAGAGTATGGTTTCATTGAGTTGGTTCATTTAAACATCGTGATGGGCGTAATGATACAATAAAAGACGATACCACTACTGCGTATAAGCAATTCACATTACGTGGTCTCGTCTTAATTCCATTAAGCGCTGGGAAAGCTTATATTTGCATACTCTATTTGTTTTGTAGCATGTCCATTTCAGCTCTATTTCAGTTATTCTAACTGTTATTATCACTGTTATTCTCAAAGTTATTCTGACAGGTCTTATTTTCAATTAAACGATTTACACCTGTGTCTGAAGAAAGAGAATTGTCTGTGACATGCTACAATTGGTTGCTGTTGATCTAATTAGAATATATGCACATATTGTATTAAATGTTCAGTAGATTAAACCAAATCTAAAATGTACTTAACATATATGGAAGTATCAAAGTATCTAGGAAAAGTTCAAATCATGTAGGGACATGAACGTGTAAGAGCCTCTGCGTTAAGTTTAATAAGTGTGTCTACCATTTCACATAAATAAAGATAAAGAAAATGAACAGGAAAAGCAGCATTTAAGGACCACAAATTAAAAGATGGATAAAAGGCCAAATAAGACATCGCAAACACAAAATAGTTGACAATAGGGCTACCGCCTTGGAACGGTCAGTGACTTAAAAGGCCGCTGGCGGTTTAAACCAGGTTCTAGGGTGCACCAAACCTCACACATACCCTACTGTCAACCAAATAAAACGGGACAGGGTAAATAAAGAAATCTCCGGCATGAACTATTCTCTAACCAACAAATGTATTTAGTGATTGAATAAAAGTGTTTTAGAGTTACTGTGGTTGGAGGCTTTTTTTAAACGTTTTTAGAAAATACGGATAAACAAAACTGGATTTTTGAGTTAGTCTGAATCATCAATTGTCATTCTTAAAGAAATAATTATAATTGCCATTAATGGTGAAGTCTCTTTAAATCATTGAGTACTTGCTCTGTGGCTTCCTGCCTATACTAATTAAGTTGTGTTGAAGGGGTTTGCAAGCATCTGACCAAAGCAGAAGGCACCACTGAATTCAAAGGGTTCGCCTTCCCAGTTGGCGAGATCCCATTGGGGAATCTTACCTCGAGTGTTTTGCTCTGCATTTTACAGTATATTTTAACGGATTATCATATGTGTATTATCCTTAATACTGTACTATCACACCAAGCTCACAATTAGAGATTATCTCTAAACCATGTATAGTGTATTCAGCTATATTATGTGTAATACTAATATGTGAGCTTTATCTGTATTAACCATACAGACTACCTTCCCGGTGTTTAAATCACGGAGGCAGTATAATACTTCAGATAAGTTATGTTAAACTCTCTAACAAAGTATTTTAACTAGGACAACAGTGTCTACTTTACCAGGAAAACAATATCCTGTATGCAAAAGATCTTTCGGAATAAAAATTGCTTCGTCAGCTGCCATAAAGAGGCACCGTTGTGTTACTTATATATTTGGCGTTTTAGCCCGTATACACGTAAATCCACCCTTGTGAATTTTACATGTGTATTTTCTACCAGAATATGTTAAACTGTGTGGTATCGTGTGTCACCGTGGTCTATGTATTAGTATATATATTCACATCCAATCTTTACATATATATGTTAGATAGTTTTCACACTAATTTAGTAAAGTTTCATCATCGGCAATATGCACATTTGGCTCAAGCAGGTGATCAAACTTAGGCGTTAAACGTTTTAATCACAGTACACGTTGTAACAAGAAATTCATAAATGCTGAAGTTCCTCTTTGAAAAATTGAGCCAGTTCAGTACTTAATGTTATGAGATTGCAACGTTTAACGCCTAAGTTTGATCACCTGCTTGAGCCAAATGTGCATATTGCCGATGATGAAACTTTAAAGGGGTAACCATTGGTGTGTTCGGTGCTGTTTTAAAAAATCTTCTTTCCGACAGGACAGGCCTAATGTCGTCCTGTACCGTTCGATCAGCAGCAGCATATTAAACATATACTATGTAGCTAAATGACCCAGTATGCATCTCTTTTTCCTTTCAGTATATTACCATAAAGCGATAGCATTATCTGTATTCGCAAATGTTATATCAATTATATCATTCAATTCGCTGCAATCAGAACGGTCGTGTTATTTGTTGTATATTATTTATGAAGAAGGTTCCGTGTGCCATTTCCTTTCTAGTAAGTGCTTTCCTGTACAACTTATTCATCGGAGTAGGATGAATGTGTTCCCGTGGGAAAAGTTTATGTGATATTCCCCATTAATGAGATTTGATTTTTGAGCTTCGAGTGTCATGCTACAAAATGTTGGTAAAATACTGGCGGTGGTAACAGGTATATGAAATGAGGAAATACCACAACTCTTATATGAACAAACAGAGCAAATCAGTTGCTAACATTATTTGTTTGTGAGATAGAATTAGAACCAACGGTATGTTGTCCTGGAGTTTGGAGTTAACCCGGGGCTAGAGGGCGTGAGCGGTAGCTAAGATATATCACTACCGTTCATGAACAGTCTCAATCAAACCGAGACTGCATTTATATTTCGTATGTGTCATGCTCGGCCGTTTCCAAAGGTCCATTATCGTACTTTTTTTAAAATCTAGCCTCGTAAAATAGCAAGAATTAATTATTTTATATGCATTTTTAATTTGCATACACCAATTAACTTTTTCAATATCGATAATGTCCAGACCGAATTTTTCGAATGCGTATTTTCGTAACAAATGCCCTTCTTCCTTTCCAGAAAAAGTCAGTAATTTTTGCCTGTAATTCTTTAATGTATTTATCGGTAATACCACGCATTTCCATTTCAAAATTAATCATCTAGGGTACAAAGGTTTAAAAAATTAAAACGTTACCGTTGTATGTGCACAATCCTCGCTATTATCCTTTCTTCAGCGCCCAAAAAGACAAGACGGTGTAAACACAACTACATCCCATCAAAAGGAATTCTCTAACAATAAAGTCCACATCCAGAGAAACTAACTAAAGAAACACATACAAAATATTAATCATCTCAGGATGTATCCAGAATGAAGGCTGTTATCAATCTTATTGATTTTTCCAACCAAATTGCGTCATTGTCAATTCTGTACATTTTTAAAATAGATTGTTCAGCGGGTTGGCTTTTTTTGAAAAAACAAAAACAAATATTTAACAAAAAAAGATACGTGTATATAACAACCACAAAGCTCCAGTCCGAGTGAATTCATTCCTGATACACGAACACACTCGTTGAATAATACATGTATTATGGTGCTTCTTGGTGCTAGAATGATGTAATGGTGCTAGAAATGGTTGTACGTAATGTAAAAAGTGCTTGATTACGTACAGAATCCATTAAGGAGAGGAAATAAAGGCGTTAAAGTCCCTATCCAGTCACCACCAGGCACATTTTTCAGCATATGTATTGTACACTGTTTCCTAACCTACCGCCGACGTGGCATATGTGTATCTTACAAGTTCTGAGAATCCAAACTATATTGATTTTATGAATATTGAGTTCTGCACAACCCGGAGCTAGAAGGCTTGAGCGGTAGCTAGCATATTTCACTACCGTTCATGAACAGTCTCAATCAAACCGAGACTGCAATATTTTGTATTTGTCGTGTTCTGCCGTTTCCAAAGGTCCACTCTCATATTCTTTTCTATAGCCACATAATAAACGGCTTTAACCAGCCTGGCACACACCCAAAACTTGGGGTTATTATGTAAGTTACCTGCTCATAATTCATTTCTCGCAAATTCCATCACAGTTATTTTAAGAACCCGTAAATAAATGTAAACCAGTGTTTATATTTAGTTTAAAGTTTGTATTGTCTGTGTTAGTTTTGGAGATGTAACATGTTCTGTACGGTGATGTCCATGTCTTTACATAATAATGCACATTGTATTGTACCTAGCATGACTGTCATAGAGTGATATGTGAGCTATTTCCTGAGTTGCACGTGTTTATAAATGAACGAACAAATAACCCGCCAAATCCTAACAACGTGTTTCGTTTTGCTTTCGATACTACCATTGTGCTTGTGACTATCTCATAATTCTTCCAAAGTAATATATGTATACTTTGCAAAGAGTTAGATACTGTCATATTACCTTGATTGAACTACCATATTATGGCACTCGTAAGATATTTTACTTATTTAGTTAATTCTGTGACATTCTTTTATTTATGCCACGTCAAGTTCTGAATTAGTTATAATGTTGTAAAGGTGTAGTAATTTTTATAATTTGAGTTGTACCTGTAGGTATTCTTCCTATACATTAAATGCATATGTGATAATGGAACCCTGGAGTATCTTATTATGATTACGACTCCAATATTATATAAACATATACTTTTAATCGGTACATATACATTATTATATGACCTGAACACTTGGATAGAGTTTGATACACGGTTTTGTAGTGTAATTTATGCAATTATTTCGCGGGTTAGTTTCTTTAACAGTAATAATCGAACGAAATCGTATTTATGCGTATGTAAACGGAACACATGGAAGCAATCTTGATTTTTTGAAAAACTCATTGCTTGGGGTCTTCCTACATTTGTTCAATTATTTATAATAATTATCAGAATAGTTTAAAGCAAATTGTGTATTCACATTATAATTTGTTAATTACTGTGCACCAATAATATATTCAAACAATGGCAGAATAACGCAGAAAAGTTAACAACTCAATATCATATTCAATTATATGCAAGCAGGTTTCAAGTTAAATTGATAATGGATTAATTAATTGAGAACTTTTCAAGATACCTTAAATGCTTGATACAAACTTCAAGATTGCCGTGTGTTCCTTTAATTGTCTGAATGGCGGAGAGTGATCAAACACTTCAGTGTAAAGGATTATTTTTTTGTAGATATCCCGCGTTTGTTATTACCGATATATTACTGATATTTGTAGGTTATTCAGATCACTGGAAAGAGCTTGCCTCCAACTACTCTTTAATCTTGTTTTTTGTTTATATATAAATATATTTCGTTTGTCTGCTGTTTCTGTTCGTTCCAATGATTCCAAATTTCGATTTGCATCCTTTATCCAACATACACAAAAACATACACAAAAACATGTTCGAATTAGTTTCTGTTCGATATCTTAATCCAGTTTGTATATTACATTTGATCACTTCGAAGATAAAACATACATTGGCATTGAATAGATAATAGACTCCTTCGCGTTTCTCGTTTGTCGTCACTCGACGGTTATTGGTCATTTTCGGATGCTTCGCTTCCTTACGTAACATGACATACATAACGTAATGCTCTGACTGTTCTGCATCACTTTAGTTTCATTAAATCTGTACTTCCGTGATACGATACCGAATAATAACTTAGTGTATCATTCGTTATTTAAACGTACATATAAAATTCGAGCAGGAAATACAGCATTTAATGGCAAACCGTCAACCACTAATACACACACAGAAACAAAGAGCAACTTTAAAGATGAATAAACAGCAAGATAAGACATCACAAACACAAATGTGTTGACAATAGGGCTACAGCCTTGGGACGTTTGGTGGCAAAGAGGCCGCTGGGGGTTTCAGTAAACCAGGTTCTAGGGTGCACCAAACCTCACTCTTACCCTATTGTCATCCCAATAAACGGGACAGTGTAAATAAAGATATCCCCGCCATTTTTTTTTTAAAAACAACTTGGTTTATGATATGTCCTTGGATAAGAAATAAGATTGAACGTTCAAGAATTTTAGAAGTAATGGTAAAATGAAAATAAAAATTTCACCATAATGAGCCAATGAGGTTGCCTAAAACATAATTTGTTCTGCGTTAAAATTATAAAGCAGTCAATAGAAAGAACACTGTTGTTTTGAATTGTTTATACGTAGTAGTGGTAGCGTCCTTCATTGTATGACCACGTATATGTGAGCTATACTAACGACTGTCTACCATTTAGGCACATCGAGCATTCGAGACAGGCTCGTCAATTTCTATAATCCGGTGTTTTAACGGCAATTTTGCACACCAATCTTAACGGAAATGGTATGGGCTATGATCGATTTCAACACCCCTACAACAATTAGCAATCGTGTTAAACCCGCTCATCCCATAACTGCTCTTCAGCAGTAACAAAACCTTGATTTACGGAAAAGGGATGAATATTGTTTCAGGAGTAATCCGAATATAATGGATTAGTGACTAACATGTTGGTCTCGGTTCAGTCTGTAATTAGTCAATTGTCCTATTAAATATTCACAACTTTATTTAATGTAACTGATTTAAATAATTATGAAAGATCAAGCTAAATTCTATACAATGTTTAAGGGACACCCAACTGAATGGTATTTTGTGTTCATTTCATTTTATATACACGTAAAAGTGAAGTTTTTGCCACTTACCGTTCCAAGTCGGTGGTCATGTAGTCATTAATTGGTTGCTATTGATCTAACTTTACACTATAACTGTTCATAGAACATATTGTTTTCATGGAACATAATGTATTACATGTTCTGTAGATTAAACCAAATCTAAAATGTACTTAACATATATGGAAGTATCAAAGTTTCTAGGAAAATATCAAATCATGTAGGGACATGCACGTGTAAGAGCCTCAGCGTTAAGGTTAATAAGTGTGTCTACCATTTCACATAAATAAAGATAACAAATCGAACAGGAAAATCAGCAGTCAAGGCCGACAGTCAACCACAAACTCACACAGAAAGAAAAAGAACAAATTTAAAGATGAATAAAAGGCCAAATAAGACATCACAAACACAAAAGGGTTGACAATAGGGCTAGGGAACGGTGAGTGACAGAAAAGGCCGCTGGAGGTTTAAACCAGGTTCTAGGGTATACCAAACTTCACTCTTACCCTACTGTCAACCCAATAAGACGGGACAGTGTAAATAAATAAATCCCCTCCATGAACTATTCTCTAACCAACAAATGTATTTAGTGATTGAATATCAGTATTTTAGAGTTACTGTGGTTGGAGCCTTTTTTAAACGTTTCTAGAAAAGAAGGTTAAACAAAACTGGATTTTAGTGTCAGACTGAATCATCAATTGTCATTCTTAAAGAAATAATTATAATTATAGTTACTGAAATTAGTATTCCATTAGTATAATTGGCAGAACAATGGCGTTCCATATTATGTTTCTGACTAATTGATAACTATTCTGATAAAAATAAAAATATATCATTTCTACCATGTCTACTTGGAATAAGATATTATTTACACTAGAAAAACTACTTTATATTGGATAAAAGTAGATTTTTATTTTACTTGAATTTAAGTAAATGTGAAACGAAGGTAAATCAATATTAAGTTCATATACTTGGGGATATAATTCCTTCGAACAGTAACATATCTGGTACAAACGTTCGTGGCGCGCGGCAGTCGAATGAACAAATAAACGAAGATGCGCCAATCTCGATGTTTAAATTAGCAAACTGATGAGCCCCTACTCCATCTATTACTTATATACGAGTAAATTGAATAATAGAAAAGTGCGATTTTTGTTCCGGCAGCAAGGAGAAGAATTTCGATTAAACTGTTTCGTCTTGTTCATTCAAATGTCAAATATTTATTTTTGCAATTTCGTAAATCATCTCAAAAATCCTTTAATAAAAGCAACCTTGTATCACTTTAATTGGTATACAAGGTTAAGCGATACTTTATGTCTAATGGTGTGTTTAATTCATTTCATTTTATTGATGATGCAAGTATCAACGTTTCAAAGAAAATGTCAAACCTTTTAGGAATATCACGAGTTAGTGTCTCTACTGGTATTTCACTTTCGTGTTGTATACGATTATTTAAGTAAATGTGTCTACCAATTAACGTACATATCTGATGAGTAATAAAAGGTGAATTGAGACATTACGTTGTCCGAGTATAAACTTTCACACCCCAACCAACCCCTTCTGCAAGAAGCAAAAACGGGGTTTGCTGGGGTATGAAATGAAACCTTGATTTCGGCTTTAAAAGTTTGTATATTGTAAAATTGAAACCTTTTAGGTACTTTGAAACAGGTTATCACATTTGTTTAGTAAAATGTGTGTTTAAACATGTTTTATTGTAGAAATATATGTTATAAAATCCTGCTAATATAAGCTTTTCCATCGCTTATTGGAATTAAGGCGGGACCAAGTAATGGTTACTGAGTCTGAAGCTTGTCGTTAAATTGTTCAAGGAACTGTTAACCCCTTTAGGAGTGTTCGCGTGTAATAATACGTGCTCGGATAGGAACGTTTGTATAGAGAATTGTAGTTCAGCTTGTAAGAGAGTATTCCACGTAAAACTTATCGATGTTTCTTTCTTCAATAATCTCTATAAACCAGAAACCAGAAGCAGAACTGTTAATAAATGTGCGTAAAGATGATTCAACAGAAGTGGAACGAACTACTTTATGATGGATAACATTAGATTTTATGTTAGATGTATTTAAAGAAAAGTAATATACCTTTGAAACAATATTAAAATCATGTTTTGAGGATATGATTCCCTCGAACGTTAACGTGATGATCTAGTAGTACACGTTTGTGCACGTGCCTATCGGCCCTCATGTGTTTACCAGAAATGTACGCTGGGCTTGGGAATCCTCTCATTATACAGAACCACTGTCGATTAAACCTTACATATTATATAGAACCACTGCCGATTTAACCTTACAAAACAGCGGAGCAGAAAATGTAATATTTTTGCGAAAAAAATCTCAGTAACCTCGAGCTAGAAAAATGTTAAATGATTTGCTGTTTTGTATTTTTTTGTCAGTGTAGCATGCGTTTGAAGAAAGTGTGGAAACGTGGGTAAATGTAAAAGTACCTCATTTTGAGTTCTTTGTAATTCAGGAAACTGGCCCAGTGGCCTACTTTGCCACTGACCGTTCCAAGGCGGAAGCCCTATTGTCAACCCTTTCGTGTTTGTGATGTCGTTTGCATTTTTTATTACTTTTGCCTTTTCGTTTGTCTGTTTGCGTGTTTGTTTTTGTGTTTTGCGGTTGACTGACGTCCTTGAATGCTGCTTTCCTTGTCCGATATCTTTATCCTTGTTTACACGATCGTCCTCAAAATAGACGAAATGTTCATAAATAATTCAGATATGTGTTAAACGTGTGCGCCAGTAATTACGACAATTATGAAAATAAGAAAATGTCACGTCTCAAAGGGATTGGATTTAGAATTAAGTGTTCAGCACGAACATAAAACGTCAATTTGACCACAGACGTTAGACATTCGTCAAAAAATTCATGAGACATGTGTGGACTGTTTGAGTGAGTCAATACCTATTGAAGCAATAAATCGGCAGATGATTATGTCTCACCTAACAGGGATACATTTAGAAATGTGTGTTCAACATAAAAAAAGAAATAGTTATTTGACCACGAATAAATACCAAGAAAATATATAAAAATCCTATGTCAAGAAAGAGATTTACGAACACAATATACAACTTTGATGCAGGTTTTGAGGCTATAGTGCATTTAATACCCGAGAAAAAAGGTAAACCGCAAAAAGAATAACTTTAAATTGATCAAATATCATTCAATTTGCTTAACCGCATTCCTTAATTGAGATGTATAACACAATATACACATGTGATATTTAAGTTTGGCTGATCTAACATATAACGTTTCAGAGAGAATCAGACAATTTAGGATACATATAGGTTTTTCCAATTATGTATTTTTTTATATAGTTTTTATATTATTTTAGAATAACATATAAGTGTATCGTTTCCTTATTTCTCTTGCTGTGGACTTTATTGTTAGACGTTTCCTTTTAATGGACTTTTATGTACGCTGTCTAGTACATTTGAGCGCTGAAGACAGGATAATAGCGATGTTGTGTACACTTAAAAGTTGGTTTTCAAACTCTGAGTTTTTGAAATGTACCATCCAAAATGTATAATTCAAGTTTGATTAATCCAATACATGCCGTGTCTACAGAGATAAACGCATTCAATTTACATTGACACCTTCGCCGTTGCCGACGGAATAGGACCACTGTGACATAAGTCTATATATATTTTGTTTGAAAAGGCGAGAAAATAGTTCTTTGAAAAATGTCCAAATCGTATGTGTGTAAACTGAGGGAAAATACTACTTGTCTTCTTACTGTTTTGTGCTGATGAAAACACACACTGATTTAAATTATTTGTTTTACATTTTAATTCAACTAACGGTGCTAAGTTTTTAAGTTTGAAAAAATGAGAAGCAGATTAAAAAGTCATTTTGAGCAATTTTAATTGCATTGACCTACTTTTAATACCATCGATCTTCAATTGATAAGGCTTCCAAGTGCTTTGTCAACTGTTTCATTTTACCTCTTTTTACAAGTTTAAAAATGTAACGAGAAAAGAAGCAAAACCAGCAACACTAACATATAATTAACACATTTATTTAAATAAAATATTCACTTACAGAATACATATATCCAGTTTTTCATTAATATCCAATTTTTGAATTGAGTCGAAAAAAAAGTATAAAAGTTTCCTTTAATCCAAAACAGTAAGTGTCTGTTTAATCCAGATGTTAATTGCTCTTTAAGTCCAAATTAGTTTCCAATATTTCTGGTTTATTCCAAATATCCAATTTCACTGTTTTTATGAATGAGAACAGTATGTATTAAATCCTCCCACAATTATATTCTCTGAAAGCGTCCAAATTTAATTTACCTTTAATGAAGAATAATGAAACTGATCTGCTGAGCTGCCCAAAGACTCTGTTTATATGCTGCCATAGACTATTATAGACTGTACCTTAAGGTCCTCAAATGTTTCATACAATGAGAGCATTCTAAATTCATCATAAATTAATTTGCATATAAGAATATGCGTACGAGATAACACATATCCTAATATGCTAAATAGTAAACATATGTTTCTAATTTTAACTGTTCTTCAAGGTCAAAATCAATAATAAATATACAGCTGATCTCATCATATGTTTACAACATCTATATGGTAACACTCTCCCCACTAAAGAAAAAAGAATGATTTTATGTAATAAAGCATTTTTTTGAACAGATTATAATAAGCAATGCAATTATGTAATAATATCTCAACCTCAGCATATATAGCCAAGCATACATGTATATATTAACATGACATATTAAAAATAAACAAGTATTGTCAACACATGTATGAATTCCAACGATTTACATGTACATATACACATGTAACTTAAACACGAGATAAGGCATTCGCAATCAGATTATCTCTTCCTCGGACATGTCTAATTTCAATACTGTACACTTGCAACATCAAACTCCGCCTCATTAATCTGTCATTTTTGTTTTTCCTTTTATTTATGAATGTGAGTGGATTGTGATCACTGAAAACTGCTATTGGCGAAATAGATGAAGTCAAATGTACTTCAAAATGAATGAAATGAGAGAAAGACACTCTTTGTCACTAGTTGAATGTATTTTCTGATGTTTGTTGAACTTGAAACTGGATTATCAACATCATTGTTGTCTTATTCTTGCAGAAGTACTGCACCAGAACCAATGTCGTTGGCATCATCAGCTAATTTAAATTGAAATTCAAAATTTGGTGCTGAAAGCACTGGTGCACTCATCAGTATGACTTTTAATTTTGTCAAATGACTGTTGGCATGTGTCAGTCCAAACAAATTAAACTTTAATTTACACACTAAAGTTTCAAAGGTTGAGCAATGACTGAAAAGTTATGACAAAAAAAATCTATAATGACCAGCGATACCGAGAACACGCATCCGTTGCGTTTTACAAGTCGGTACAGGAAAATCAGAAATCAGCCTTGACCATGACCTCTATAGGTTTAACCTGACCATGTCTCACTTCATGTCCTAAAATGAGACATTTCGCGACAAAATTCACTTTTGTTGAGGCTTGCGGTTAAATTCGAATCAGTAAAACGATCGAAGAAACTTCTAATGGGCTGTAAATGATCTTCCCATGTGTTATTGTAAATCATCGCATCATTGATTTACGCGTCACAACCATCTAAACCGGAGATATACATATTGACGAAACGTTGAAACGTTGCTATAGACTTTTTCATTCCAAAAGGCATAATTTAATATTGAATTAGTCCATCTGGAGTTACCAATGCTGAAACCTGTTTTGCTCTTTCTCTGAGAGCAACTTGCCAAAATCCTTGCGAAAGATCAAATTTTGTAACGTATTTTGCATCCAGTTGTGTCAATACAGTCGTCAATTCGTGGAATTGGAAATGAATCAATGTTTGTGACACTGTTGACTTTTCTATAGTCAGTACACATCCGGTATGTACTATTTTATTTCGACACACGAATAAATGGTGAACTCCTGTCACGTTTACTTGGTTTAATGACATCATTGTTCAATAAGTATTGAATTTCTTTTTTGAGATATTGTTCTTTAGAAGAATGAATCCTTCTGTATAGATGCTGTTTTATTGGTGTAGAATTTCCAACATCGGCATCATGATAAATTATGTCATTTCTTGTTGAAAGATCAGAAATTAAATGCTCATATTCATGTTTCAGCTCATGTCTCTGTTGTGGTTCTAGAGGTGACAGTTTCTCGTCAAGAATTTTCAAAATGTCATTGTTTTGTAATTTCGCTAAACCAGGATCATTTTTGACAAACTGTTCATTCTCATTCTGTAATCCATTAATGGAATTGTCAATTGGGACCGAGCAAACTACATTAACTAAATGTGAATAAAGTCTATCTCTGTCAATGTATTCTTTCAACATATTGATATGACGTTGCTTTCGCCTTCCAGGAGAATTGATAATATAATTTAAATCACTGATCCAACGAAGTGTCTTCTTCTAAGAGAATTTTCTCTTTAAGTAACTTCAGTGTTCCACGAACAGTGTGACCAAAAACTATTTCAAATGGGCTGAAACCCAAAGATTCTTGAACAGACTCCCTAACGGCGAAAAGCAACAAGTGGATACCTTCGTCCCAGTATTTGTTAGTGTCAAAACAATATGACCAAATCATGTTTTTCAGTGTCTGGTGAAATCTTTCCAGAGCACATTGACCCTCCGGATGATAAGCCGAAGACTACACCTGTTGAATGCCTAACTCATGCATGACATGTTGAAATATACCAGACATGAAATATGACCCTTGATCAGACTGGACATATTTTGGAAGGCCAAATACGTGAAAACTTGACCGCAGCCTTCACAATAGACTTTGTCTTAATATTCTTAAGTGGAATAGCTTCAGGAAATATTATTGACGCACACATAACTGTCAACAGATATTGATTACCAGACTTGATATTAGGCAAGGGGCAAACATAGTCTACTGAAAAGTTCATCAAAGGCAGAAATAGGTTGAAGATGGGCTTTGGTAATCTTCTGATTGGGCTTTCCTACCATTTGACATGTATGACACGACCTACATTATTGTAAAACATCCTTATTGAGATTTGGCCAATAAAAATGACACTAAATCTTTTGATATGTCTTACTGACACCTAAATGACCAGACAAAGGAGTTTCATGGGCTAAACTGAGAATTTCCTGACGATATGAATTATGAATTCCTTATCAGCAGGGACATCAGGCGTTCGCCATTTTCTCATCAGGGTCCCATTTTTAGTAAAATAATCTGAGATTCAGATGTGCTAATATCAAGAGATTTGTTAACCTTTGTATTATAAGATTGACAAATAAAAGTATCAGCCAAATTAATGTCAGAAGAAATATCATTCTCAATGGCTCTTTTTACCATAGCTCGAATAACTGCACAAAGAAGGCTAAAAATATCGGACAGGGAACAAGCCGGATATAAGTCAAGTGTTTCCTGCTCAAAGGGATCAGGGAATTGATCCAAACAATTCTCATGAACAGACTCAGTCAAACCGAATCTGGTACTTTTCTCTCTCGTTTGTTATTGTTGCTTCCAAGGGATCACCTTTTCAGTATTTATTGACATTCACACTAGCGTTTGTTAAGTGCTGTGTGGCGGTCGTAAAACATCGCCCTGACTAAAATCAGTAGTGTTATTATTTACTGGTCCTTTGCAATCATCCAGCCCATTCTGTGTTGCTTTAAAGTAGAATATCGTTGAAGCCGGTTCTAGGAGGCGTGTGTGATGTTGTGTCTTATAATTACCTCTCATGAACAGACTCAGTAAAACCGAGTCTGCTACTTTTCTCTCTTGTTTGTGTTTGTTGTTTCCAAGGGATCACTTCTCAGTATTTCATGTCGGGTAATTCTTTATTTACACTGTCCCGTTTTATTGGGTTGACAGTATGGTTAGTTTGAGGCTTAGTGCACCCTAAAACCTGTTTTTTTAAACCCCCAGCGGCCTTTTTTACCTCTGACCGTTCCAAGGCGGTAGCCCTATTGTCAACTATTTGTGATTGTGATGTCTTATTTGACCTTTTATTCATCTTTAAACGTGTTCTTTGTTTCTGTGCGTGTTTGTGGTTGACTGTCGTGCTTGAATGCTGCTTTTCCTGTTCGATTTTTATATCTATATCTAATTCAAATTCTCTTCTTTCTTTTTTTTCTTTCAATATCATTTCCATTTCTTTTTCTAGACAAAATCAAATTCGTTCCGCTCAGTTTTTTTTATTTCTTTTTCCAATTTCAATTATATTTCTTTCTGTTTTGTAATTCAATTTCTTTAATTTTAATCATATTCTGTTTCCACCAACAACTTTAATCCTTCCTCTCCAAAAATCGCTTCATCAACCAAAAATTGCACCAACATATTTGTAATCTCAGGTTTTCTCATGCAAGATTTATATTTCGATAACTTGTAATGTTTTGCAAGTAAGAGCAATCTTCTTTTTAATTGACTCAAACTCCTCCTGGGTAGGCGTAGCAACAAATCTCTCAAGTTCAAAAAACATTTTGATTGTAGCTGGTTTCCCTCTTTATAATATTAAAAATGTACCAAATGTACAATTAACTTTGTGTCTTTATTATTTATTTATTTATTATTTTATTACTTCCAAAAGCAATGTATAAATGATTAAAGCACGGAAAATATTTCTATCCCGGACGAGCCCCTAATTTCTGTTACAAGTTTTAAATGTAACGAGAAAAGAAGCAAAACGAGTAACAGAAAATGTAAACAATTATTTACATAAAATGGTGACTTACAGGATACACAAATCCAGTTTTTCATTTATATCTATTTTTTAAATTAAGTCCAAATAGAAGTATCCAATGTTCCTTAAATCCAAAACGGTAAGTGTCTCTTTCATCCAAATGTCAATTGTCCTTTCATTCCAAATACATTTCCAATATGTCCGGTTCAGTTCAAATATCCAATTTCACTGTTATGAATGAGCACAATATGTATTAATTCCTCTCACAATTACATTTTCTAAAAGCATCCGAATCTAAATTAAATTCAATGAAGAATAATGAAAATGATCTTCTGAGCTGCTCTAAGAGTCTGTTTATTTACTGTTACTGAAGGCCCTCAACTATTTCATCCAATAAGAGCAGTCTAAATTGCATCGTCAATGAAATTGCACACACGAATGTGCATACAAGATAAACAATATCCTAATATGGTAAATAGTAAACAAATGTTTCTAATTGTGACTGTTCTTCAAGGTCAAAATCAATAATAAATATACAGCTGATCTCATCATATGTTTAAAACATCTATAGGGTAACACTCATAATGCGTATATTATGCCTATACAAAAATGTTTGCTTGTGCATTTGCTTTCAACGAGAAATCCTAGTCTTTGCAATTTCTTTTAAAGTAACCTATAACGATAAATATGCGTTAAAACTGAAATTATATACAAGGTTAAAGGGACACGCTGCTGAATGGTATTTCGTTTTAGTTATGACAATATAATAAGAGTGTTGCTTTTTTGTATTATATATAAATGATCATTTATGTATTTTACTTATATTTCCTATTAATGCTGCATTGTTTGTTAAAGATTATGGCCAGGACGCGGATATTTTATTTGCACTGTCCCGTTTTCTAGGATGACAATAGGGTAAGAGTGAGAATAACCTGGTTTAAACCCCCAGTAGTCTTTTTTGCCAATGACCGTTCCTTGAATGCTACTGTTTCTGTTCGATTTTTATATATATCTTTTCGTTTGGAGCACCCAAGAATCTGGATTATACATTCAGCGGCATTTGTGCCACTGACTGTTTCAAGTCTGTAGCCATGTTGTCGACCTTTTTGAATTAATGAGTTGCTAAATTATACACTGTAACCGTTCATCGAACACATTATCTTCATGGAACATATTGTATAGAATGGACTTTAGATTAATCCACTAGGCTCCATTGGAGTAACAACCATACATGGAAGTATCAAGGTTTCCAGGAGCATGTCAAATATGTTAGGGATGTGCATGTGTAACTGCCTCTACTCTGATAACCCTCTAGTTAATAAAGGTAAACCAACACTACTCGGTGCTCCTGTGAAAGGCAAGGCAGTAGGTCTAATAATAATCCCGATTTTTTAAATCGTCATCGTCATGCTGACTAGTCTGAAATGGTAAACTGCATGTTTAAATGCGTTTTTCAGGTTCTTTTTTCTTTTTTTAGAGTAACAGAGTTTGAAGCTTTTGTAAGTTTTCAATAACAATATCAAGCCTTTTAGAAACTGTAACGTGTTAATATAGATAGAACTTTTATATAGGGTGATTTTAAGTGGATCAACTATTAAGAAAGTAGTTCAAATATAATTTATTCGTTATCGTCTTATAAAATCTCTATACATTAGAACCAGAAATGTTAATACATTTGCGCAAAAATGATTAACAATATGTGGATTTAAGAGACTCAGACTGTATGACGCATTATTTGTCTTTTCGAAAGAAATCTTAGAAACACAGTTAATGAAATTAGTATTACATTAGTATAGTAGGCCGTCCAATGACGTGCTATGGCACATTTCTGCCTGATTTATAGAATGTATTTTATGAAAATAAAAAAAAAGATAAAAAAAAAAAGATAATTTCTGCAGGGAGTAGGAAATTATCCCCTCTAGAGAACTACTTTGTTTTGACTGAACGGAGATTTTAGGCTAGTTTACTTTCTAATTAAAGAAATGTAATATTGTTTAATCAACATTAGTTTCCTATTTTAGGGATATAACTCCATCGGGATTTCACATATAGGGTAAAAACGTTCGTGTCTACCGGCACTCGTTTGTATACCAGATTTACGCTGCACTTGGGAATAATCACGTAATACGAAACTAATGTTTAATAATATAGTAGCCGCACATAACAAGTATTTAATATGCAACTTTTTAACTCGACTATGCAATTCCGATTCAATCATTTGCCATTGGGATTTATATCCCCAAAATATTAAAGTAGTGTTGATTAAATATATATACTACAGTTCTTTAAATACATTTAGAATTAAACTAGCCTTAAACTACTTTCAATCAAATTGAAGTAAGTTTTCGAGAGAGATATTGTGATGATCATTGCCATTTTGTCATCTGAGATATTCGCGTAAGGCAAATCGAAACGGCAAAGCTTGTTTACATATAAAGAGCAAGATTGAATCAATTTTTCGAATTCAATTTATTTATTCTCTCAGTATTCGTATTGAATACTGAAAATAGTATCCCTTGGAACCAGCAAACACAAACAATAGATAAAAGTAGCAGACTCGGTTTTATTGAGTCTGCTCATGAGAGATAATGTTTATTTTGCAACACCTCTAAAGCTTCCTAGCACCGGCTTAAGCGAGCGATATTCTAAATTAAAGCCACAACGACTGGGCTTGTTCTGCGGGGCTGTATTATTAGAGTAAGTCATCATTGCTTTCGTAACATTGAAATTATTCCCAAGCACACCGTACATATCTGGTACACAAATGAATACCGAAAAGCTTGAACTTCTTTTTTTCCTCAGTAATATGTAACCCCCAAAATACGAAATTTAATGTTGATTAAAATTGTACATTACAATTTTGAAAAAAAAATAACTTGAAAAATATATAAAACTAGCCATATATCTAACTTCAGTCAAAATCTGCTGGTGAGAATAATTTCCAACTTCCAGCAGAAATTACCTTTTTTATTTTTATTTTCGTCATACATCTCTATAAATCAGGTAGAAATGTAATAAAGAATGACATTGTATAATGTACGGTTATTTTCTAGTAACTGTAGTAACTATATATTACAATTATTCCTTTAGCAAATACAAGAACTGCTTCACATTGACTCTCAAATCCATTTTTGTTCAATCAGTTTTACACAAATTTATATAAATGTCAGTTTCTGATTATTTATAGACTTTTTTGAGTAAAATAACGATACTATTTCTACTTGGAATAATGGCTTACTAGTCGAACTTCTTCAATAATTTCTTTATAAAAGCTCTTATCCGGGTAGGTTAATACACGTGAATATTCCTTAGATATTAAGCATTTCTTGAACACTATGAAACAAGCTTCAAACTCAGTAACAACTCTAAAATGAGAAGAACGGTCCTATAGAAATCATAGCACTCAAACGCCATGGCACCGTAGATCCTCACTGTACCACAAACAAAGAGGACATTAACTATACAATGAAAAGAAAAATATACAACACGAGACTTGGTTACTCACTTGGAACGGTCAGTAGTCAATAATGCTCGCTGGTTAGTTAATGCTAATACAGCTGCCTATTTTTCCACAGACCGTTCCAAGGCGGTTGTCCTATTGTCAACCTTTTTGTGTTTGTGATGTGTAATTTGGCATTGTGTTCATCTTTAAAGTTGTTCTTTGTTTCTGTGTGTGTTTGTGGTTGACTTGAATGATACGATTACAGTTCGGTTTTTACATCCATTTATACAATGTCATTCGAAATGGTGATCAGTTTGTTTCTTCGGTCTTTGGCCGTAGGCCGTTACTGTACTAGATAGAGAAATAGTTGTATAGGTTGAGTTTATATGCTCCCGTTTACGTTTGATAACATATTTCAGAATAATAAAATACAATATTTTATAAATATTTACTTCAGTAAAAAGATATCATGTGCAGGCATAGCTTTTTGTTTTCCTTTGCATCCCATGACTTGCGGTGTGCTTCTAATAAAGTCAAGCCATAACTAAACTTTATATATAACAATAAATATGAAAGCCAAATCATCGTTAGGTGTGTTTCCGTTCAGTTTGTAGTGTAATCAGAATTGCATCATAAATGTCCAAAACCTTTAAAGAAAGATCCGATTGCTAGTAGTGGTGCGAAGAAAACGGAAGCAAGACATCATACTACAACGCTAAATATGCATTAACACGTGTACGCTATATGACACATTTGAAGTTAAGGTATAAATCTGACATTTGTGCCCATTTAATACTGGTATTATATTCAGTAACCTCGTTTGGTAACATTGACTTGATGCCCAGCACAGTCTCCTATCATATAATTGTAACCATTTCTTTAATAAATTCAATATTAAAGAGGCACTCATGTAAGATCCTCTCTATGTCTTCGTTCACTTTCAAAAACACTGATAATATTTGATAAATTAAACAAAACACTGACAGACAAAAATATTCGCAACTACTACAATATTCTCATAAACTGAAATTATTCTGTTACTGAACACCTTGAAAATGGCAAGGAAAATGTTGCATTATTTTAATTGAGTTATTTGCGCGGATATCAATGTTCGATGGAAATAAAGGTCAACATTGATCGTGCTATCACATTTTATAGTAAAAGCCTTTAAACTTATTGTAAAGATTAATTTGTTACAACCTTTTAAGACTATGAAATACAAGTGACTTGGCGGTGATTAAAGAACAAACTAAGGTAATTTTACTGAAGACGTAAATAGCAATTACATGGTCTAGTTACACTGCTATTGTTGATAGAAAATTCCCAGACACACATATTGTTAACGTCAGGATATTACTATTAAACTGTAAATTAAAGCAGTGTTCGAAAGCCTTATAATTTTGGGAATTATTCCATGTTGTATTAAGATCAATGACATCAAATGTATCATATGAAATCAAAGTATGTCATAAAGATATTGTAATCTACTTTTCATTTTAAAAATGTAAATTATGTAGCATCATTAGTTTGATTAACGGTTTTAAACACAGTCTGCTTTTTCATACGCAACAACAAAACAAAACTAGAGGTATGCGCCCCAAAAGTGTTACAGTTCTCAAAGTAGTGTGTTTGTTTTCCTTTTCTCAAAATAATGAGACAAAAGATCACTGACAGTGTTAATATTCCGTCGGCGAGTGAAGAGTATATAGATAAACCTAACTCGAATCATCATTATTTATTGGGTAGTGCAGCTCCAATTCGCAGAGTTCGAATCATATAAATATATTAGGCATTACGGGTATTTTTACACTGTCCCGTTTTATTGGGACGACGGACGGACAAAGAGTTAGGTGTGGTGCACCAAAGAGCCTGGTTCAAACCTGCGGATTTTTTCACCGACCCTTCCAAGGCGGTGACCCTTTTTTCAACCCGTTTGTGTTTGTGATGTCATATCTTGACTTTTATTCAGCTTTATAATGTTGTGTTTGTTTCTATGCGTGATTTTGGTTGACTGTGGTCCTTAAATGCTAAATTTTATGTTCGATTTTATATCTACTTTGTCTAATACGGTAAAATAACATATTTGCGTTTACTGTTGTTGTTCGCGTAGAGGATAGAAGATTCACTAGAGCGTCCAAACTTGGATCAAGGCTTTTACCAGATACCCAGGAAGATGTTATTGAAGCTTTAATGACACCTCTCGGTATCTGGATGACAAACTGAACATTGACAACACTTTCTTTCCAACTATGGTTGATAATATTTACCCTAAAGAACTTCAGCTTAATCAAGCTAATATATCTGATAATAACGTTTCTTTCTTGATTTAGATCTGTCGATTGAAAATGGTGAAATAATTAGCAAAATCTATGACAAGAGAGATGATTTTAATTTTGACATTGTTAATTACCCCCACTTGGATGGTGATGTTCCCCGAGCAACTTCTGATGGGATGTATGTGTCTCAAAAACTAAAAAGCTACTCAATCAGGGTTACCGTTACCATAAACTTCGTAAAACCTTTGCACAATTTTATTATCGTAACCCTGATCTTATTTCCAAATATTAAAGTAATTTAAGGACTCTTCTGCGACAAGGACTATCACAACCTGACTTCTATGGTGATGCGATTTATAAACTTCATAAGATTCTTGGTCTTGATCACTTTCATATTATCTTTGTTAAACTTGTTAAAAAGTTTATCAAAAGAGGTTATGACCCTATCATTGTGCAACGTACTGCATGCTTGGTGGTGGACCCTTTTCGCCACTATGCTTTCCTCTTTAACTGTGCAATGACCGGACAGGCTGTGGACCCTATGATGACGCCTACCTTAATCCCATTGGGACGGTGGCGTTTGTTGTTTGTCTATGAACTTTCTTGTCGTGCCCTTAATGGTTTATTCTCTTGTTGCTCTGGCTTCTGCCAAGTCATTGAGTACCTTCATTGTGGCTTTCTAGGCTATTGTTTTGTTGCATTATATTTACACGAGCATATTTGTGTTTTACTTATATTGCCTTTTTATGCTGCATTGTTGGTTAGAGATTAGATCATGGCGGGGATTTCTTTATTTACACTGTCCTATTTTAATGGGATGACAGTAGGGTAAATGTGAGGTTTGGTGCACCCTAGAACCGGTTTAACCCCCCCAGTGGCCTACTTTGCCACTGACCGTTCCAAGGCGGTAGCCCTAGTGTCAACCCTTTTGTGTTTGTGATGTCGTTTGCTTTTATTATTACTTTTGCCTTCTTGTTTGTCTGTTTGCATGTTTGTTTCTGTGTTTTGTGGTTGACTGTCCTCCTTGAATGCTACTTTCCCTGTCCAATCTTGTTATATGTCTTTACATAGGAGGTACATATATTATCTTTACATTGATACCATGGGTAAACAACTGTTGTAAAGTTATCGATATTGTGATGAACGGCAATCCCTTTGAGGCGAGACATATAAATCCACAGATTACAAGTTTAGAATACATTAACACTCGCTAAAAACAAGTAAAGATTATTTGGACCAAGGTGAAACAACTCTTGTCAAATTGAATTCTTATTTCTAAATGCAGTCAATTTCAGGAGACACACAGCATTAATTTAAAGTCTCCTTCTATTATTGTGTATATAGAAAAAAGAAGATAAAAGTCGAACAAGAAATATAACAATCAAACACCACAGACAATTATAAGCACGCATAGAAACAAACAATAATGATAAAGCTGAATAAAAGGCAAGATAGGACAACACAAACACAAAAGGGTTGACAATAGCTTACCTCATTAGAATGTTCAGTGGCAAACAATGGCCGTTAGGGGTTTAAACCAGTTCTAGGGTGCACCAATCCTCACACTTACGCTATTGTCATCCCAGTAAAACGGGACAGTGTCAGGTTATATACTCTAACAAACAATGCAGCATTAATAGGCAATATAAGTATAACATATACAAAGATGATCATGTATATATGAATATAATATCAAAAGCATAGAAAGCCACACATCAAATACTCAATGACTTGACAGAACCGACAGCAACAAGAGAACAAACCATTAGAGGTACGAGAAGACAACATTTAAGACAAGCATCAGACGTAACCGTCGTTTGAGGATTTAGGTAGACGCCATCATAGGTGCCACACTCTGTCCTGTCATCGCACAATCAATGAGGAAAGCGTAGTGGTCAACTGTAATTGGGACAACCACTAAACACGCAGTAAGTTGCAAAATGATAGGGTCATAACTCAGTTGATAAACTTATTAACAAGTTTAATAAAGCCTGTATTAACGTGGTAATGACCAAGGATCTTACGAAGTTTGTAAATCCAACACCACAGAGTCAGGTTGTGATAGTTCTTGTCGCAGAAGAGTTCGTAAATTACGTTTATGTTTTAAAGCGTAGATCAGAGCTACAATAATAAAATTTTACAAAGGTGTTTCGAAGTTTATGGTAACGATAGCCCTGATGGAGTAGCTTCTTAGATATACAAAGACTGACTTGAAGTTATAATGTTAGCCTACTATAGTTTCAATCTTAATATAGTGTTCAATGCAAATATTTGAAAATAATAGTTTCCAAACCTCTTAACATTTTAACGTTGTCTAAATATATATATTTCCGATGGTGTACAACACATCGAAACTGATAAAGTGTAATAGATTAATTATATACACCACTGTGTAACATGTAAAGTCAGAATGACCGAAGAGCAAGAATGTCTTGCAATGAAATCTGTTTTCGTCTATAAAACGTTCATAGTGTCTGGTACCTGAACACATTTTTCAATTTAAATGGGACCACAGGAAACGTGTATTGTTATTTTTCATTGTCAAGAGTTGAAAAACAATTGAGTCAAAATTGTTCTAGTACGTCAGCCAAATTATAAACCAGTGAGTGTCTCTGATGGCGCAGACGACAACGGTGCGTTATCTTGAAGCGGGTGGATTCGACTAAATCGCCCTCTTAATTACAATGCCGAGCCGTTAAATTGAACCGGGGTTCAACATATTTGACAATGACTAAATACGACAAAAAAAACGAAACATGGCAATTGATACGATTCGTCATAGTTACTGTATATTATTTCTTGGAATTCTAAAGATACGCTCAATCTAGAATTTATTTGTAAAATGATTTAAACAGTATATAGTAAATTATAATCGTGCATGTATACATTTAATTTCCGAACTCAAGGAAACCGATCAGAAGTGTGAATTTGCAACAAAAAAGTATAGTTTGTGTTGTTAATGAACAGTACATAATATATTTTTTTATTCTCACAGGTGGCTGTTGTCTACTATGGCGCCATGAAGCGAAATATATTAATGAAAACTGATTACAGCGATATTTCTAAGCATCAATTATACGCCCCTTGGAAGAATCGTAAGTGATATATTAATAGCCTTAGTGTGTAAGGGGTGTTCAGAAAGAATTAGCATAAAACGAGTGGCATATTGTGTCCCAATCCCATTAAGAGCAGACACTTTATCACGCTCCGATATTTTACGCTACAAAACAGGATTTCTAGAACTTATTAATTTGATAATATTGTTTAAAGAATAAGAATTGTTATGCTTAGTGAGCGGTTTTTGTGTTTTTTGCCTAGCTGCTGAAACGATACAATGTATTGCCGTATTATGTCAAACAAATAGTACACCATAAAAGTGCAATGCTGACTTTATTGATAGAATGAATTTAGAAAACGATTGGCACGAACGATTTTTCAGAATCTTGTCGCCCGAGTCAATCTTGTTAATAACAGTTTGTGCTCTTTTGAATTAATACTGAATCGAAACATTGAGTGTCAGATCACCTTTTGTGCTCTTTTGAATTAATACTGAATCGAAACATTGAGTGTCAGTTCACCTATGGCAAGTAAGCAATCTCAGTAATTCAGTTATATAAATGGTATGAAAGGTTGAGCAAGATTAAATGGCAAACGATATGACGCGTCCGGGAGTCCTGCAACAGAGTAAGCTAAAGTTACATAACTAAAGAAACTACTGTATACTGATACTAATGTTACTTTCAATTATACTTCATGTTCTTTACATATGTACCACGTATGTAAATGATTAATATGTAGCACATATATACCATTTATGTTTTCATGTTAAATGTATACACCTTAGGCACATATGAAAAGTATACGTATGTATTTCATATGAAACTACTATATATTAAATACATACAGCATTGATATAAAAGAAGAATATCTAAAGAAATTGGTTACACAACAAACATATTTAAACATATATTCTTCATCATGATATAAAATCTGCATAAATATGAACGTTCTCACACAATATATCACTATAAAATTGCGAACTCGTTCGTTGAGTACATCAATGATTCTCTGTAACACAACAAATATGTTGGGAAAAGGATGTTCTTGGATGGGTTCGGTTAATGCTACATTTTCCGTTCATTCGACTTTTATATCTACTTGTATATGCAATCGTACGGATTAAATCACCTCTCACCACAGCGGGTTCGAATCCCACTGGGAGCTCAACTTGTAAGTGAGAAAGTGTCGATTCTGACGTATACAGTACTGGTTCTGTCCTAGAAATCTTGGGTGGTCTGCCTCTACCACGAAAATAATCGACCAGCATATACGCCCTTAAATGGGCTAAAATGACATAAAACACCATTCAAACAAACAAAGAAATGTTCTTATTTGAAACTCCCATATTACAAAGTAAACCAACTATTAGACATGATCTTATTCAAAATAAATCTGGTCAATTACCAGCAAATGTAATTATAATCCTGACAATTCGGTCACATACTTATCTGTAGGATAAAGCCCTCTTCCAGTAATTTCAGGATCATCTGATATAATAGGTTATTATGAACATGAAAAATGATTAAAATCATACTAGTCGATATTGTTGCTTACTTGTCCTTAGAATCATATGTGTGGCCATTTTTACTGGTCATTTGGGTTCAAAGAGCCCAATAGGTGGTTTGAGGTCGAATACCACTTAAGCCGGTGCTAGGGGGCGTGAGAGGTGTTGCTTTTTTACATTACCTCTCATAAACAGACTCAATAAAACTGAGTCTGCTGCTTCATTATCTTGGTTGTATTAGTTGCTTCTAAAGGACCTCCCTTATCAGTATTTATTTAAAGTCGAATATCGTTTGTGCCGGTTAAGGGAGTGGAAAGAAGTTAGAGGTTTTGCATCTTATATAACCGCTCATGAACATATTAAATGAAGCAGAGTCTTTTACTTTACTTCGCGTTCGCTGCTTTATAACTTGAGGATTCTGTATCTGTATTTGTCATTTATAAATAGCCTCGTTTTTCTATATACGTCATACTTCACGAAATAGTATACAGTTATTAACTTTTTTTCTTGTATAGTGTCTTCCAGTTCTTATCTATAATTATTTTAATGCTACAGTTCCTGTTGGAAATTGTGTAACTGCTTTTCCTGTTCGGTTCGCCTGTAGGGGAATACGACTCATCTACACCAACAAAAAATACAAGACAGAATTATCAAATTACAATTACTCAAAGATGTATAGGAATGCAAAACGAATTCAAAAGGCACCATCGATGCTATGTATATGTAGGAACTTAAGAATCAGATGACACACAATATATTTCAATTTCAATTTCTTTATTACGATTTTGGCCTCCGGCCCATAACACAATGCATTTTATATACAAACAAACAAATATGCAACTGGTGCATCCAACATATATACATAGATTTAATATACAAAACCACCAATATTTTAGGCAATCAACGCGAAAAAACTACATATTCACAAAGTATCTAAAAAACATGTTCTTTTGTGAAAAGCATGAAATATAAACATGGCTAAATGTTTTATAATTAATGGATTTTCATTTGAAAACAATGATTTGAATGTGTACAGAGAATAATTATGTGTAAATTGTATTGGTTAATATTTCAGTCTTAAATCATCATACAGTTTGCATTCAAATATAAAGTGATATTCATTTTCTACGGTGTTTTGGCAATGTTTGCATACCCTTTCATTCCTAGGAATACCTCTGTATCTCCCATTTTTCTATTTCGAGGTCATGCGAAGAGGTTCGAAAAGATGATAGTGCATGCCTGAATTTTTGTATTGTAAGGCAATTTAAATATTGTTCAAACTTGAAATCTGTTTTAAAATCTCGGTATAATTCTAATTTTTGGTTAGTGTGAATGTTTTCGGACCATGTTTGATGAAACTGGTCTTTTAGTCTTCTTACATACACTTTAAGGAAAAGAGATTCATTTTCGACAGTTTGGTTTACCCATACGTATCCAAAACCGTTCATGTAAAGATTCATTCTTAACTGTGTTACCCAGTTGCTATGACCATACGTATCAAAATAAACTAACATGTTATAAGCTTTCTTCACATATCTATGACTTGGCATTTTTAGAAATCGTAACCAGTATTTTATACATTTTTTATAACTTTCTATCCATAGTGGATATCTGCCGCAGTCACCAAGAACGGCACTATTACTTGCCTTGTTGTGGACGTACATAAATCTTTTGCACGCATAATACTGTATACGTTCAATACTGTTATATTGTTCCAGACCCCATATCTCAGAGCCATATAAAACTATTTGTTTAATATTTGTGTCAAACAATTTAAAAAACATATCTGATTGTAAAGGACCAAATTTATATAAGCCATTTAAAAGAGCAATAAGAACACGTTTGCTTTTAATAGCAATTTCCTCTACCATTCGATTAAGAGACATTTGACTTGAAAATAATAGACCTACATATGTATATTCTTTTGCAACATTAACCTTTTCACCACCAAGTGTCCATTTCTCGTGTTTGCTTAATGGGCCCCCATTTCGAAAAACAACAACCTTTGTTTTATCAAGATTAACTGTTACCTCCCAATGTGTACAATATTGATGAAGAATGTTTAATTGTCTCTGCAAACCTATCACTGTGTCTGAAATAAGACCAATGTCATCTGCAAACATTAACATAAATAATTCAACAATATCCGGTGATAACTGGATTCCGGTCAGACCACTGTTTGCAATTTCATATTGAAGTTCATCAATAAATATGGAAAATAGAATTGGACTTAAAATACAACCTTGTCTAACACCCTGAGTACAATGAAAATAATCACTTAAACTGGTTTTGTTTCTTACACATGCTTTAACACTTTTATATATACTATATAACATTTTAAACAGTTTACCTTTAACACCGGCTTTTTTTTAAATAAACCATAACTTTGCTCTATTCACAGTATCGAACGTTTTTTTTAAATCTACAAATGCTACAAATAATTTCATACCTTTTTTGGACAAGTATCTATCAATAACTGCCCTTAAGACAAATGCATTATCTACCGTAGAATATCCTTCTCTAAAACCTGACTGTGCTTCTGATATCTTGTCAAAGATAGTTGTGTAAAAAGTCAAACGTCTATTTAAAATTCGTGTAAATATTTTGCTTATAGCATCAAGTAACATGATTCCTCTATAATTACTGGGGTCATCCATCCTACCGTTTTTGTGTAGGGGTACTAATATAGAATGGGACCAATTTTCAGGGAATTCTCCAACATCAAACATTCTATTGAACATTTTGTTCAAAGCAGGTAAAATTATATCTAGACAATTCTTGTAGAAAACAGTAAATATTTTGTCAGGTCCAGGTGCTTTATCATTTTTTAAAGCCCTAGCTGATTCAATTATTTCTTCATTTGTTATAGGTGAGTTCATAATAATATCTCATTTTCGGGGATCTCTTGAAAAAGCTCTGCTAAGTCTTCTTCGCTTAATTCATTGTCATGAAATGTAGAGTTTGAATTATCATTACTGTCGAATAAGGTTTTGAAGTATTCGTACCATCGCTTAGTGTTAATATTACTTTCACGTGGTTTATTGCTTTGACCAGTTATCCTTTTAAAGAGCTTCCAAAATGTTTTCGAATCGTTTGCACTATCCACTAGTGAATCTAGATTTCGTGTATTTTTATCTTCTTGCTTTTTTTTGCATGTAATTTTAAATGTTGTCCTAGTCGTAATATAATTGTCGAGGTTTTGTTTTGTCCTATTGTGTCGATATTTATGCAACAGTTTATACTTTTCCTTTTTCAGGATTTTGCATTCATTATCAAACCAATCCGGTTGGCTATGTTTATGTTTATTAACTTTATTGACTACTTTGCATGTATCAATCGACATATATATCATGTCTGTGAACCTGGTTAAAATATTGTTTATGGATATGGTATGGTTACTAATATCGTTTTCTAAATCGAGATAGTCGTCGCATTTCATATATATATCCATATTATCTCTTATCTCGTCATTGTTGTCGTTCTTAAATATATATCTATATGTTTCTTCAGATTCGTCTTCGCTTTTCTCATTGTCACTTCTGATATTTAAATTACTTTTTATTTCAATGCTTATGGGGAAATGCTTAGATTCTGTTCTTTTGTCTACTTCAAATGATTGTATAATGTCAAACACTGTTTTATCAGTTATAAAATAATCGATGACACTACAACCTATGGAAGAGACATATGTAAAGTTACCTATTTCTTTATCTTTTCCACACCTCCCATTTAGAATATATAAGGCGTATGCTTTACAAAAATTAATAAGTTCCCTGCCACAACTATTAATGGTACTATCGCAAGAATATCTTGGCATATTTATATGGTTATTTATCATATCGTTGAATTCTTCCAATTCTGGAATATCAAATTCATACGGTATATAATCTAGTTCATTAGCTGTTCGGGCGTTCAGGTCTCCCGCAATTAAAATATGAACTTCATTAAGATTACATTCAGCATTTATAATACTATTTTCTAAAAGTTCTACACCCTTGAATGGTTTATCTTCATAAAATGGTGAGCAACTTGGAGGTAGATAAGTACAAACAAATAACACATCCTTTGCCAAATCAAGCACTGCTCTGTCAAAAAGCAGAAAAATACATATAAGAAATATATGTTGAAATCTGAAAGTGCAGGAGATATTATTGTTTCAGAAGAAAATTCAAGCAAAATTAAATTCTGTGACAATCCATCATTCGCATGCATCAGTGTTACATTAAATATATGTTTTAGGAAATCAGATGAAACATATCAATAACAACTCTAGAAATTGCGAAGAAATATGTTTTAATTTCCTTAGGAGAATAACCGACATACTTTCAATCACAATTTAAAAAAAAAATCTATAACTTACGCCTGTCAATTCTTTGTTTCTAATTTCAACATTAATAATACTAAAACGTTAATACTAAAACGAGTTTTCACAAATAGTACATGTATAAAAGGACGCATTTGGAAATCGCCGAACACGATAAATATTTATGTAGGATAGATTTCTGTCAGCTTTTAGATATGCAGCGTTTATATCGTGTCACATTATTTTAGGGATGTTGGCTGGGCAAGTTTTGACGTTTTAGACTAATAATTGTTTTTCCGACCGTCCGTTAAATTTTGCCTCGTTAACACGATATGGTCTTTATTTTGCATTCGATATTTTTCACACTTTATCAGGTTGTTGATATCAATGAAAGCTCGGATGTGTTCGAAACCCCGCAAGTTCGGATCAGTAGCGTCGGAGTTATGGCCCTTGATTTGGCCACTCCTTTTTTATTTTTTGGTTTACAAGATTTTTTTGGAAAAGTGTCCACTAGGAGGTCGAAAAAAAAAAAATTTTTTTGCATCGTTAACTCGATAGAGCCTTCATTTTTCATCCGATCATTTTCAAACTTTACCAGATTGTTGATATTAATGAAAACTCGCACGAGCTTAAATCAGCCAGTTCGAATCCGTTACACCAGAGTTATGGCCCTTGAATTTGTTAAAATTTCCATATTTTGCCTCGTTAACGCGATAGCGCCTGCATTGTTTTTCAGATCGTTACCAAACTCTACCGGTCTGAGTTTTTCAATAAAAACTCAGACGGTTAGAAAACCAGCCAGATCAAATTATTTACACCGAAGTTACGGAACTTGATTTTCTGAAATAGTAAATAATTTGACCTCGTTAACATGATAGGGCCTAAATTTGTGATCGGATCTATTTCGAACTTTAACAGATTTGTTGATATCAATGAAAGCTCAGACGAGTATAAAAAACAGAGAGATCAGACTAGAAGCACTAGCGTTAAAGCCCTTGATTTAGTTTAAAATGTTGTATTTTGTCTCGTTAAGACGATAGGGCATTCATTTGGCCGGATTTCACGAAACTTTGCAGGGCTGATCAGTACCAACCTAGTTATACATATCGTCATCGTGTTCTGGTCGAATGATTTTGGCGGAGTTATGGCCCTTTAACGACTAGTTCTCCTTAACCTATCGCAGAATTTGGCAAGAAGCCTAGTTGTGTATATCATCGCCATTGCAGTTACAGTTGAATGATTTTTGGCAGAGTTGTGGCTCTTTAAATGTGTTAATACACAAACTTTGTTCTGAACTCACTGTCAATGAACCTTGGGATTGATGAGAGTCAAGTCTAGTTGAGCATGTCATCGCCGTGTTACGGTTGAATTTTATGATGACAACCCTTGATATAAGTGCCATTTTAGCTAGTAGATATTGATATAATGTAAGTTGTGGACCCTATGATGACGCCTACTTAAAGCCCATTGGGACGGTGGCGTTTGATGTTTGTCCATGATTTATCTTGTCGTGCCCTTAATGGTTTATTCTCTTACTGCTCTGGCTTTGAGCACCTTCATTGAGTACCTTCATTGTGGCTTTCTAGGCTATTGTTTTTTTGTATTATATTTACACGAGCATATTTGTGTTTTACTTATATTGCCTATTGATGCTGCTTTGTTGGTTTGAGATTAGATCATGGCGGGGATTTCTTTATTTACACTGTCCTGTTTTAATGGGATGACAGTAGCGTAAGTGTGAGGTTTATTTTATTATTGCTTTTTCCTTCTTGTTTGTCTGTTTGCGTGTTTGTTTTTGTGTTTTGTGGTTGACTGTCCTCCTTGAATGCTACTTTCCTTGTCGGATCTTTTTATATTTCTTTTAGGTTAAACGTTAACATATCAATTGTTTAGCATGTTTTTTTCAAATCCTGAGGGAAAAAAGTTTAGCAAGTTTTTTAGATGAAACAATACTGTATATAAGATATACTGACATTTGGGGACTTTACGGGCTTGACCTCTACGTTCAATTATTCGTTTCGTCATTAATATGTTCGACTGTTATTGATGTGTGTTTAATAAAATATTGTGTCTATGGCAGTAGTTTCTTCAGTTTACAACCAAAAATGTATTATTTCCAGTGTGCAACAAAACTTGCTAAACTATTTTCCCTCAGTATATTTGTTCCGTCATTCATTGTTATCAGGAAAATAAGAAAAGTATGGGTAGGTCTGAGTATAATTTATCATTTTAATAAAGAACCAAAGAGTTATATTTATAAATAGTGGAATACATATATTAAAATAGATATTGAGATATTTTTGTATTCGATATTTAGGTCAAAACTTTGAGTATAGTATTTACAATGAAACTGTCAAAAATAACTGCAACATTTCTGTAATTTAAATAAGTTTTAATAAAAATTCACTAAAAGCTCATTGACATATATGTTTGTTTTACTAGTTTCAAAATAAATGTCATATGCAAGTTTTTAAAAAACATATTGTGCAGCAGAACATACATTTTTATGTCTTGAATAATATAAAAACGGATGGGAAACGGTCGATAAATATTTTCTTTTAAAAGTAAAAACGGCGAACGAGGATTACATTTATTCGTGTATGTTTTGAAGATATGTATATTTGTAATTGAAAAGTAATCGTTTTACGTTATGTTAAGAACAGGGAAATTATGAAGCTGTTTTACCTCTATTTCATCTCATTTCAATGACATTTTAGAGACAGAATAACGTGTCTTCTTCAAAAACGTCCAGTTCAAAAAACAAACAAAATGTGCGATGACCTTCCCTATTTTGATCATTTTATATATAAATGATACCAAAGAAGCTTTAAATATCAATTTTAAAAAATCAGCACTACGTACTATTGCATCACGTCGTTAAGGACTTTATCAAACTTGTGTACTGAATTACAACGCATGAAATGTAACATGCCGTATATATTTAACCCGGTTACGTAGCGTTTTGCTTTCTATAAGATGTACTATATGTACATTGTAGCTGTTTTAAATCTCACGATCTCAATGAGTTGTTTTGAACTTCCTCGCAAAATTAACTCATTTAAGAAACTATTTCAACAATCCTTCGGTATATGATTGAGAACCAAATGCAGTACTTTAAAATTAAGTTTAAATGCAGTAAACTTCTATAAAATACAAATCAATGTAGCCATTATGTTTACAATTGGACGCTTCATAGATGCGCGCTAAATGCAAACGAGAAATCCGCGGATTCACATGTCTCGCCTAACGGGAGTGGGACTTAAAATAAAAGATAAATGCTGCGTAAAGCTACAGAGTATCTATAGCAATCGATTGCTTCTTTGTAGGCTTGTCTTTATTTGTAACTTCATGTTCATCATCTCATGTCAAAATCGGGTATTCAAGCGAACAAATATAGCCCAGGAACTTATTTACTGTATATACATCGACCAGTGCATTTCGTACCTATACACAAGTAACAGTATTTTTTTGTGATAAAACAATAGTTGCCCGGAACGGGATTTGGACCACAGCCTTGCACTTGTAAATGTTGAAAGATGTACACTGAACCACTAGACAACTGCTCATTACAATACAAAAAATGCAGCAACAGCAACGCTGTATTCACATTACTTTCAATTACCATTCGGTAATTTTCTTTGGCGTATTTCGATATAGTTTTACCATATTTTTTACATCATGTACAGTTCATTTAGTTAAACTTATCAAATGTTCAATCGTTTGTGTGTATTGTGCATCGATTTAAGACAGCACTTCCATTACACGAGATGTAATTAAGCTCTAAAACACTGTTTTATTCTGATCGTAATTTTTTAATTTTATTTAAATATACACCAATGTTCTCATTCTTGTTTCTCAAAAATATATACATTTAAATATATTCGTCAATATTTTTTTTAACTATGTCAAAAGGTTCGGTTTAAATCTGTTTTCGGTTATAAAACGTTCATGTTTTCTTGCATCTGCACACATCTTTTCAATTTAAATGGGACCACAGGAATCGTTTGGGTTATTGTTTATTTTCAAGCTTTATAAAACAATATGATTGAAAATGTGTTCTATAGCATCAGTCACATTATAAACCACTGTGAGTACGACAATCTTGATGCGGGAATATCAGACTACCGCACCGTCTTAATAACATTGATTATATATTAAAATGAATCGAACCGAAGCAAGATATTTGCATATGGCTAAATACGAAAAACAATCAACTGTGTTATAACCTGAATTAAAACGAAACATGACAATTGATATTATTCGTCATTGTTACCATGGTTATTATAAACTATTTCTTGGAATTGTAAAACTCACTTACCGCAAATTTTAAACATTCAAAGCATCTATTTTTAAATGACTTTTTTGTGCAGATTTAAACCTTATATAGTAAATCATAATTGTGCATGTAAACATTTATTTTTTAAACGCAAGAGACCGATCATAAGTGTGAATTTGCATTAAAAAAAAATTTAGTTTGTTTTGTTAATGAACTTTACTTAATATAAATTTGCAATTCTCACAGGTGGCTGTTGTCTACTATGAAGCGAAATATATTAATGAATGCAGAATACAACGATAGTTCGTAGTATCAAATAAACACCCCAGGGAAGAGTATATACATAACGTCCCTTGTTAGCAGTGTCGAACACCCATTTAATATTATATTGTATAACACAAGTGTAATACCACCTGGAACGATTTTGATTGGTTGAGTTAAGGCTGTAACACTACGCAAGTTTATTAACTGAAACTTTTATTTATTACAAATTCACCCAGATCTTAGTCACGTTATGTGTGAGACGCGACGTTACGACGTCACATATTTTATGACGTTTTGGCGCTAAAATGTGTCTGACGTCGTGGCGGTTCTATGTCCATCTGAATTAATTTGATTGCAATGTTATGTGATAAAAAGTATCTTAAGCTCGTTCCCATTCCATAAAAGATTTATGAAACTCGTTATGAATTATTTTAATTTTAACTCACCAAAAGGCTCATTAAAATTAAAATAATTCATAACTCGTTTCATAAATCCTATATGAAATGGGAACTCGTTTAAGATCCTCTATATATGATTAGCAGTAGTGTTTAAGAGGTACTCAGAGCGAAACAACCTGAAACGAATAGCACGGCGTGTCCAAATCTTATTAAAAGCAGGCCCTTTATCGCACTACGATATTCTACGCCACAAGGTCTAGAAGTGGAGAGTATCAAGGCGATATTATATAAATGTCACATTCATGCGAAGGTGATAGTACGCATGTTCACCCTGAGGATATGATTATCGCCCGAGGTGATATTTATCTTATTATACCGAAAACTCCTCGGGAAAAAATAAGAATCATTTTCAATACAGATTTCACTTTGCCTGATAGTATGCTCCACTACTTGTTTGAGTAGCAGTAACAGTAGCGGTAGCGGTAACGGGAGCGGTAGTAGTAGCGGTAGTAGTAGCGGTCGAGCAGCGGTCCAGTCCAGCAGCGCTCGACCAGCAAACGGTCCGCCACAAACCAGCCTTACTTACTTACTTACTTACTTACTTACATACACTCGATTAGCCGGTGCCTGGACCGCTACTGCTGCCCGACCGATTCACCCAAGCCACCCCAGCCATTCACTCAGTCAGTGCTCTATTAGCCACCATATCCCCGCTAACTGAAACCCCGAACAACCGCCATACGATCAGCCGCCATTTTTTTCAGAAAGTTGCTATCAAACGTATATCGTTGGATTGGAAATAACATAACTAAGAAAATGAGTGATAATTTATTGAAATCGGTCAATTACTTTTGAATTTATGATGAGTTAAAAAGAGCAATTTCATCATACAGAGCCGATTACGTCACCGAAACAGCGCGCATCAAAGCTGCGCATGTTTTGTTTTTTTTACTATCACCTCGCGATTTACTATCACCCTGTACTATCGCTTAAGATAGTAAGAAATTACACATTATTGTCTATGGGATTTAGCATGGGCGTTTTATGTGAGGTATAAAAATAAAATTTACAGAACATATTAATGTGTTGAAATGTTCAGATTGCCTAGTGTAAGTTAGCACTAACTCAGTTACATGAATGGTATGGAAAGCTCGAGCAAGAAACAAGAAACAAACCGAGCCTGCTACGTCTATCTATTGTTTGTGTTTGTTGCTTCCAAGGGATCCCCTTTTCAGTATTTATTAACCGGGAAATATATGACGCGTTTGGAGTGCTGCAACAGTCTAAGCAAAGGTTATAGAACTAAAGAAACTACTGGATAATGACAGGTGATTATAATTAAGTACAGGGTGTATAATCAAGAACTTACTACGTATAATCTGGACAGGACTGTTATGTGTGCTCAGTAGGCATCAATGCTATTGACATCGGAAAAGCGTAAACAAAATCGGAAGTTGAAGACACCAACTTGTATATCCCCAGAGAGGCTAAACCCAGCACATATGAGGTGATGATGATGTACATCGTCTACGTTGTCATTTGATGACGCTATTCAAAATGGTCGGACTATAACGGCCTAATATTAGTATTAGTAGCGCCGTAAAAGGTTGCCCCGACTACAAATCAGTAGTGTTATTACTTACTGGTCCTTTGATTTCCTCAACCCCAATCTGTGTGACTTTTGAAGTAGAATATCGCTTAAGTCTGTGCGAGGAGGCGTGAGAGGTGTTGCATTTTACATTACCTCTCATGAACATGAATTCATTAAAACCGTGTTTGTGGCTTCCAAGGAATCACCTTTTCAGTATTTATTGACATTTACACTAGCGTTTGTGTAGTGCTGTGTTGCGGCCGTAAAAATCGTGCCGACTACGAATCAGTAGTGTTTGCGTGTTTGTTTCTGTGTTTTGTGGTTGACTGTCCTCCTTGAATGCTACTTTCCCTGTCCGATTTTTTTATATTTCTTTTTATCATTTACTTGTACTTTTGAATCATTCTGTATTGCTTTAAAGTAGCATATTGCTTAAGCCTGTGCTAGGAGGCATGAGAGATGTTGCATCCTATAATAAGCTATCGTGAACAGTCTCAATAAAACCGTGACTTCTACTTTTCTCTCTTGTTTGTGTTTGTTGCTTCCAAGGGATCCTCTTTTCAGTATGTATTGACATTCACACTAGCATTTGTTTAGTGCTGTGTGGCGGCCGTGAAAAGTAACCCCGACTAAAAATCAGTAGAGTTATTATTTACTGGTCCTTTGGGATCAACGAGCCCAATCTGGGTGTCGTTGATGTAGATTACCGATTAAGCCGGTTCTAAGGGGCGTGAGAGGTGTTGAATCCTACATTACCTCTCATGAACAGATTCAATAAAATTGAGTCTGTTTCTTTATTCTCTTGGTTGTGTTAGTTGTTTCCAAAGGATCTCCCTTATCAGTATTAATTTAAAGTATTATAACATTTGAGCCAGTTATGGTACTGTGGGGTTAAAGGAGTGAGGATGGGTGAGAGGTCTTGCATCTTATATAACCTCTGTTGAACAGATTTAATGAAAATAAGTATAAAGGTCAAACTTGGAAATGCAGTTTTCACAGAATACAGTTAACCCAGGCAAAATGACAAACATGAAAGGCAATGTTAATAAAGAATAAAAGCATATGACGTCACAAACACAAAAAGGGTTGACAAAAGGGCTACCGCCTTGGAACAGTCAGTGGCTATAAAGGCCGCTGGGGGTTTAAACCAGGTTCTAGGGTGCACCAAACCTCACACTTGCCCTACCGTTATCCCAATAAAACGGGACAGTTTAAATAAAGAAATCCCTGCCACGAACTATTCTCTATCCAACAAGGCAGCATTAGTAGGCAGTATAAGCAAAACACAGAAATGCTCGTGTATATATAAAAACAAAAAATGCAATAGCCTAGAAAGTCACAAAGAAGGTACTCAATGAACTGGATGAATCCAGAGCAACAAGAGAATAAACCATTGAGGGCACGACACAATGATATAAAGGGTCCTATAGAAACCACAGCGTATGAACGCAATGGCATCGTAGGTCCGCACTGTACTGCAAACAAGGGCTTGAAACTGCAACGAAAGAGACAAAAAACTACAGAAAGGGTGGTGAAGACAGGGTTACCGAGATTGCAGACAAACATCAAACGTCGCCGTCCTTTAGGGCTTTAGGTAGACGTCATCATAGGGTCCACATTCCAAAGCCGAGGCTGCTATTTTACTCTTTGTTTCCCGTTCGCTGCTTAAGAACTTGTGGTTTCTGTATCTGTCTTTGTTATTTATATATAGCCTTGTTTTTTCTATATACGTCATACTTCACGAAATAGTCTACAGCCAGTAACCCCCTGTCTTGTATAGTGTCTTCCCGTTCTTATCTATAATTATTTTAATGCTACAATTCATGTTGGAAGTTTGTAACTTATTTTCCCATTAGGTACGTCTGAAGACAAAATATAACTCATGTATACCAACAAACATTACAAGACAGAATTATCAAAATACAATGACTGAAAGAAATATAGGAATGCATCACGAATTCAGAAGGCACGATCAATGATCTCTTTGCGAGGGATGTCAGATATGGTAAACGAAAATGCATTAAACATAATAAATTATCCGAAATAATATGTGTTGCTAGCATCGGAAAGTACAGCAGATATTATCGTTACAGAAGAAATGTAAAGCAAAATTAAGCTCTGTTACAATCCACGTTAAGATAAGTTAAGATATTGCTCAGAAGCTTTATGAATACGGACCCAGGCCCCAATGTGGTTTACAGATGGTACTCGTGTGACTGTCAAGGAATAATATACAGGCAGACAAATCAACTATGTAAAGGAATGTTTTCATTGTAGTCCAGCATCGATAACCACTGTTTAATCACTGTATAAGTTGCTACAAAATAGATGTTTAGGTTATGTTTTTTTACAAATGTGCTAGGGAGGAATATAGTGCCCCATTTGATATACCTTCGGTAAATAGAACGCTTGAGATAAAACATATCTATAGCAAAACTAGAAATTGCTAATAAATATATTTAAATTTGTTAGCCTTACTTTCAATCACAATTTAAAAAAATCTATAACACGTACGCATGCCAATTTCATATTTCTTTGTGACAAAGGATGTGAACTCGATAAATATTGCTAAAAATAGAAAGCATGCTTTTCGATATAATAGTTCTAAATGTTCTGAGGCATAACGCCAATACTCTATGTTCGTGCTCTGTTTCTAATTTCAAAGAAATATAAAAATATCGGACAGGGAAAGTAGCATTCAAGGAGGACAGTCAACCACAAAACACAGAAACAAACATGCAAACAGACAAACAAAAAGGCAAAAGTAATAATAAAAGCAAACGACATCACAAACACAAAAGGGTTGACAATAGGGCTACTGCCTTGGAACGGTCAGTGACAAAGTAGGCCACTGGGGGATTAAACCGGTTGTAGGGTACACCAAGCCTCACACTTACCCTACATTAAAACAGGACATTAATATGCATTTACTACTAAAATTAGAGTTCAAAAATAGTATGAAAGGACGTATTTATAAATCGCCGAACACGGTAAATATTTATGTTGGATAGACTAGATATGCATCTGTTTTATCGTGTCACATTATCATGAGTATTATAAGCATGTTAACTGGGCAAGTTTTGACATATTTTAGTCTAAGAATTTTATATTTTAGTTGGAGATGGCAAGCGGGCGAGTTTACCTTCGTACGTCGTCCGGCCGTCCGTCCGTCCGTTGTCAGTCCGTCCGTTAACTTTTGCCTCGTTAACACAATATGGTCTTCATTTTTTATCCGATCTATTTCACACTTTACCAGGTTATTGATATCAATGAAAGCTCTGACGTGTTCGAAAACCAGCCAGTTCGGACAAGTAACACCGGAGTTATGGCCCTTGATTAAAATTGCTATATTTACAATGTTAACACGATAGGGACTTCGGAGATTGTTTGCATTAATACAAGACTCAGAAGAGTTTAAAAACCAGCCAGATAAGACCATTTACACCGGAGTTATGGCCAATGATTTTCTGAAATATGATTTAATTTGGCTTCGTTAATACGATAGGGCTTTCATTTTTCATCCGATCTGATTCAAGCTGTTAGTATGTAACCTGATATTTAAATAAGACTCTAAAAAATGAGTTATGTCCCCCCGAGAGGGGGCAAAGTTTTTTTGGTATCGTTGGAAAGCTTATAATGTCTACAATATTTTGCAACTTGTTAGACTTTGTTAGACGCGTCCGTTTCCATGGAAACGATGATCAAAGATGGCCGCCATTGTTTTATTCTGATGTATGACTGTAGCGCATAAAAACGGTCATATTGGGTTGAAAATGCATAAAATGTTGAATGTGTCTTTGGGAACATGTTGATATAATACACGCAAATATATTTTGTGCAGTTTAAAAAAAAAAGTTAGTTAATTAACACAACATGGGAGGTAATTTGTGAGATATTTTGGTATATTTTAGCGAACAGTACACATTAAATTAATTGTTATCATTATCATTGGTATTTTTAAAAGAAAAAAACTTTGAAATAATGATATAACCCTATATAGAACACAATTATGAAAGAAAATCATTAAAGAAATATTATATTCATGTAAAAAAATCCAAAAAGGGAGGTAACAGTTTTTTTTGTTTTTTTTCGTAAAAAATATTTAAAAATGAATTTATTCATGTACAAACTGTACATGTTACCTTCTTCATTGAAAGTCATGTTTTCTCATTTATAAAAGAGCCCATGCATGATTTCAACCTTATAACTCTCATGAGAACACTCTTATCTAATAGTGTAGTTATACTTAACTATAAAAGTTACTTCCCTTTGTTTAGAATGGCCATTTATGAAACTCTTAAGGAAACATTTAACAGATCAAATTACCAAAACATATTTCGCTAGCACTGACTGTAAAAGACCTTACGGGATCTTCCAGAATTGTGTCTTTACTGAATAAGTTTGGTCAGTGTGGGTACTATCAAGTGTTGGAATCTATTGAAACAGCTATTGCAGAGAGGCAGGCGGCTACGCAGGGAAATGAGATTGCATTACTTCCAAGTAACATTAACGCTGGTTCATTTGCCACGTTCGTTTGGGATAATAACGACCTACTCGAGGAAACACTTTCAGGCGGGGGCACAACCGATTGTACGAATGGCATTGTGATACAGAGGCAGGTCGACACGTGCAGTCCATTTATTGATCCAGTAGAATTAGTCCTGTCTGGTAAAAGAAGTTTTAAACCAGATATACAGCCACTTCTACCATACACAGCAGGAAAGCGTATTAGTCCTGTGCCGTATGACGCAGCCAAAGACATTCTGATAAACTCAGAAACAGTGTATAAAACACCAGTAAAACGTGACTTTGGATGGTTCTTGTGTAGACTCGAAAACCTTGATGAGGCCGAAGTGGATTCTGGCCAGCAGACAATACCTGGGTGGTCTGCATTTAATGCGAAAGTAACACCTACATCTGCAGTACCTCGCCAGTGTGATGTAGGGTATTGCCAAGTCATTGATGCTTCACGAACACAGCTTCCTGTTGTGTACAATGTTTTGAAACGGTATATTAATATGGCAGACCAACTCCATCAAACTGATGTTGTCATTGTCTTCGATCAGGCTATATATGCAAAGGCATTGGAGATCATATGGAAACATCCATCAGAATTCAAACGTGTTGTTCCATGTATGGGTGCGTTTCACACCGCGCGTACATTTCTGGCAGTTATCGGTAAACGGTTTGGTGATGCTGGTCTTCGGGACATAATGATAGAATCTGGTATTATTGGGTCCGGCTCGATTAATGCTTTGTTGGAGGGTCACACTATAATAGAGGTGTTAAAGTGCATAAGCTGGTCATGGAAGCCATGCTACGACTTAGATGGAAATCGTTTGTGAGTATTCTTTCTGAAGATGAATTAACCGAGGTTCGTGTAGACTTGACTACCACACATACTGACGTACGTGAATCACCAACTCCTGAACGTTTCCAGGAATTCACAGAGTTGGATGCATTTGAGTGCCTGCTAGAAAAGTATCAAGCATACTGCCAATCGAATGTCGTCCCTGTAGCCAAATTATAGAACACCTATATAGAAATGGTCCAGCTACTCCTTCATTTATTCGATCGACCAGGGAAGGCAACTGGGAATTGCATGTGGCATGCATACTAGCATGGTCCCCTGGATGTTCGCTTATGATCGCATCAACTACGCCAAGTATTTGTCAGTATATCTCATGGAGATTCAAATGTTAGAAACTAACCACCCTGAAGCTTATGCAAATATTTCAAGCGGTGAATTTGCGGTTCAAAGAAGTTCACATTCATTTGCGCAAGTTGCAAGAGACCAAACGATTGAATAAACACTGAATCGTGCAACCAAAACTCGCGGTGGCATCATTGGCTTCAGTTTGAACAAAAGTGCAGTACAAAAGTGGTTAGTTACAGCTCATGAACAAGCAATGATTAGAGAAAGGTGTTTTTCTATGGCTGGTGTTGATGGTCGTCAAACTCATGAACACAAGGAGAGTTCGTCAACCAGAATCGTAAGCGATTGCAGTGATGTTGTTAAGGTTGTTAAATTAGTCGAGACATTGAAATCTAATCCATACAGCAGCACATCAAATGAGCTAACAAGCTTATCATCTGGTGTTGTTGCCGACAAGACTGTGTGTCATGATCTTCTGAATGCCTATCAACAAGGTCAGGAAGCGGCAAAAGCATTTGTTAAGACATGATTATCAAATGATGAAAGCTCATTTTATGATCCACTTAAAAAAATGAATTTGAAGACATTTTCCATCTTAGGCAAGGAAAAGCAGGTTAAAGTGGGTAATAAGAATATCATTCTAAGAGCTGATAGAAATTTGTTTTCAAGAATGATTGTGGTGGCTCAGTCTAGAAGTTTGGCTCTGAGAAATGTGTTGAAACACTGTCTGGGTCCCATACCTTGGTCGTTGGCAGAGGTTGACGGTTCATACATTAAAACATCAAAGGCCAAGTTAGCTGAGCTGATAGAGAAGGACTCTGAGTATCCTGAGAATATTTCTCTAACTGCTGTCTGGATTATCGATCTGATGGCACTGCTGCAAGGTCTATCTCAATTACCCGATACATTCTCCGCATTAGCAGCTCCTGTTCTTGACAGCGTGTTGCCCTACACCGATAGAAATGCAAAGGTTGATATCGTATCTGACCAATACCCTGAAATATCAATTAAATATGTGGAAAGAGATCGACGAGCTAGTGAAGGTAAGCTCGAAATACAAATAACGTCTGGGGCTCAGAAAATCCCAAAACAGTGGAAGAAGTTTCTATCTAGTGGCAATAACAATACTTCCCTCGTAGAGTTTTTCTTCCAGGAGTGGAATAAGCCACAGTATGTAGGAAAGCTGGCTGGTCGCTCCCTGTTTTACGCACATGGTCCGAACTTTCATGTTTACAGGATTGTAAATGATGAAAGTGAAATTGTTTGTGAAGAAATTCCAGAACTACACTTTACCCAGGAGGAGGCAGATACTCGTATGCTGCTGCATGCACTACTGGGCATGACAGCATTGTTATAAAGACACCCGACACAGATGTGATAATGCTAGCCTGCCACTTATGGCATAAGATACCAGGTGAATTATTTATTCAAACTGGTACAAAGACTCTGACACGATTCATTAACATTGATGAAGTTGCCACGAAACTTGCACCAATGGTGTGTGAGCCTTTACCAGGCCTTCACTCATTTAGTGGATGCGATACCAATAGTGCATTTGCTGGTAAGGGTAAAAAGAAGGTATTTGATCTTGTGACGAATGATCAAGAACTATGTAAGTCAATGCAATGTCTAGGAAACGACTTGCCTTTTACAGAGGATGTTTTGTCCGAAACTGAAAGTGTGCATGTGCCCTTCCCAACATGTCTGGTTACACCAGCTTAGATGAGGCCAGATACCAAGTGTTTTGTAGCACAAACCCTCAGAGTAACTATTTGCCCCCATGCCAAGATGCTTACAGAAACATTCAGCAAGAGCAAACTATCAGGTTTTCATTTGGAAAAATACCTTAAGTTCAACCCCTGACGTACACGAGTCCACATGGCCATGGATGGACAATATCTGGTAAAGAAATATCCATAGACTGGATGAAACTTCCACCATCACCAAGAGCCATTCTTGAGTTAATTAAGTGCAATTGCTCAGGAGACTGTTCTGGAAACCGATGTTCATGCTTCAAAAACCGAATGCCCTGTACCGAATCATGTGGATGCCTACATAATTGTGAAAATTCTACAATTGGTGATTCTAACAGTGATTCAGAATCTGAATCTAATGATAATTAACTGAAAAATGATTAACAACACATATTTATGGCTTATGCATAAGTCTTGATTTGCAGTGTGTTATTGCTTTCAGATAGGAGTAAAATAACAAATTTAGATCTGTAAAATTGTACAGAAACTATAATAAATGTAGAATAGCTCCTTCAATCCCAATTATTTGTTCAATTTCAAATGCTTTGTAAATTACTGTTTGGTTGAAGCTTGTAAGGTTTTGCTCACAGTTATGGAATCGAAACAAATTCAATGCCTCGTTTTGTCAAGTTATACACACTATCAGTATACTATAACAATTGGAACATTTAATAAAAGAAAATCTAATTTTTTTTGGATTTTCTAAAATTGTATTCAAATTTTTTGTTTTATTACTTCCCTTTTATACATATTTTGTCTGAATATGTTCTTTTATTTTATTACGTCTTTCTTATTTGTTTATATGAGTATATTTTATTATATTCAAGTTAATTGATTAATAAAACATGACAGATAATGACAGAAAATAATTATTAATGTATTACACACTAAAATATACAAAATAGTTTTCAAATTACCTCCCCTTTTTGTGTAAGTAGTGCAATTGATTTAAAAAACTGCATGAAATAGATTCAAGTGTATTATATCAACATGTTCCCAAAGAAATATTTAACATTTTATGCATTTTAAACCCAATATGATCGCTTATATGCGCTACAGTCATACAACAGAAAAAACCAACGCCGGCCATCTTTGATCATCGTTACCATGGAAACGGACACGTCTAACAAAGTCTATCAAGTTGCAAAATAGTGTAGACATGTTAAGCTTTCCAACGATATCAAAAAACCTTTGCCCCCTCTCGGGGGGACATAACTCATTTTTTTCAGGACCCAGGTTGTGAACTATTTACCAGATTGTTGATATCATTGAATGCTCGGATAAGTTTGAAAACTAGCCATGTCGAACCGGAAGCATCGACATTATTGCCCTTGATTTTGTTAAAATTGCTGTGTTTTGGATCGTTAACACGAAAGGGCCTGTATTTTTCATCAGATCTTTTCCAAACTCTACTAGATTGTTGTTCAGATCAATGAACACTCAGACGGGTTTGAAAATATGCCAGATCAAACTATTTACACCGAAGTTATGGCCCTTGATATTCTGAAATATGCAATAACACGTTACAGCCTTCAGTTTTTATTGGATCTTTTCAAAATGATATGAATGAAAGCTCAGACAAGTACGAAAAACAACCAGATCAGACTAGTAACACCAGAGTTGTAGTCCTTTATTTACAAATGTTGTATTTTGACTCGTTAAGAAGATAGAGCCTTCATTTGGCCGGATGTCCTCGAAACTTTGCAATGATGATCAGTACCAAACCTAGTTATACATATCGTTACCGTGTTCTGTTTGAATTATTTTGGCGGAATTATGACCCTTTACGGGTTTAATACACAAAATTGGTCTGGACTAGTTCTCCTGAACCCTTGACCTGATTTCGACGAATAATTTTAGGGATGATCGGTACCAAGCATAGTTGTGCATGTCATCGCCATGTTCCGGTTGAATGATTTTTGGCAGAGTTATGGTACTTTAAATGTTTTAACACACAAACTGTGTTCTGACCTCCTGCACAACGAAGCTTGGGGGCGTGGGGGTGAGGTGAGAGCCAAATCTAGTTGCGCATGTCTTCGCCGCGTTACGGTTGAATTTTATGATGACAAAAATAAGTATAAATGTCGAACAGGAAATGCAGCTTTTACAGAACACAATAAATGCAAAAACACACAATAGGACTTTTGTTTGTGCTTGTGATGTCATATATCTTTATTCGTTGTTAACATTGTCATTCATGTTTGTCCTTTTGCGTGTTTTGTGGTTTACTGTGTTCTGTGAAAGCTGCATTTCATGTTTGACTTTTGTACTTATTTTAACAAAGACAGTATGCAAATGATCATGACCAAGGAAATTATAAAGTTTGTAATCACATCCCCATAGACATCAGGCTGTGATAGTCCTATGTCGCAGAAGAGTTCTTAAATTATTTTATATTTCGAAAGAAGATCAGGTTTACGATAACACAATTTTGCAAAGGTTTTACAAAGTTTATGGTAACGGTAACCCTCATGTCGCAGAAGAGTTCTTAAATTATTTTTTATTTGGAAAGAAGATCAGGTTTACGGTAATACAATTTTACAAAGGTTTTACAAAGTTCATGGTAACGGCAGCCCTTAGCTTCTTAGTTTTACAAAGATTAGGGTTACGATTATAAAATTTTGCAAAGATTACAAATTTTGAAGTCCTCAATTCGAGTAGAAGCACTAGAAAAACAAATAAGTTCAGACACATAGGCCCCGTAAGAATAAATACTGATAAAGGTGATCCTTTGGGAGCAACAAACACATTTAAGAGAATAAAGAAGCAGACTCGGTTTTATTGAGTCTGTTCATGAGAAGTAATGAAAGAAGTAACACCTCTCACACCCCCTAGCACCAGCGTAAGCGGTATTCTACTTCAAAACCACCTACAAGAGGTTGCTCTGGGAACATCCACAAATAAATGCATCGATATACAGAAGTTGCTCTGGGGACATCCACATATAAATGGGGATACTTAACATTATCAAAATTAAAATCATCTCTCTTGTCATAGATTTTGCTAATTATTTCACCATTTTCAATAGAGAGAAGTAAATCGAGAAAAGAAGCGTTAATATTATAAATATTAGCTTTGTTAATTTGAGGTTCTTAGGATATATGTTATTAGCCATCGTAGAAAAGAAAGGATGGTCAATGTTCAAGACGTCATCCAGATATCGAGGTGTCATTAAAGGCTTCAATAGCATCTGCCTGGGTATCTTTTGAAAGACTCAACATAAAATCGCTTTCAAAGAAATATAAAAAACATCTGCGACAAGCGGTGCGCAGTTCGTACCCATAGGGACACCAACAAATTGTCTATAAACGGTAGTTCCATAGCTGTCGAAAATATTATCTAATTGAAAAATAAGTGATTCACAAATTTAGTAAAAAACGCTTTAATATTGTTACATGCCAAACATGTAGTATTTTCCCTAGCAAACGTTTTTTAATAAGAACAATAAGCTTGTCTTTGATAAGGTGGTGAGGAAAAGTTGTATATCATGTAAAAAAACAACAGAAGTACTTATAGATGAAGCTTGACATTTATTGCAAATTGTATCAAGAACTTCGCCTGAATTTTCAATAGACGAAAATAAATTAATTCCAGAATATTGTTTAACATGATCTTTAAAGGCAGTTAGACAATATGTTAAACGTTTGGAGATATGTTTAGGGGTGAACTAGAATTGGAAAAAAAACGGGATTCATATGGTTGTTTGTCCCATTTGGGAATCCAGTACATCTTTGGAAGTCTGTTTTGCTTTTCGTCTAGTACAGCCTTAAAAATCTTGCACTGGGTGATATGCGTCGAAACAACATTATCTTCAGTAGATTGCACTGGAGTATATGAATTAGTACTTCCGAGTTCCCGAGATAAAATGTTGACTAAATGGAGGCGTCAAATTATAATTAAATGTTCAGCTGATTTATAAGCAGGAATGAAAACAAACTTATTATGGAATTCCTGGATTCCCGATTTTAAAATACAAAATAAAACCCAAGGTCTATGGAAAAGTAGGGATAGGTTGGCCGTATGGAAATTAATACGGATATCTATGATGTTAAAAATAGTAGTTGTCCAAATAGAAAGGGAGTTAGGGTCAGTATGTTCGATATTTATATATAACATTCTCAATGGATTGGGCGATATGACTACGGCATGCATTAAAATCATTCACAAAACTATACTTCGAACCTTTAGAAAACAAATGGCGAATACATTTATCTATTATATCAAAATTACAAATAATGACATAACAGGCCGGAGCATAGCAAAATTTAGATGTTCTACACACGCATTCCTTTGGAGTTTTATTTACTATATCAAGGTCAGATACTACTTTGTTGTAATTTCTAACTGTTCTTTAAAATTTATACTTATAACAAATGATAGGATTTTCGGAATTTTTGAAATATTTAGGAATAGAATAAACAACACGATTATCTCGAAAAAATCTTGGTATATCAATAAATCAATGCCCTTATTAAGATAAAGATTTTTTAGAATATAACGTGTCTAACGTGATCAGACTCCTTGTCAATATGGGGTCGGAGAAAATGCTGCGTATAGCTTTGAATTATGGAAGCAGTGTTATACAAAGGATTTATTCGAATGAAAATTTTGTCTGCTTTCTCGTCAAGTAGTTTAAGTGAAGAAATGGATAGATACGTGAGACAAGAAAGTATCTAGTGCTTTCCAGACTGTTTAAAATTAGTATGTAAATCAGCAACTGACATAGTGATACGTGATTTCCGTTTACCATTACCTGATTACGTCTACAACCATGAGACCTAGATTTATGGATGGAATGGAAAATATAGCAAAAATGTCACTATCAGGCTCCTTTGAAATATTTCTTTTTTTATCAATATTATCTTTAAGGCCCAGTGGAAATGGTGTCTGCAAGTTTTTCATCCACGTTAGTCCTGTTATATGTCTAGCTTTTATTTTAAAGTTTTTGGTTGTATCATTATCATAAATGATACATTCAACAGATTGAACATTGACGTTACTAAAACTATGACCTGACTGACAAAAGTGTTGGTACAGGTAATGTTTTATCTTTTGGGGATAGCCTGAATTATATTTATGCTCACGGAATAAAACTTTTGAAGCTAGACATATATTAAATGTTCTACCATTAACAGTTGATTTAATGGTGGACTTGCAAGATAAATAATTGCAACAAATGCACCTCTTATCATAGCACTTACTTATAAAAGGAAACACTCTGCCCTCTTTATTTAAGCATACTTTCATTTCATAAAATAATTATTTAAATAGAATATGCTTATTGCTAAACTTAACGGAGATGATAGAGAAGTTTGTGTCAAATATTAATGTATAATAATACCATAAAATTTGCATAAAATACGCCGATGTACCCAGCCGTTAATGGAAACAACTGATTTCACTGTATGCTTCGTTAAAGGTTTACCACCACTAATTACATGTAAACCTCCGAAGAGTAGTCGAATGTAGTTCCTATAATAAAAAGTAATCCCTCCTTTTTTGATGGAAATGGGCATTATAAGTCGAGTAAAACTGCCCATTTCCATTCGATTTTGTGATTGTATGTATAAGAAGCGTATTGATAGGTTTTACTGGATCACTGATGAACATTTTCGAAATTTCGACTCTATTCGGAAGTGTGCGTACAGTTTGTGAGCAATGAAAACAGTCAATCAATGAAAACAGCTGTACACTTGACCTGTTTAGTAAACAAACAAGAACTTTCTTACATGTCTTGTGACCCCACCTTTTCTAGTGATTTTTAAAATGGAAAATTAGTCTTCTATATGAACATTACACTGCTGCATTATCCATACTTGAGTTGAATTTGCAGCAAATCATTAATATGTGACACTTTAATATTGGTGTATATGGGGAAAATAATTAGTGGTTTCATACCTAAAGGCACGCTGACAGTTTAACTATTGTGTTTACATAAACATTAGCTGTTCTACAAATACACCATTTGTATCTGCACACTGCTGGGTTGTGCTTATTGTCGGCGCAGCGTGTAGGGGATACAGTGTAATTAGTTCACAAATATGTATTCGGAAGTGTGCGTACAGTTTAATTTTATACAGTTTATTTGTTCGAGTATTTCTCTAAGTTGTAACGCTTCCGAGTGCTTCGTCAACTGTTTCAGTGTATGTGTTAATAAGCATATTCTGCCTTTAATTTTTTATATTCTAGTAGATATGGACATATTATAGGTTTTAACTTAAACGTTAACATATCAAATGTTAAGAATGTTTGTTTATCATATTTGTTCCGTCATTCGTGACCTTTTTTTATTATCAACAAAACAGAGTAAAGTATAGGTAGCTCTAAGTATAATTTATCAGTGTAAGAATAACAAATGAGAGTTTTGTTTTTAAATAGTGAAATACATATATAAAAGTACATACTGAGCTATTTTTATATTCGATCTTTATGTCAGAACTTTGAGTATAGTATTTTACAATGAAAATGTCAAAAAGAATAGCAAAATTTGTGTAATTTAAATAATTGTTAATATATATTCACTAAAAAATTAGAGACATATATATTACTTTTAGTTGTTTCAAAAGAAATGTAATATGGAAGTTTTAAACAAACAATGTTAAGCAGCAGAACATACATTTTATGTCTTGAATAAGCGTTTTAGTCAAAGATTTTTTCTTTAAAAATGGGTGGGATACGGTTCATATATATTTGTCCTTTAAAGTAAAAATGACGAACGAGGATTATATGTGTTCGAGTATGGTTGGAAAGATACGTATATATGTAATTGAAAATTAATCGTTGTATTTAATGTTATGAAAAGGAAAACTGTAAAACTGTTACACCTATTTTCAATGAAATTTTGGAGATAGAATAACTTGTCTTCTTCAAAAACGTCTAGTACAACACAAAAAGTGCGATGACCTGCCCTATTTCGATAATCTAAATGATACCAAAGAAGCTTAAAATGTCACAAATCAACACTACGTGCTTTGCCAGTCAGCCAAACTACTTTATATTTAAGTTCAAACTATGTCAACAAGGTACAACATATTCCCAATTAATTTTCGATACATTATACATAATAATTATCATTAAATATTGACGTATTGTTTTAAAGCTCTTGCCCCAAACAATAATTTTATCTAATGAAAATATCGTATCACAAAGACATCGAGCACACTTATTTGTTTTAGTACGTAAAAGACGGAATAGTGTATCAATATCATTGTGTTTGTGCCAGTTGTATACGCTTTACGTGTTTGTGCTAATGATGTTTGCAGTGTTATGTTTCTCTCACAGTTTATTGTAGGCGATGATCAAAACAAATATCTTTGGACAAATTGTGGACATTATGTCTACCTGAATCCTCAAAGGACCGTAGCTTTTCTTAAATCTTGTCTTGTCGTGCCATTATTGGATTGTTCTTTTCCTTGACTGGTTTCTGCCAAATCATTGATGTGAAATACATAAGTTTAAAATAAAACAAAAATCATTGAGTACTTGAATTACTGCTATCTAGGCTATCTAGGGATTTATTAATGTGTATATTGATATATACATGATCATCAATGTGTTGTATTGCTAGTGCCTATAAGTGCTGCCTTGATTGCTAAAGTACATAGCCTAGCAGGAATATCTTTATTTACACTGTGCCATTTTATTTGGGTATGAGTGATGTTTACACTTAAATCTGGTTTTAACTCCCAGCGGCTTTTTGACAACTGACCGTTTCAACGTGGTAACCCTATTGTCAATCCGTTTGTGATGTGTGAAATATGTCCCGATGTTTCTAAGGTCGTACTAGTTTTCCGTATGAGCAAAAGGAATAGCATGAACTGTGTGTAATAACTGTCATTGTGTACATGCGTCGGCCATAAACGAGCAGCTGTAAACGTCGAACATGAATAATAGCGTTCACATAATGCAGTCAACTAAATACACACATTCAAACAAACAAATACTACAAATCAGACGACACAACAAACACACATAAGGGTTGACTTTAGGGTTAACGTTTAAGAACCAATAGTGGCAAAAGCAACAGGTGTTTTTAAAATAGTTCCAAGGTAGACCAAAGGTCATATTTTCCCTAATATCATCCCAATTAAACAGAACATTGAAAATAAAGAGGTTCCCGCCATATATAATTAAAAGTTACGAATTGTACTATTCGTACAGAACTTGTTCATATATTAAACGCTTTACTAGAGCTTATGAACCATAACATGAGCTTGGGAACGATTTATGTTCCCATAAGTTCATACTACTCCATAATGTATTAATCAGCAGATTATTAAACAAACTACTCAATAATCAGTTGAAGAAGAAATATTTCGTCTCCTGGACGTTATATTTACACACATCTTCCTAAAAAGATACACAAGTTTGCTATGATGTTTTTTCGCAGCAGAGAGACATACCATATGAAACAATCCACCCTGACGAACAAATCGCTAACGACTTATGTATGTAGTTCTTCGTAAACTCATCACGATCATTACTAGAGAGTTTTTTTAATTCTTGAAAGCAAAGTATTTGAAAATATAAAAATCGTTAATTATTATGAAACAATAATATACCAATAATATATTTTAAACCTATGGTGGAATAAGGAACACACGGAATAATCTGAATTGTTTAATTATAATCAATCAGGTTTATGAGCTTTCGTCCCTCGGGTTTTCTGGCCGTACCCTCAATTGGTTTTCTATTTGTTTTCAACTGCTGTCGTTGTTCATTACAATTATGGATACATCCTGAGATGTTTCTTATTTTCTACTGTATATAGACTTACAACAACATCAAGTATTTCTTTTGTTATTTTCTCTGGATGTGGACTGTATTGTTAGCGATTTCCTTTTTTTGAAGGGATGTAGTTTGGTTTACACTGTCTTGTCTATTTGGGCGCTGAAGACAGAATAATAGCGAGGATTATTACACATCAAATCGATTCAAACTAACCTGTATGCAATATTGCCTACTGACCGTTCCAAGTCGGTAACCTGTTCACCACCCTTCCTATTGTAGCTTGTCTTTTTAATTGTATATATAATTAAATATTGCTCCTTGTTTGTAGTACAGTGCGGACCTACTAAGCCATTGCGTTTGGAAACTGTGGTTTCTATAGGACACTATATCTCACTTTTAAAGTCTAAATCATAACATATTAATACATGGATTAATTATAACGCTTAACCAATACTTCAAGAGTTCAGTGTGTCATTTTAAACCGAATATGACATGTAACTAAACCAAGGATTTATTGTCATGCTATTACACAATGTTCCTTACTTTCTGAACTGGAATTCCTGTACTACACCACATAAAATTCCCAAAACGCCTTGGAAGAAATATAAAAATAATTTCGGACAGGGAAAGTAGCTTTCAAGGAGGACAGTCAACCCCATAATAACACAGAAACAAACACGCAAACTGACAAACAAGAAGGCAAAAGTAATATACATGCAAACGACATCACAAACACAAAAGAGTTGACAATACCACCTTGGAACGGTCAGTGGCAAAGGAGGCCACTGGGGGTTTAAACCGGTTCTAGGGTGCACCATACCTCACACTTACCCTACTTCATCCCATTAAAACAGGACAGTGTAAATAAAAAATTCCACGCCATGATCTAATCTCTAACCAACAAGGCAGCATCAATAAGCAATATAAGTAAAACACAAATATGCTCGTGTAAATATAATACAAAAATGAAGGTACTCAATGACTTGGCAAAAGCCAGAGCAACAAGGGAATAAACCATTAAGGGACTACAAGAAAAATCATAGACAAACATCAAACGTCACCAGCCCAATGGGCTTTAAGTAGGCGACATCATAGGGTCCACAGCCTGTCCGGTAATCGTACAATTAAAGAGGAAAGCATAGTGACGAACTGTAAAAGGGTCCACCACCAAACATGCAGTACGTTGCAAAATGATAGGGTCATAACCTCTTTTGATAAACTTTTTAACAAGTATAACAACGATAGTATGAAAGTGATCATTGCCAAGAATCTTACGAAGTCTATAAATCACATCACCAAAGAATTCATGGAAATTGATGCATGATTTAAATTTGTTAAATGGAAATAAAACTATAAACTGCTTGCCAATGCTACTATGGCATGCAGCACAAATGTCATGTTTACGATTCCCTGTAGGATACTCCAACAGTAATAGACAATGCCCTATAGGATACTCCAACAGTAATAGACAATGCCCTATAGGATACTCCAACAGTAATGGACAAAGCCCTATAGGATACTCCAACAGTCATAGACAATGCCCTATAGGATACTCAAACAGTAACAGACAATGCCCTATAGAATACTCCAACAGTAATAGACAACAGTAGACTATAGTGTGTGAAGAAAATGTCTAATTATTGAATTACTATAAATGCCTGCTTGCCGTCTTTCATTTTGAAATTAGAAACACATAATATTTGGTACTAACTTATGAACACGTATGTACCGTCATAACAATATATCTCAACTTATCAACTTACGATGTATTTAAAATCTTGCCATAGCAATCTGATTACAGTCTTGCCATAGCCATCCGTTATGCTTCACATCGCCTAAAATTCATTTTGACCCACTTGTTTACATTGTAAAAATTAAAACAACATGGCGGCAATATTTTTAGAAATTGTCGTATGCGCATGTCTGTTTCCAGGGTTCGGATGTACAAGTAAACGTACGTTATGCAGGGTGGTGTTGTTGTTCAATGTTAAGCATCTCCAGCAATCGATCATAATTATTTTTTATTTTGGAATGAAAAATATAATATGTAGCAAATAAAAAGTAGTTAAATAGTGTACTGCGTTTGTATTTTATTATTTACACCACTATTGGGCACCTGATATTTTAGTCACCCTACCCTTGAAAAATTGAATGTTCCGCGGTCGCCATTTTGGTTTTCGGCTGTCAATAAAATGACAACAGATGGGATCAAAATAATATTTTGGCTTTGCAAAACTTAGAGGATGGCTACGCAAAGATTGCAAATAAATTCAGGAGCGTCCGGTTTCATTATATTCAATCATATCAGGTTTGGAAACATATAGAAATAATATAAAAGAAATCTCAATTCATGTTTGCCGTCTAGGCACTCTGAAATGCACAGTAGGTTTACAAACACGTAGTTAAACATGTCATGTTACAATCACATGCTATTAAAATATACTAATTTATGACCACATTTACTTAAAAATATATTTGCTTGCTATCCATATCTGTGGTCCACTGTTAATATACATGGTCGAAAAGCAATATGCTGTTGTATCATACGTGCATACACGAATATTGAATTTGAATGTTAAATTTAAATCAGACAGAGAATAATAAATGGATATTTTCATACACCCTATTCCAGGCCTGAGACTCTGGATGTGGCATTTATTGTTAAAGATTTCCTTTCCATGGGATGTACCTTTATTTACACGTTCTTGTCAATTTGAGCGCTGGAGACAAGATAGTAGCGATGTTGTGTACACTTAAATTCGATTTGGCCATATTTCCTACTGACCGTTCCAAGTCGAAAACCCTGTCTTCACCACTCTTTGTGTTGTGTATTGATCTTTTCATTGAATAGTTAATTTCCTCTTTGTTTGAGGTACATTGCGGATCTACGGTGCCATTCCGTGTGGGTGTTGTGATTTCTAATGAACCATATTTCGCATTTCTATATCAGCCTGAGGCTCCATATCCGCTCGAGAGCTTTAGGGTGTGATATGGAAGTACACATACTTTAATATATTTAACAGATACTTCAGCAAGACTTCGTTGAACTGTTAAATACAGCTCAATCAATAGGCTGTTTTTATTTCATCCATATATAATGATTCTATAGCAAATAAGCTGGCGCCAAAACAAGATGGAAGCAACAAATGAAACGCAGACGGGAAACCATACGCGTGACAAATCGTATACATGTCAATCCGGTAATTTCCGTATCACTCCGGTAAAATAATGAAGGTGATACGAAAATCGGTTTTCTACGTTGTTTTCCCTGAAATGACTTTTTCAGTCCTTTATTTCACCCGCATGGTAAAGCTGTACTGCCTGACAGCTCATTCCTGATTGATAAGTTTTTGAAATATTCAGGGTATATAATCAACAACACTATTATCTCGAAAAATACTTGGTATATCAATAAAAATCATTGACCTTATTAAGATAATGAATTTTTAGAAAATGTCTGACGTGATCAGACTCCATGTTAAAATGGGGTTGGAGAACATGCTGCGTATAGCTTTGATTTATGGAAGCAGTGTTATACAACGGATCTTTCCGAATGCAAATTGTGTCGTCAATCAACTTAAGTGAATAAATGGATAGACAGGTGAGACAAGAAAGCATCGAGTGCTTTTCAGACTATTATGTAAATCAGCGACTGACATAGTAATAAGTGATTTCCGAGTTGATGTTATCATTACGTCTACAACCTTGAGACCTAGATTTACGCTTTCGAATGAAATATATAGCAGCAATATCAATATAAGGCTCTTTTGAAATTTTTCCTTGTTGATAAATATTATCATTAAGGCCCAGTGGAAATTGTGTCTGCAAGTTTTTCATTCACTTTAGTTCTGTTATATGTCTAGCTTTTATTTTAAAGTGTTTGGTTGCATCATTATCATAAACAGGTTGAACAGTAACCTTACTAAAAAAAAGAGTATATAACCTTTGGAAACGGTCGAGCACGACACATACGAAATATTGCAGTCTCGGTTAGACTAAGACTGTTCATGAGAGGTAGTGAAATATGCTAGCTACCGCCCTCGCCCTCTAGCCCCGAGTTGAGCAAAACTCAATATTCATGAAATCAATAGTACACCATTTTAACCACCATACTATAACCTGACTGACGGAAGTGTTGGTACAGGTAATTCTTTATCTTTTTGGGATTGCCTGCATTCTATTAATGCTCACGGAATCGAACTTTTAAGAAACATATTTAACATCACAACGTGGTTCATTTCAAGTTGAAACATAAATAATGTCGCCTTTAACATTATTTCCGTCAAATCACGACGGTGATTACTTGTAGCAGCGAGCTCTATGTGCCAACTGTAGTAGTACTACCATACTGGTATACCACGCCGAAGACACAGGCCATAATACCACACCCTGTCACAGTATACTGACACCGAGCCAGCCAGTAAAATACAGTACACCATCATTGTCATATATTTCTTTGAAGACCATTAAATTACCCTTGATTTCATACTAAAAAGTACCAACAAGCATTTTCTTTACACGTTTTTGACAATAAAATAAAATGTCCTCAGCATATCAGGGTCATTTCTAAACTCACCATGTTTTTGCACATCAGAAAATGCTAAAAGTTGGCATACCTTCGCCGACGGTTAAAACCTTATTCAAAATTGATGAACCCGTGAGACAAAATCAGCCAATTGTGCTGGTTGTTGAAGTGTTTGTTAGTTTTGCAAGTTTCTATTTATAGCCTCCAAATTTCCAAAACAAAGAAAAAATAAATTATAGGTACACAAAACAGAAAAAAACAGCAATCATGCCCTTCATAATTATTATTAATTCCATCCATGGAGCTAAAAGATGCATATTTGTTGTCTGTCTGATTTACATGGACATTCATGGGAAACTGAGGACTGCCCCACATAGTTTATGACGAATATTATTTTAAGAAACGAGTTCCGTAAACAAATTAACACAATCGTTTTGACTCGTATATATGGTTCCAACGCGTGTTTAGACATCGTGCGACTATCAGCCTGACCCTGATATAGAATATTATTTAAAAACATCCATCTCCTCATTACATCCCAAATATACGCAATATATCCTAGCAAAGGGCAGATAGACATACGATAAGTGACGTTGTCAGCGCAATGTCCTTAATGAAAAGCAACTGTTCTCTAGCGTCTAGAGTCTTTAATAGCCGTACTACACGAGACGATCTGAATGATCTGTACATGTTTTTTTAATAAAAGCTTACACTTTTGCAGAATAATAATCAATCATGTTGTCTGCCATTACGTTGTTCGAGTATTAACTTTCAATCCCCCATCCAACCCTTTCTCCAAGAAGAAAAAGCGGAATTGGCTGGGGTATGAAATAAAACCTTAATTTCGGCTTAAAAAGTTTGCATATTGTAAAATTAAAACATTTAATAGGTAATTTTTGTAAAACATGTTTTTTGACGTGTTTTATTGTCGAAATGTATATTATAAAATCCTACTAATAAAAGCGTTCCCATCGCCTAATGGAATTGAGGTAGGAGCACGTAATGCTTTTTAAAAATAATCAGCAACGCAATCTCAAATCAGCATAGTAATATAACAGACCACGGATACACTACAAAGCGTACAAAACATTTAGCCAATCAAAGCACATCAAATAGAAAACACCCGTAGAGCTATGCAACAGTAAACACTGTACAGGCAAACAGGAAAGTGATATTGTAGTATTCACGACAAATCTGTCAAGTAAAATTTGAATGTTTAAATTTGTCATTTAATATAAATTCATCATGTTCCAAAATAATAATCAGTCTCATAACCCAAAACTTCGCACGTTATTGACAACCAATCGATCAGTTATTACAAGCGACCTTAATGGAACTTTTTTCAAGTTGAATTGTTGTTTAACGGGTTATTAACGCATCAAATTATTGGCCATATGACATGTATGGTAACATATCCTTATATTCAAATTTGTTTTTATAAAATATAAAATTAAATTCGTTGACCATAAATTGTGAAAAAGGAATACCTTGGAAGAAACAAACACCAACAAGAGAAAAAAGTAGCAGATCGGTTTTAATGAATTTGTTCCTGAGAGGTAATATAAGGTGAAACATCTCTCAAGCGCATTGCCACGTCTTACGTGGCATTTTACTGTAAAACCACACAGATTGGGCTTAGACGATCCTAGTTAGTAATAACACTATTGATTTTTAGTCGGGTGACTTTTACAGCCGCCACACATCACTAAACTAACGTTAATGTCAATAATTACGGAAAACAAGATTCTTTGGAATAAACAAACACAACCAAGGGAATGAAGAAGCCAACTCGGTTGTATTGAATCTGTTAATGCAAGAAACAACACCACTCACGCCCCCTAGCCACGGGCTTGATCATGGCGGGGATTTCTTTATTTACACTGTCCTGTTTTAATGGGATGACAGTAGGGTAAGTGTGAGGTTTGGTGCACCCTAGAACCGATTTAAACCCCCAGTGGCCTACTTTGCCACTGACCGTTCCAAGGCGGTAGCCCTATTGTCAACCCTTTTTGTGTTTGTGATGTCGTTTGCATTTATTATTGCTTTTGCCTTCTTGTTTGTCTGTTTGCGTGTTTGTTTCTGTGTTTTGTGGTTTACTGTTCTCCTTGAATGCTACTTTCCCTGTCCGATCTTTTTATATTTCTTTTTCTTAAGGGGTATTCTACTTTAAAGCCGCCTATGTTCAGTTCGATGATCCCAATGAAACAGTACACATAACACTACTGATTCGTAGCAAGGGAGTTCGACCAGTCACGATTACGCAACAAAAGGTCAGTACTGCCTGTATTATGTAGTTATTCGGCATATCAATGCCATTGTATAAATCTGTCGCGGTCCTGACGATTGCAGTTCTAATGTCACGGTTTCTCCTTTACCGTGTAACGACAATTACAGGGATGATTAATGGAGGGAATCGAAGCTTCCAGGTTTGAGAGTGGAGGTTTCTTTTGAGGAAGGATCTTACATTTGCATAAAGGAGTAGATGTTAATACATCTATGGAATATGAAAATCCACCTTAAAGGGACACGCGGTTATCGAGGTTAGACAAGCTTAGTTTTTTTACATAAAAAAATGCATTTGCTTAATCAATAATATTACTTATAAGAATAGTAAAAGGCAAATTGTTTTTTGCATATTACTAACTGTTGATTATATTTCATCAGTAATATATTCAAACCCATGTTTATAATAGCGAAGAATAGTTTAACAATCAACATTGTATTTGAATATATGCAAGTAGGTTTAAAGTCAAACTGATACTGGATTAATAAATTGAAAGGCTTATTTTAATGCTCAACCCACAACTAGAGGCATACACGGTAGGAAAGATGTTTCACTACCGTTCATGAACAATCAATTAAGCCGAGACTGCAACATTTTTTTGTATTACTCGTGTTCGTCGATTTCCAAATTTCTCATTTCATGCTCTTTGTCCCTTTAACGAATACACCAGTGAATACAAACTTGATTTTAATTTTGACATTGTTTATTACCCCCACTTGGATGGGGATGTTCCCCGAGCAACATCTTATGGGGTGTATGTGTATAATATTATTCGTTTTTCAAGAGCTTGTACTCGAGTTGAGGACTTTCATATTCGTAATCTGTGTATAACTAAACAGCAACTCAATCAGGGTTACCGTTACCATAAACTTCGTAAAACCTTTGCAACATTTTATTATCGTAACCCTGATCTTCTTTTCAAATATAAAAGTAATGTAAGGACTCTTTTGCGACAAGGACTATCACAACCTGACTTCTATGGTGATGTGATTTATAAACTTCGTAAGATTCTTGGTCATGATCACTTTCATATTATCTTTGTTAAACTTGTTAAAAAGTTTATCAAAAGAGGTTATGACCCTATTTTTTTGAAACGTACTGCAAGCTTGGTGGTGGACCCTTTTACAGTTCGCCACTATGCTTTCCTCTTTAATTGTACGATGACCGGACAGGCTGATGTTTGTCTATGATCTTTCCTGTCGTGCCGTTAGTGGTTTATTTTCTTGTTGCTCTGGCTTCTGCCAAATCACTGAGTACCTTCATTATGGCTTTCTAGGCTTTTGTTTTTTTGTATTATATTTACACGAGCATATTTGTGTTTTACTTATATTGCCTATTGATGCTGCCTTGTTAGTTAGAGACAAGATCATTGCGGGGATTTCTTTATTGACACTGTCCTGTTTTAATGGGATGACAGTAGGGTAAGTATGAGGTTTGGGGCACCCTAGAACCGGTTTAAACACCCAGTGGCCTGTGTTGCCACTGACCGTTCCAAGGCGGTAGCCCTATTGTCAACCCTTTTGTGTTTGTGATGTCGTATGCATTTTTTATTGCTTTTGCCTTCTCGTTTGTCTGTTTGCATGTTTGTTTTTGTGTTTTGTGGTTGACTGTCGTCCTTGACTGCTGCTGTCCCTGTCCGATATTTTTATCTTTCTTTCGATACAATGTCTTCCCGTTTATGAACAGGATGAAAACCACAGAAAATAATGTTTGTATCTCCTAATTAAACTTTGAAAAGAGTAAAATCGTCGTTGAGTAACGACATTAAAAATGTTGTCGTCGAAACGCCGTGACACCTTCAGGGAGAATCCGTGACGTGCATTTTTTTAAAAACAGTTCTGTTTAACCCTATGACAACAATATGAATCAATTATTATTTTCTGCTGGTTTGTATAGATGTTTTAATAAAGCATAATGTATTAAAGTGCTATACGTTTTGAAGATTTTAAGAATTCTTTCATTTTATAAATTGATGTATGAAATATGGTTTATATAGAAACTATGCAAAGCACTTTTATTAAACATAATTAGTTAACTCATATAAGCGTTCATAGGGATGTATTTCGCGTAAAAAACTCTCTAAAAAGCAAAATGCTTACCATTTTCATTCAAAATCTACGTTTGTAAACAGACATCGTTGCGAATCATTGACTATTCGCGGCGAAATCGATACCGCTGTCGATGAGCAACCGTGACTGGTTTTCGTCAAAAATTCATGTGTATACAACCTGTGAGCATGAGGTAGCTAAATTAAAGGGATATTGTCATGTTGTTCATGTAAACGGTAATTTCGGCCTATGGCATACATTTGTTCTTTGGAATTCGCATAATACTTAAAAAACTGAACAATAAATACAATTTCAGGCTGACCAAAATAATCCGCTGTATATTTTGATAACTCATGTATACAAATCACAATCAAATATATAATTTCAAGACTTTAAAGCTTGGGCTCGAGTTGAGGACTTTAATATTCGTAATCGTTTTATAACTAAAAAGCTACTCAATCCGTGCTACCGTCACCGCAAACTTCGTAAAACTTTTGCAAAAATGCTATTGCGACAAGGACTATCACAACCTGACTTCTATGGTGATGTGATTAACAAACTTCGTAATATCATTGGTCATGATCACTTTCATACTATCTATGTTAAACTTGTTCAAAATTTTATCAAAAGAGGTTATGACCCTATCATTTTGCAACGTACTGTATGTTTGGTGGTGGACCCTTTTACCGTTCGCCACTATGATTTCCTCTTTAATTGTACGATTACCGGACAGGCTGTGGACCCTATAATGACGTATACTAAAGACCAAAAGGACGGTAACGTTTGATGTCTGTCTGCAATATTGTCTTGTCGTGCCCTCAATGGTTTATTCTCTTGTTGCTCTGACTTCTGCAAAGTCATTGATGCTTAATGCTGCCTTGTTGTTTAGAGAATAGTTCATGGCGGGGGATTCCTTTATTTACACTGAGCCGTTGTATTGCGATGACAGCAATGTAAGTGTGGGGATTGGTGCCTGGTTTAAACCCCAGCGATCTTTTTTGCCACCGTTTGAAGTCAGTAGCTCTATTGTCAAGAAAGATACAAATATCGGACAGAGAAAGCAGCATTCAAGGACGACAGTCAACCACAAAATACAAAAACAAAGACGCAAACATACAAACGAGAAGGCAAAAATCATAAAAAATACAAACGACATCACAAACACAAAAGGGTTGACAAAAGGGCTACCGCCTTGGAACGGTCAGTGGTAACATAGTCCACTGGTGGTTTAAACCGGTTCTAGGGTGCAACAAACCTCACACTTACAATACTGTCATCCCATTAAAACAGGACAGTGTAAACAAAGAAATCCCAGCCATGATCTAATATCTAACCAATAAGGCAGCATCAATAGGCAATATATGTAAAAATAAAATATGCTCATGTAAATATAACACAAAACAACAATAGCCTAGAAAGCCACAATGAAGGTACTCAATGAATTGACAGAAGCCAGAGCAACAAGAGAATAAACCTTTAAGGGCAGACAAGAAAGATCATAGACCAACATCAAACGCCATCGTCCCAATGGGCTTTAGGTAGGCGACATCATAGGGTTCACAGCCTGTCCGTATATCATTAACAAAGATATTATGAAAGTGATCATGACCAAGAATCTTATGAAGTTTATAAATCACATCACCATAGAAGTCAAGTTGTGATAGTCCTTGTCACAGAAGAGTCCTTAAATATTTGGAAAAAATATCAGGGTTACGATAATACAATTTTGCAAAGGTTTTACGAAGTTTATGGTAACGATAACCCTGATTGAGATGCTTTTTAGTTATACAAAGATTAAGAATACTAAAGTCCTCAACTCGAGCACAGGCTCTTAAAAAACGAATAAGTTTAGATATATACACCCCATAAGAAGTTGCTCGGGGGACATCCCCATCCAAGTGGGGATAATTAACAATGTCAAAATTAAAATCATCTCTCTTGTCAAAGATTTTGCTAATTATTTCAACATTTTCAATCGAGAGATTTAAATCAAGAAAAGAAGCGTTATTGTCAGATGTATTAGCTTTGTTAAGCTGAAGTTCTTTAGGATAACTATTATTAAGGATAGTTGGAAAGAAAATATTCAACCCTTTAAATTATGTTTGTCACGTCATATACCTTTGTTAGTAAAAACTGCTTGAATATTATTACAAGCCAAATATGTAGTATTTTCCACAACAAAAGTTTTTTTGAATGAGAGAAATAACTTGTCTTTGATAAGGTTGTGTGGTAAAGTTGTATATAATGTAGAAAGTCATAAGTACTGATATATGAAGCTTGGCGTTTATTGCGAATGTTATCAAGAACGTCGCCAGAACTTTTAATAGACCAAAATAAACTAATCCCAGAGTTTTAATAAGCTTTAGCATGTTTAACACAACATTGTTTAACGTGATTAGTTTTCTAACACCACATGATGATGTACGATGACTCTTGATCAAGGTTGGAGAATGCTTGCCTGTAGCACGCTCAACAAAACTTGCAAATTGTTTAGGGATTATAACACTAAGATAATTTGTTTCTAACATAAAAGTAAATTTGCTAATTTAAATGCAAAATAAACATTCTAATTTAAATGCAAAACAGCAGCTGCTTAAAGCAATCAATTTTCGTTTTCTAGACAGGACATAATAAGTAGTAATGAGAGCAAGCAACATTTTCTAGACATGATATCATAAGTAGTAATGAGAGCAAACAACTTTAATTTTCTTCACGTTTTTACTGCGATGATTTTGTTGCAAAAAACGTTGCCAGAACCCAACAGTGAACGGAAAAACACTCACACTCATTCAAGACCTGATATATTTAGTAAAAACCTTTAGCAAAAACCTCATAAATTGCCAAGTTGATGCCAATGCCATGAATATTTGTAGAAAGGCCACATTGGATTAGTCAAAACAGCCCGTGATAACGATTAACATTAGCTGCCTTACATTCCTGTCTGCAAAATAAATTCACGATTGGTATCTGGATTAGTCCTTGTAAATTGTTAATGACAAGCAATATTTCAGTAAGTCTTTTTTAATATTAATGAAGAATCATTATAACCATTCCAGCAACAAACACAACAAAGAGAATAAATAGCAGACTCGATTTTACTGAGACTATTCGTGAGAAATAATGTAAGAAGCAACACATTTTCTCGACCCCTAGTACCAGAGATAACAGGGAACCATGAACAGGCATCTATGAATAGAGAAACCTGAGGGGCCTAGGAATCTTTATGTGAGGAAGCCATCCAGCTGGCTTGCGGAACGTCGGTAATTCTAACCAGGTGCCCGCTCATGCAACAAAATTACCTGGAGGGGCACCTGGGGTCTTCCTACACCAATGGAAACTGGAAAGTCGTCATATGACATTAGCTGTTGGTGCGACTATAAACTACAGTACAATTAAATTCAATTGGTTATTATGGCTTCTAAAACTATTACACTACATCACTACTCAGTGTGTCATATAAATGTCTCCATAGACGTAAATGTTATGGCCAACGTGGAACAAGTTTCCTTCTTCAAAAATAAAATGCTATGTTACATGTTGAGATCACTGTGATACCATTTCTTGGGTTCATTCGGTGACCGAACCAAATATGTTGGAGAAAACTTTAAAACATTTTGAACGGTGGCTCTAAGGAACTAAACATCTGGCTAAAGTTTTGATAAACGATTTCGTAGTGTAATTTTGTCGTTATGTGGCGGGTTAGTTTCTTTAAAGTGTTGATCATTAAGAAGAAACTCACTATATAGAATGATTAATATTGTGTATCCAGTTCGATATGTATGAACACTTTTCTCCAATTTACAGCTCTGTTCTGCTACAATTCAACGCTTATACTAATCATTTTACAAGCATTCCAAAACAGTAATTTATACAGTCGTATATATAGTTAGCGTATCGCTTTTTATACGTATTTCGAATTATAGAATCGCAAATCCTAAAACATGTCTATCAAACACATTATGGCATCATTATATTGCGGAACTGTCATCATTATATCTCTAATAATGTTCGTCTTTCAAGTTTATTGACGTATTTTATTAGTTTAAAAGTCGAACAGGAAATGCAGCATTCATAGAACTCAGTCAACCTTAAACACTCATATAAATCAAACAGCACTTTCGTAATAACGCTTTCTGGGCGATTTATAGATTTCACGTTACGCATATATATCGAAAACGAGGCTGAACGTGACAATTTTCTGTTTCCTTTGTTATGCAATGGCGGACGTTATTTAAAGTTTGTACGCCTATATATATTCCCTATTAACGCTTGCAGTCGTTCAGTGAACGAAAGCCCGGAAGTAAACAATGACAGCAAAATAAACATCCTAGAAAAATGTAATTATTTCAAAGATTTTTTTCAAATTCTTCGAGTCACGTGACTTAATCGTTTCGTCAGAATCGGCTAATTGGTAGAAGGGTATATTGAATGGGTACATAACCATTCGATTACTATTCATACTACCGAACATTAAAGGCTTTTGCTGCATCTGCAATATTCCATGCGATGTCGACGCGTATTGTGAGATGTAATCATGAGGTTATTAGAGTGTCCGCACTTCCAATTGTCAAAACGTGACGTATGGGAAAGACCGTTTGATGATTAAGCGATGCAAGGCGGCATGTGCTGTCTTGTTGGATTAACGCATGTACAGGTGTAGCACACACGTTGCATCACAGGAAGTGTCGGCCAGGGGTATCGTATAATGGCGGCTAGTAAATAATTCTCCTTTCTTTTTGTTAAAAAAGGCATTTTCACTAATTTAAAGTATCATTTTTGGTTTTATCACATTGTTGATCTATTTGTTACATTTTTCAAGTATTGCCATGGTAAAATAGTGAAATTGTAATGTATTTACTTAATATATGGAAATAAGTGTATGAATACAATATGTTGGTATCTCATTGTTTATTTGTTTAAAGGGAGCATTCATTCATGAGACAAGTTATTTCTTAGAAGATACATGACCCCATTTTATGTGGATTATTTGGCAGCATATTTGCCATTTGTGATGAGAATGTTGTTGTTTTATTAAATTGGACTTAATGTTAATTCATACACAACTCAAAACAAAACTCAATGGCCGTGTTACACCTATATGACAGAAGGAGGACAGAGGGAGCGAGGACAGCACTGTGTACATAATCCATTCTACTTAACAACGACCAGTCAAGAATAGAATCCTACAGACCTTTTTAGAAATTTAAAAATGCTAGCTTTCTGATTGGATATATGTTTTTTTAATTCTAAATCTTCAATTCATCTGTAATCTTAGATGCAAAATTAACGACGCTGGACTATCACCTATATAGGTTATCCTTTTATTTTATCACCTATGGACGGGAATGTCTTCACTAGAGCCAACAACACTTATTAATCTCCTCTGGAAACATCATCCCGATAAAATGCTTTACGACATACAGCGAGTGTAAATAAACCGCCATGAAACGGTCATTCTAATGCAACTATACTGAAACGCGTTATTCCATTGGCTTGCGACCGTAAAACTTGCGATTTACCGTCTAAAAAGTATGTGGCGTCAAATAACGTTGTAACAAGCGACGTCATTACATGACGTCAACAAAGTGCCGTTACCGATAAATTTAAGTTTTCATAGAAATACAAGTGTGTATGTAATATATAGAGTCTGGTTTTCGTGAGTTGGCTTATTTAACTATCAAGATGGGCATAGCCATCGAGGTGTCTAAATAGCCTACGAACTGAGACAGACTCTATCATTTTGTAGCAAGTCGTACTTAGTAACACTCTCACGTCTGAGTGACGTCGTTCTCTAAATTGCTCTATCTGGAAGTAGTAGTACGGTATAGCCACGCCTCTTTAGTTACCCTAAATTAAACGATTTCAAAGGAAATGTTACCAACAAGCCACACGTATAATTTTACTTTATATTTCTGGCATTTAAATGGAAAAACATTAGAATCGAGATAACCATGCTATGAATGTCAATTTTGGACGGTATGTCGTTGACCTTACGGTCTGAAATTACGTATTACAACTCCGCTACCACGTCGCCGTAAAACAAAATTTCAGACCGTAAAACAGCTCACATAGTTACCAATCTTAGCATGGTCTTCCTTAAGTGGTTGAAGGTTGAAAGAACCCATAAATATATAATGCTTCTTCTACTAAACTTGATATAATTGTATTACTGAACATCTAGAAAATGGCGAATAAATGTTTTCTTATTTCATTTGAGTTCTTCGCTCAGATATCAATGATTAATGGAAATAAAAGTCAATCGTGGTAATGCGTTCACATTTTATTGTAATAAGATTTACATCGTATTGTAAATTTTCAATGTTTATAGTTTCGTGCACTGCATACTAAGGAATGAAAGTGTCCCGGTGGAGAGAAAAAAAAAGAAATTCTAGTGTTATGCTGAATTCGTATACTTTAAGTTTATTTTGAATGCAATAACATGGCTCAATAACTTTGCTATTGGTGAACGTCTAGGATTTCTCTTGAAAAAAAAATCGTTCATCGGTATCTGGTGAAGATAGGAAATTCCAACCCGACGTATAATTGTTTTTATCGGAATCGAGGCTCTGCCGAGGTTCCAAATAAAACAGTTATACCAAGGGTTGGAATTCCCTATCTAAACAAACACAGTGAATGATTTTCTTGCGTATCATTGACATTGTGTGCACTGACGTTGCCAATTATTAGCGTTGTATACGTTTTTTACACAATGACGTGACGCAACTGTTGACGTTATTGACGTCATTATTGATGAGCGTGACCTTTATCGTCCCCCATGTGTAAGATCAGACTTTCTATCCCCCATATAAAACGCAGAGAACCTTATCCGGTATGCAAGAAAAAGACATTATTTACTATATATTTCTAGAATTTATAAAACGTACATTCCCTGGGTCGCAGCTACAATCTTCATCACAATTTGAAATAAATGCTAAATAGTTTAAAATTTTCGTTAAAAAAATGATCATAGACCTAAATTTTTGTGCCAAAACAGATTGAAAGTAGATCATTTGCCGTTCTATGTTCGAAGAACTAAACTAATTTTAAAAATGTTAGCATCCATTGTAAAATGTATGTCTTGATCATTCTCTAAACTTTGAAAGTGGCCTTTGTTGATACAGCAGGTAAGAAGTACCCATCAAACTTTGAGATCATTTGATCAAGTATGCAAAGTATAGACCCAACATCCCTCGTATAAAGATGGGGGAAAGACGGAGAAAAGATAAGAACTAAAAAAAATCGAAAACGGCACGCACAATGTTATAAACACTCAAACATCAACATTGAAACAGGTGGTTATTGTCTAATAAAAGCACCTTGTTAGACTAAATAGATATAATGAGCAAAGCTTACACAGATTGTTTTTCTTGAAAACAATTAAACGCAATTGAAAAATATAAGTGTCAGTGTGTGTCTTATTACAAACACGTTATTTATAGTTGTTATAATATTGCAGGTTGCAACAACTTATTTACATTCGACATGACAAGCAGTAGTTATGAGTTTACCATTTGAATAACGCATACATAAGCAAACATATGTAATATATATAGTACGTTTAATATGAATAAGGCACTGCCTCATAGCGAGCTCAACTCCTTAAAAAACACTGGAATGCAAATAAAAAAAATCATCAGCACATTATGTTTATTAGAGCCACCTAATTGAGAGGTGAAGAATACAAAATAATCCTGGAACTCTGCCATGCTACAAATAACTGATCGTTGGCCAAAACTGATTGCTTGGTACATCACTTATTCAAACTCTTGTATCCATCAACCACAGTTAAAGGCGCCTCATTAATGGTACATCCAGTCCTTTTTAGTTTGGTTGTAAGTTGATTTTCAAGCCATCCGTTGTAGGTTATTAATGCTGAGTTCTACATAAAGCAGAACGCAGTCATAAACAACCACAAACAATGGAAGACTGATGTATACTATATTATTTTCTTGGACATTCTTGAACATTCAGGACATCTAAACATGCAGCTTAATTAAGGCAGAAATGGCACTGAAAAATATAAAAGATATTAAATACAACACAAAAACAAGAGGCCCAAGAGGGCCTGTAGATGCTCTACTGGTATGATGTGATTCAAAAACATAACCATGATAGAGTTCAACCCAAGAAACATGTTTCCTATATTAAACTCTATGTAAACTTTGGGTTATCGTGGCGCCCATTTTGAATATTTGACGACAACGAAAAACACAAACTTGATAGAGGCCAACAGGAACATGTATATGATATTTAACTAGAATGGAATAAGTGGTAATATGTTGTTTGATAAATGTCCTTAGATTTGACCTAAGTTTAGCCATGGTGGCCACTATGGACGACTGGACGCCCAAAAAATGCAAATCTGAGGGGGACTAACCCAAAGATCATTGTCATTAAGTTTCATCAAAATCCTTCAAGCAGTTTCAGAGAAGATGTCATTTTTAACGTTTTCCTATATAACTCTATGTAAACTTTTGGTCGCAGCAGCGGCCATTTCGATTATTTGACGATAACAAAAAACAAAAACTTTATAGAGGCTAACCCAAGGAACATGTATATGATATTTCACAAGAATGGAATAAGTGGTTTCGGAGATGTTGTTTGAAATTTCCTTAAATTTGACCTAGTTTTAGCCATGGCGGCCATCTTAGACGACTGGCAGCCGTGAAAAACACAAATCTGAGAGGGACTGTCCCAAATATCATTGTGATTAAGTTTCATTAAAATCCTTCAAGCGGTTTCAGAGAAGATGTCATTTTTAACCTTTTCCTATTTAACTCTATGTAAATCTTGGGTCACCGTGGCAGCCATTTTGATTATTCGACGATAACGAAAAACATAAACTTAATAGAGGCCAACCCAAGGAACATGTATATGATATTTCAGAAGAATGGAATCAGTGGTTTCTGAGAAGATTTCGCTTGAAATTTACTTAAACTTGACCTAGTTTTAGCCATGGCAGCCAATCTTGGATGAATGGCGGCCGCGAAAAAACACAAATCTGAGAGAGACTACCCCAAATATCATTATGCTTAAGTTTCATCAAAATCTTTCAAGCGTTTCAGAAAGATGTAAATTTAAACCTTTTCTTATATAACTCCATGTAAACTTTGGGTCGCCGTGTCAGCCATTTTGATTATTTGACGATAACGAAAAACACAAACTTGATAGAGGCTAACCCAAGGAACATGTATATGATATTTCACAAGAATGGAATAAGTAGTTTCGGAGGAGATGTCGTTTGAAATTTACCTACATTTGACCTAGTTTTAGCTATGGCGGCCATCTTGGATGACTGGCGGCCGTGAAAAATATCTGAGAGGAACTATCCCAAATATCATTGTGCTTAAGTTTCATCAAAATCTTTCAGGCGGTTTCAGAGAAGATGTAATTTTTAACCTTTTCCTATATAACTCTATGTAAACTTTGGGTCGCCGTGGAGGCCATTTTGATTATTTGACGATAACGAAAAACACAAACTTGATAGAGGTTAACCCAAGGAACATGTATATGATATTTCACAAGAATGGAATAAGTGGTTTTGGAGGAGATGTCGTTTGAAATTTCCTTAAATTTTATCTAGTTTTAGCCATGGCAGCCATCTTGGATGACTGGCGGCCGCGAAAAATACAAATCTGAGAGGGACTATCCCAAATATTATTGTGATTAAGTTTCATCAAAAACCTTCAAGCAGTTTCAGAGAAGATGTAAATTTAAACCTTTTCTTATATAACTCTATGTAAACTTTGGGTCGCCGTGGCAGCCATTTTGATTATTGACGATAACGAAAAACACAAACTTGATAGAGGCTAACCCAAGGAACATGTATATGATATTTCACAAGAATGGAATCAGTGGTTTCGGAGGAGATGTCGGTGAAATTTACTTAAATTTGACCTAGTTTTAGCTATGGCGGCCATCTTGGATGACTGGCGGCCGTGAGAAACATAATTCTGAGAGGAACTATCCCAAATATCATTGTGCTTAAGTTTCATCAGAAACTTTCAGGCGGTTTTAGAGAAGATGTCATTTTTAACCTTTTCTGATATAACTATGTAAATTTTGGTCGCTGTGACGGCCATTTTGATTATTCGACGATAACGAAAAACAAAAACTTGATAGAGGCAAACCCAAGGAACATGTATATGATATTTCATTAGAATGGAATAAGTGGTTTCGGAGGAGATGTCGTTTGAAATTTCCTCAAATTTGACATAGTTTTAGCCATGGTGGCCATCTTGGATGACTGGCGGCCGCGAAAAACACAAATCTGAGAGGGGCCCTCCCAAGTAACATTGTTATGAAGTTTCATCAAAATCCTTCAAGCGGTTTCAGAGGAGATGTTGATTTTATAAAATTGCTAACAGACGGACAGACAGACGAAAAGTGATCGCATAAGCACTCCTGACCAGTAGAGCTAAAAACAACGTATTGATCGATTCAGTAACCGCGACTGATAGCATTTGTCTTAAAACGTCTTAATTTTTTAAACGGTTGTGACACAGCATGTCGGTAGACTTATAATCCAGAGATCTTACTTGGTTTAAGCATATTTTATTTCTCATTATATTATTACAGCATTGAATCTGTACACAATAGCAGCAAAAGGATTAGAACGAAAGTAAAATACTTATGTTCTTCTACTAGAGATCTTACTTGCACCACTGGGTGTTTCAATGTGCCCATGCAGAAGTTTAATTTCTTAACTTTGTATTTTTGATGTTGACATACATGTAAACAGTTTAACTGTTTGAATGGTGCGTTATGTTTACGTCACTTTAGCACATGTTAGGCTATATAATGGTCTAAAAAATTTTGTTTAGAGGCAGGCCAATTTATTTTTCTTGAGTAGAACCAGTACTTTTTACCTCCAGCCGTCTGTGATAAGCGACACTTTCTCACTTGACAAGTCAGGCTCACAGTGAGATTCCATAGATGCCAAATTTTCCAGCATCACATCAGGGAGATTGGACTTCCAAGTCAGGGAGATTTACGTAACGCCATGGAACCATCGCATTTTTTCAAATAATGAATACAATTGCTAATTTTATTTTGTATTTCATTATCTATATAATATATACAATAGATGAAAATAAATAACAGTACCGGTATATGCATTATGCCATAATGAATTAATTGCTAGATTATCATCCCCGTCCGCCCCCATTTTTTTATGCCTGGCTTTTACACCGATTTTCACTGTTTTGAGAGCCGCGTTATAAACCTGTCCTCTGAAACCCCGAAACGAAATAACCGGTGTTGAGGTACACAATTTCTTCACAAAACGACGTAAAATTGGCAAATTAAATGGGGAAAAACTGGTGTTTGTTATCATTAAAATGTATTGCAATTATGAAAGACTGGTTTAGTTGTAATATTGTGGAGGATAAAACATTTTTTATAGACATTTTTACCGAATGCATCGATCAAAAAGTGCTGATTTCGGCAAAATCATTCTCAGTATAACCGGCCATATTTCAATAAATCTGGTTCTGTGCCGCATGGCACTAGATGCAATTTCATTGGTTGGTTGCACGATCATAACCCCGTCCTGATCGATTATACACGCGACAGCTGTCTGACATGGGCTAATCACATGCTGTGTATTGCAAATTACCGCAAATTACAGGCAATTAACCGATTTCCGGGAGGTTTTGAACGGCTTCCGTGTGATCGGTAAATCAAAGGCAAATCAATCTACCGGAGAATGCGGGAGATTTGGCATGTTTGGGATTCAAACTCATAGCTGTGAGAGGCGAAAAAGTTTTAGACGTAGCTTCTTTACTGTCCCGGCCAAGGATGCAACAGACATAAAGTGGGCAGTCCTGTGTATTGAAGGTTTTATGATTCCTATATATCCTTCTCCTCTGCCTCGGTCGGCTCTAAATAACGTTACATAATGTGTTGATAAGCCATTAAACAATATCTGTTCAAGAAGCTACTGTTTAACACTGCAAAAATGAAAATATGTCCTGGCAGAGGGATGTTAATAAGCATGTACTGGAGTCAGGCATATGAAAGACTAGATGAATCCATTGAAGAATTGATTTGCGAATGTCATCATTTTTTAAGGATTTAATTTAGTGTTTCGAACTTTCGACAGGCTAAGTAAAACATTTAGGTTAGTTTAAAGTGTGTGAAGTCCGAGGCACTTCTCACTAACTTTAAACTAGCTACATGTTTTTCATACCCCGTAAAAATATTGAATTCAATCCTTTTATGTACATTTTGTTTGTTCTGTATGTTATTCAGACTTTACTCATGTAAATTTATATGTAATTGTGCTAAAAATATTGTTTTAAACCTGTTCTACATACTGATGGTAACAGTGACGTTGCCAACCTTGCACACTTTTTTATAGCAACTGACGACAGTTAGCATGAGAACGTCAAGACACGTATACGGTTATGTTATACAACCAAAACAAATTATTCAAACGAATAAAATACACCTTGTTTGTTTTAGCCCTGCCCAAAATGTAAACTTTTTTTTTCACTGGGAATTTAAATGCAACAAAAAAACATGTTTTATTTAAGGTCAATGCAATAGAAATGTAAATATTGGGATTTGAACGGTGGTAGTGAGTGGCAACTTTACCATAAATAGCTTTATGGTAAATGTTCCATTCACTTTGCATTTATGGTAAATTTGCCAACCACTGCCATCGTTAAAACCCCAGGAATACTGAAAATTAATGAATCAATTCTTAAATATACTGTTTATATTATTAACCTGTTCTTATATTATCAACAATAATGTGCCTTGGGAGGTATGATAAATGATAAAATCATAAACAGTGCCAGAAAGATAACATATCATCAGTGTTAGTGATTTACCGATTATTCGATTGTAACCGAATCGATCATCAGTTACTTAGGCATCCGATTATGATGATCGATTATGAAAATCTATAATCGATCATCGGTTGCATGTAAAAATGCACTTAATGTTCAAAATAGAAATATCCATGAGACCACACTTGTGAAAATGAACAAATAAACAAATTTATATCAAGTATAATTTTTTTGCTGTTGAAATGGCAATGGTATAAGACACAAGACAGGAAAGAATACTTGATTAATCAGTAATAATTCTAAGTTCAAGGCCTCAAACTCAGATTAACATACACATGTTATGTTTCATATTAACTAACCGATGATTGATCGGTTACATCGAACCGATTGTAAATGATGGTCTCTAGTAAATTTCAACCGACTGCCCATCACTAATCAGTGTATTTTTAGACCACGGTTAGTCAATATGAAGTATTGTTTTAGGCCTTGAACTTAGAAAAATTCTGTTAAAGCTGTACAGTCCCTATTTTAACTGGTAATAACTCATGAATATGAATGAGTCACGTGTTAAGTAGTTTCAAATCGACGAATACCCCAAAAGTCAGTATATAAGGAGAAATTGATACATAAAATTTCACATTTTTATTTAGCCTCCGTACAGGTAACATCGATAAATATACGGCTCCAGAATATATGTGATAAAAAAATAGTTGCCCGAAACTTGAACCACAGCCTTGCACTTGTAAGATTTGAAAGATGTACGCTGGGCCTCTAGACCACTGCTATTTTAATATTGGTATTTTGTAGCATTTTAAACACTAAATAGGCATTACGTAATAACAAGAGTGCACACACAAACTCATCAAGCTCTAAATAACAAGTCGAGATATTGTTGATATGAGGCGAATTATTAGTTTCATATTGATAAGATACAGTATTACACCAGGCAATATTAATTCACACATGCAACAATATGGACTGCATATTTATTGATCCATCTTTAGTTGCGTTCAAATATGTTCAGTTATTTTGCCTCATAATAAATGGTATAAGTCTACTCTTTTCTCAAGGAGCGTTGTACTTCAGTGGATAGAGCACAGAACTTGAAATCAGAAGGTCGTGTGTTCGAGCCCCGAAAGAAGCTAACTTTTTTTTTTCTGTAAAAATTACTGTTACCTGTGTATAGGTACGATGTGCACTGGTCGATGTATGTACAGTAAATGATTTCCTGCGCTTCATTTGCTCGCTTAAATATCCGATATCAACATGAAGTTACAAATAAAGACACGCCTACAAAGAAGAAATCGATTGATATAGGGACTCTGTGGCTTTAAAGTATGTGCAATACCCGTTCAGACCCAGCGTTTTTTTTTCACCATTTTGGGAATGGGTCCGTGACCGGTCAAATTGGGAAAAAACACGCGATTATTCTCAAAATTGGGGAAAAAAATTACGCAGAAGAAATGTCGAAAACCCTGGTAAAAAACTTTATTAAGAAGACTGTTCTAAAACATTTTCCAATTTGGGAAGAAAAATCTGGAATTGGGATTTTTTTTTTTTTACTCAAAATTGGGGGAAATGCTATTTTGTGGCGATTGGGAACGGGTCCGTTTACCGGACCCGTCTTGGGAACGGGTCCGTTTACCGGACCCGTCCAAAGAAGGGAAAAAACGCTGAGACCACCGAACCAGCAGGACGTGTCCGTCTACAACAGATTGAGGCCTGGTCAGCTTTTTCACTTACTTACCGACGATACCTACAACTCTTCAAGCGGTGTTGACGCGTCCTGCAGGGAACTACCATCAACGTCAACCATCAACTTCGGGTCCTCTGGTCGTTACACATCGAACCATTGGGCCGAAAGTGTTGTTAGAACTTGACTACCACCATCGTCCACCCTCAACGTCGGGCCCGGTGGGATTCCGGTACAAGCTAGTCCCATCGAGCTGAACGTTGAAAGTGTAGTACTCAGGCAGTCATGAGTACAGATACAACACGTTCTGATTAGGTATACACCCTATACTACGGTGGTACCGTGGCCCTTCTGAGGGCCGTTTGTTGGATTCTACTGAGACGTTTAACCACCACAGATACAGACATAAACATCACGGGACTTTCAAACCAACAGGATTGACCTGCTTAGCGGTGTCAGCGCAGAATTTCATGTGCACGCGGATTGACCTACTGGCAGGCTTCAAATCTGCTGTGCCCTGACTGGTCGGTGAGCTTCTAAACATCTTTCGAGCTGGAAATGGGATTGACCTACTTACCATCTTTGCAGTCATCCCATTTGTCAAAACAACAATCTACTGGGATCAACTTTAATCTTCTACGACTTAAACTACTATAGATAATCAACGATGGATTTCTTCACTTCATTTAATCATAGTATTTTAGATTATCGATACTGCAGTAGCTTTTAAAGTTTAGGTAGATCTACTGTTACCTTGACTTTCTTTATCCAGCTGGCAATAATCGGCCGCAATAATCACCAACAGTTGGAAACCTACTAATGACGTCACATTAACGATGAAGTCTGGTAACCTGCCAACTGGATGGACTACCTCCAACGCGAACAGAGTTGGGCCGGATACCAAACATAGATGGGTGACCTCCCCTTAACAAGGGAGTTAAGTTTATTTGACTAAGGGAGTCAACTGTGTTTTGACTTTTTTACCACGGTTTTTTTCCCTGTAGTATTTTTGCTACTCGCGTTACCGTAGAGCTCGCTTGCGCGCGCGTCGCGTTCGCGACGCGAGCTGAGCTCGCTATTACATGACTGTACACGGTGATGTAATGCAAGATATAAAACAATTGGAATATCTTTGCTTGAAATTTTATTGCACTGACACATCTATTTTTCCGGCCATCCGGTCTATTTATTTTCCCCGTCAGAGGTGCATGGGGGTCGGAGAATCTTCCCCCTTAGTACCGTACACTAATTAGCAATTGTAATAAATAATTATATATCTATATATCTATGAAACAAAGTATTCATAGTCAAATACATATTCACAAGTTTCTCTGTTTATTTACTCGAGATTTTTCGTAATACATGTATAAACAAGAGGCCCAAGAGGGCCTGTGGACGCTCTACTGGCTCAAGATAAAGTTTATGTATTAGGGGCCATAAGTCTTTCAAAAATCATTCAACCAGATCATGGCAATGACAGGTGCCACTAGGCTTAGTATTGAACATTCTTGCCAAGATTCGCTGAAATTTGGCAAAGAGTTCAGAAGAGACTAATCTGGAAAATGTTTGTGTATTAAAACTTTTAAAGGGCTATAATTCCGCCAAAATCATTCAACCCAAATATGGCGATGATATGCACAACTAGGCTTGATACTGAGTATCTTTCGTCTATATCCAGCCAGGGGTTCAGGAGAACTAGCCTGGGAAAAAACTGTGGTATCAAAATCCTTTAAAGGGCCATAACTCTGCCAAATATCTGTAAACCAGAACGTGACGATGACATGCCCAACTAGGCTTGGTGCTGATCATCCCTGCAAAGTTTCATTGAAATCTGGCGATGGGTTCAGGAGAAGTAGATCAGACAAAGTTTGTGTATTAAAATCTTTAAAGGGCCATAATTCTGCCAAAAAAATCATTCAGCCGGAATATGGCAATGATTTGCAAAACTAGACATGGAAAAGATCATCCCTAAAAAACTTCGTTTAAATCCAGCCAGGGGTTCAGGAGAACAAGTCAGAACAAAGTTTGTGTATTAAAACCTTTAACTCCGCCAAAATCATTCAACTGGAACATGGTGACTATGTACAACTACGCTTGGTACTGATCATACCTGCAAAGTTTCAATGAAATCCGGCCAAATGAAGGCCCTTTCGTCTTATTGAGGCCAAGATATAGCATATTTCCAAAATCAAGGGCCATGACTCCGATGTAAATGGTCCAAACTGGATGGTTTTCGAATTTGTCCAAGCTTTCATTGATATTAACAATCTGGTAAAGTTTCTTAAAGATCGCATGGAAAATGAAGGCCCTATCAACTTAACGAGGCAAAATATAGCGTTTTTAACTAAATCAAGGGCCACAACTGATCTGTTATTGGTCCGATCTGGCTGGTTTTCGAAATTGTCTGAGCTGTCATTGATATAAACAATCAGTTAAATTTTGTAAATATCATATGAAAGATGAAGGCCCTATCGAATTAACGAGGCGAAATATATCATTTTTAACTAAATCAAGGGCCATAACTCCGCTGTTACTGGTCCGATCTGGCTGGTCTTCAAAATTGTTCGACCTTTTATCTATATAAACAATCTGGTAAAGTTTGGTAAATATCGAATGAAAGATAAAGGCCCTATCGTCTTAACGAGTCAAAATATAGCATTTTTAACTAAATCAAGGGCCATAACTCCGCTGTTAATTGTCCGATCTAGCTGGTTTTCAAACATGTCCGAGCTTTCATTTATATAAACAATCTGGTAAAGTTTGGTAAAGATTGGATCATAGTCGAAGGCCCTATCGTCTTAATGAGGCAAAATATAGCATTTTTAACTAAATCAAAGGCAATAACTCCGCTAATGGTCTGATCTAGCTGGTTTTCGAACTTGTCCAAGCTTTTATTAATATTAACAATATATGCAAGTTTGGTAAAGATCAAATCATAAATGAATGTTCTAGAGTGTTCACAAGGCAGAAAACAGCGTTTTTCAGAAAAAACAATGGCCGTAACTCTGGTGTAACTGACCCAATTTAGCTGATTTTTAAACTTGTCCAAGCTATCATTGGTATTAGCAATCTGTGCAAGTTTGGTAACGATCAAATAATAAATGAAGGTGTTAGAGCATTCATAAGGCAGAAAACAGAAATTTTCAGAAAAAACAAGGGCCATAACTACGGCGTTACTGATCTGATTAGGCTGGTTTTCGAACTTGTCCGAGCATTCATTGATATTAACAATCTGTGCAAGTTTGGTAAAGATCAAATAATAAATGAAGGTGCTAGAGTGTTCACAAGGCTTAATATGGCATTTTTCAGCAAAACAAGGGCCATAACTCCGGTGAAATGTATCCGATCCGACTGATTTTCGAACTTGTCCGAGCTTTTATAGACATAAAGACACTGGCAAAGTTTCTTAAAGATTCGATTAATAATGAAAGTCCTAGAATGTTCACAAGGCAAAAGTTAACAGACGGACAGACTACGGACGACGGACGACGGACGACGGACAACTCACCATCCCATAAGCTCTGCTGGCCTTCGGCCAGTAGAGCTAAAAACGAAAACAAAAATACGAACTACCGAAACTGTTATGTCTCACTAAGGTAAAATGATTTGTATTTGCCTAGCATATACCATAATAAATACACATTAACACACTTTACTACAATTAAATCAAACCAATGCTAGGATGCAGAAAGTTTCTAAAACGTATGTTACTTACTTATTTACTTACTTACTTGCTTGCTTCCTTGCTTCTTACTTGCTTGCGTGCTTGATTGTTTACTTACTTACTTACTTACTTACTTACTCACTTGCTTGCCCGCTTGCTTGCTTACTTACTTATTTACTAACTTATTTACTAACATACTTATTTATTTGCTTGCTTGCTTGCTAGCTTACTTACTTACGAACTTACGTACTTACGTACCTACGTATTTACTTACTTACTTACTTACTTACTTACTTAAAAGGGTTGACAATAGGACTACCGCCTTGAAACGGTCAGTGTCAAGAAAGGTCACTGCGGGGTTGTAACCAGTGTCTATGGTGCACCAAACCTCACTCTTACCCTATTTCATCTCGATAAATAAAGAAAATACACTTTTTTTAATATCTTTATCCACATTTATTAATGACACATCTTCTCAATTGTATAGATTATTGATGGAAATAGCAATGGTAATTTCTTCTTGGCTTAATGTCTTCTTAGCCGAACTAGTCGAACAAATATATATAAATGTTCTAAACCGAGTATTACCCATCACCGCTGTAGGTTCGATCCCTCAGGGTCCTAGGAATCTTTATGTGAGGAAGCTATCCAGCTGGCTTGCGGAACGACGGTGGTTCTACCCATGTGCAAGCCCGTGCAAGAAAATTGTTCGGATGAGTGCCCGGGGTCTTCCTCCACTATTGGAAGCTGGAAAGTCGCCTTATGACCTTAGCTGTTGGTGCGACTATAACATCAATTCAATTAAATTCAATTCTTATCCGAGTAGGCATACTAACACAAACATTCCTAAAGGGCTTAATATTTTATTTAAAAAGATACATGCTACAAACTCTGTAACTCTAAAACACACTTGTATGTAATCTTCCGATATGTCAGTGCATTGATAGGCGCATGTATCAAAATATAAAACGTAAACAACACGAAAGTGTTATCAGAGTAGAGGCAGTCACACATGCATTTTACTCAAATGTTGACCTGTCCTTGGAAACGTTCATGTATGGTTGGTACTTCTTGTGGAGACTGGTGGATTTATTTGAGAATATTCAATACAATCTGTTCAATGAAGACATTACGTTCGATAAAGAGTTACAATGCAGGATTAATGTCAATATCAACATATGTATAGTACAAGGTTGAAAACAGCTGTGCCGCCCAGGAACGATCCGTGGCAAAATGGCCGCTATGGGTTTAAACAATGTTATTGAGTGCACAAGAGCTCACTCTTATTGTCATAATAGAATGGAATATGAACGATACAACATTAACTAGAAGATTACCACAACCTTGTATATCATTTATCTTGATAATATACATGTATTTAAACAGGTTATCTTTAAGGATGTTTCAGGTGGGATACACGTTTGCAAAACAATAGAACATTTGAATTCTCTTCAGACCGAAGTTTAATCGTAAATACTCGACTATTTCCGGATTGCTCGCCGAACTGCATTCGTCTTTTCCCGTAAAGTCAAGTTATAGTGTTGCTATAATATGGGTGGCTCCGAAGTGGAATGGCCATCACGTTGACAATGCAAATATTGTTCTACTAGGAGCTTTCTCATCTCTCACCGATGTGGGTTCGAACACCACTGGAAACTCGACTTGTTAGGTGAGAAGGTGTCGATTCTTACAGATGGCGGGAGGTATACAATACTGGTTTTACCCTGAAAAATGGGGTAGTCTGCCTCTACCACAAAAACAAATCGACCGTCATATATGGCCTAACATGTGCTACAAATGACGTAAATCGCCTTTCAAACAAACAAACCAACATACAAATAAATAAAGCAATCAAGTATGATATATATTTTCCAGACTTAGTATACAAAACTGTGTTAGATCTATATTATCTCAGAAACTTAAATGAAAATACTATATTTGATAGTTTTATAGTAGGTTTAAGTTTATGCATGTAAATTATTCTCTTTTAAACACCCTTTTAATTGTGTATATGCTTTTATACTTTCAAAATTTACGGTAACATATAATTCATCTTGAAATTGATTATTGTATCCACTTCCCCTCTACTTTAATTGGTTTCAAACTATTTTATTTCATGTGTTTTTACAACATAATATTTTACGCAATAGAAAAAAGGATTAGAACGCAAATAAAATACATATGTTGTTCTCCTATGTATGATAATAATTGTACCCTATTGTACACGATTGATGACATAGTAAACAGCAATTATTTGATATGTTTATAATATAAATTCTGAAAGTCTTTATGAGCAATGAATAGTGCTAACAAAAGCAGTTTATACATATTCTGGAATAGCTTGTTCCATTAAAGGAAAGAAACATAAGATAGTAGAGTAATAAGGCATACAACACAAAAGAAAAACAATAACGACTTGAAATGTTAAATCGAATAAACGAGAAGATAATTCAGTAGTCATTGTATCATCGTTGTTTGAAATGGGGGTAAATGGGGATTGACACATGGAATGGGGTGCTGCCGATTTGGGAATACAACAACAGTACGAATGAACCGAACTATACTAGTTAATTCGTTTCAGTGAGTATTTTTTATATAATTATGTACCAGGCTGAAGATAAGAATGTTGGTCTCTTAGGATACATTCTCATCTCCAACGAGAAGTGTTTTCAGCGTAGTGTTTGGTAAACGGGGAATTGACTTTAGCAATACATGTCATATCTGTGTACTTATTGCAGTTCAAAAAGAAGTGTTCAGCGTTTTCTAAAAGCCACTGGTTTTTATTTTAAAACAGGTCGTTGTTGAGGGAACTGCAATTTAAACGCAGTCTATTGTGCAGTATGTGTAGGTTTCTTTGTACGTAGTAGTAGTAGTATAATGGAATGATTAAGTGAGGTATTGAGAAAAAAACTGTTTCGGTCTGACGAGAGTCTTCCGGTAAGTTATTCCATTCGCGAATGACAAAGGTGAGAAAAGAGTCGTAGTGATAGTTTTTATATTCATGGCATTTCGTAACTTGTATCTTGAGATGTTACCGACAAAAATAGGGAAGGAAGCAAATCAGAGAGGAAAGTAGGACCTAAATGATTTACCATTATATCAAACACGATGAGTTTGTGTTTACGGCGGCTGTTTAAAGACTTTTCCAACCGATTTCTCTGTACAGGTTGTCAATATAGATAAGTTTCGTTTCTCCACTTACTATTCGTGCAGACTCATTTTGCATTTTATCTAACTCATATTTTTCATATTGTGTTCAGTTTTCGAATAGAATATCGCAGTATTCTAATATGGGTCTAATATATGACGTATATATATATGATTTCTAGTGAAACTCTGTCAAGTTTAAATTTAAGTTTTTGCATACTACATTACGTGGTCCCGCTTTAATTCCATTAAGCGATGGGAACGCTTATATTAGCGGGATTTTATAATGGATTTTTAGACAATAAAACACGTTTAAAAACATTATTTTACTAAAAAAATGAGATAATTTGTTTAAATTTTCCTATTAAATGTTTTAACTTTATATTATGCAAAATTTTAAGACGAAATTAAGGTTTTATTTGATACCCCAGCCAACCCCGTTTTCGCTTCTTGGAGAAGGGGTTGGATGGGGTATGAAAGTTAATACTCGGACCACGTAATAATATTATTCTTTGGCCATGCTTACTATTTGATATATTCAATGTGCTTGTGTGTCTCCTTTAATTGAACATATAAAAATAGGTAGAAACATAACGTCATAGTTTTTTATGCGTCATTTGTTTTTAATAGTTCAGAATTTATTATAAAACGAAACATTAGGTCTCTCGATATAAATATATATATGTGTAGAATGGCCACTGAAATTCCCAGGTATGTGCAAAGGTGTAAATCGGTTAGTTGAAAAAATGTTGTACTCTTACTACCAGATATCGGAAGTTAGAGTATGGCAGACAGATGAAATAGACATGCCACAAAACAAATAGAGTATGGTCTCAACACTTTGGTTAATTTAAACGCCTCGATGGCCGATGCTCATCTCGATGGACTACGCCCATGTCGATATTTAAATCAACCGATGAGACCATACTCTGTTACTTAACCTTTAAGTTAATTAAAAAGATTATATTAATTAAATACCTTTTTGATTTTCGATTATTTTTAATTCGCCGATTTTTTGTTGAAATCATCATGATCATGATTAAATTTTATGTTAGTACACAACTCTCTTTGTACAAAGTTTAACATATGGCGATAAACAGTTGCATAAGATTTGCTCTACTTCTTTCAGTAAAACACATTTTGCACACGAAGATCTTTAACATCTCTAGAAATGCAAAATTATTTCAATACTAAGTGTTGCATTTTCAAATGTACTGAGTGTATGCCATTTTGAAAGTTAGATTATATATAAAATCTCACAGTCTTGCCCCTTTAAAAATATATTCAATAAACTCGTTTGGTAAAATTGGTATGATGCCTAGTACAGTCTCACATCGACCATTTTATCCAATTTGTTTAATATATTCATTATTAAACAGGCACTCATATAAATCCTCTCTTTAATGTCTCCATTGAAGAATAACGGACTGTTAATATTTAATAACCTTAAAATAAACTCACAGAGAGAATTATTCCTCAGACTACTGCGTAATTATTTTTCTCAGGAAATTGAAAAATTGTATTACTGAGCATCTTGAAAATAGCAAGGAAAATGTTTTTATTATTTAAATTGAGTTTCGTAAAAGAGATATATTGCGCAGTTGGAATAAAAGACAAACGTGAAAATGCTATCAAGTTTTATAGTAAACGCTTCTAAACTTATTGCAACGATTTTATGTTTTCGTGCAATGCAACGTGTAACGTTTGAAGGAAAATGAACAAAAGGTGACTCGGCGGTGAATAAAGAAATCTACTTGAGTTATTATACGGAAGACGTGTATAGCAATAGTATACAACTATTTAATTCGTTAGAAGTCAAAGGTTAAAACTCTTTATCGGAAGGGAGTGACTACTGACCCTAGAAGCAATAGTATCCTTCAAGGGTCAGTAGTCACTCCCGAGGATAAATAGTTCTAATCCATTGACTCCTAAGTCATTAAATAGTTGTTTTATTATATATAGTAAAATATAACAGTTTTGATTTTTACTAATAAAATTAAAATTTGCAGTGTGATCCGTGTAAACCTCGTATATGCTCCCTTTGTTCATTTAAACAAGCGCTTCACTGACACAGATCCACTATTGCACGGTCACGTGATGCTTTGCTGTTTTCTGAAAAAAGCGAATCAATGACAAAGATGTACTATTGCACGCTAAATATACTATTGCACGGTCACATGATGAACTATTGAAAGAGAATGGTCAAAACTTTTTAACTCCAGGGGGAATTCTGTACACCCTATTTTACTGAAAGCCCATTATGTGTAGAGCATTTTGGAACATGTGTGCCATCTGAGCGTTGGCTTTATCCCGTTACAGGGTGTAGAATACATTACCTATAAAATAATAATTAATTTTACTTTATTTTGAAGACTAAAAATATATGGAAGAAAGGGTTTGTATTTTAAATTATGTTCATTATTCATGCCTATTATAATACAAACTTTCGTTTCACTTAGTTTTTATACCTTGGATACCTGCGTTTCTAAGTCTACGATACCGTAATTTACGTTACATTGTTTTATTAAGTTTTTTTAACGTAAGCCATTAGAACATTTATGATGTTACATCTGAAAATTATTCCAAGCCTTACAGATATCACAGACATACATTCATATGATGTTAATAATGATTGGCTCTTGTAAAGTCCGTTACATTGTGTGTTTTTAAATTATTTTCTATTTTCTGCATGTTAAAAGAAATAATAGAACAAATCATCCAATAAACTATTAAACTATAAAAGTTTTATTGCAGCTTTCCTTTCAACATAATTGATTGTAACAACTCATTTTAAACATTATTTATGCTTTTTGAACTATAAAACTTTGTTTTACGTAATGTTTATACCTTTGATACCTGCGTTATTAAGTCTACGTTTACGTTACCTTGTTGAATGAAGGTGTTTGGTTTAAGAAATTAAGAACATAAATATGTTAGCATCTTAGTTATAATAGATATACGTATCCATGATGTGAACAATGTTTGGTTCTTGTATAGTCCGTTACATTGTGTGTTTTTTTAAAATAATTAATAATAATATTCCGTGTATTACCCGAAATCTAGAAATTCTAGAAATTCAGCCAATTAGCTTACACAGATGTTGATACAACATTCCTTTATACATCTTCGATAGAAACAACAAAGTTTGAACAGACATGACATTATGTCAATGTTAATATATGTTACCTCATGATATTAAACGTTACGTACGTTACCAATTAAGTTTACATCCTTTTATTTAAATACCACATCTAAGTATCAAATAAAAAAATGGATATATATCTTTATTTTCCTTTTTATACTGTTTACACATAGGCAAACATTGAATGAAATGACGTTTGTATATAATTTACACGACTCTTCATTACCAAATTCAAAAAAAAAATATAGCAAATCGTATGCTAAATTTTAACTGCTAATGTATTCAAATACTAATCAAATGTAACACATTAAGCAATTTCAACATATTCGCAAAATGAATTGAACTTTACTTACGTTACTAACAAATATAAATGTATAGCTCTATTCGTTAGCATGCATATTCATCGAAATATATTACATCATTTGAGCTCATAATTCCTCTATACTTTGTCATCACTTTCTTCAAACTCAATATCAATCAGTTTGTTGGCTTCAATATCTTCCCGCCGATTATTGCTTCCTTCTTCAGTGTCAGGCTCTTTGAACATGATGTCAACCAACTAGTGTGATGCAATCCAATTGTCCAGTCAAAATTCTATAACTTTATCTTCTCACATTTGTTTCTGCGTCTGGTAAGTCTGGTTAATGTTGCTCACTATGGTGCCACAAAGCATTTGAACGTGTTCATGTTCAAATGCATGATTATAGAAAATTGACATGGCGGCAAAAAGCTCTAGTTGCGTCCTTTCAATTTTCGCGAAAACATATTTGACATCCGTGTAAGGAGGTTTGCCATATAGGTGGCACACTATCCTCTTCGTGATCTCCATACTATTTTTTTGTAAATCATCCGAATATTCAGCAGTCCAACTTTACACAAACACAAAACACAAACTATCTGTGCTTTTTAATCGGCTTAAATGGGACAACCTTGCCTCTCCCTACAAAGCCACCGGTTGTAACACAGCTTGTAAAGCAATGTAGTTTGTGTAGTAAGGAGCAAATATCAGACCCATTAACCTCTTCTTGTGTAATCATCCCAGTGCCAAACATGACACACGGTTGTATTACTGAAACAAATTTTAAAAGCAGGATCAGTATGTCTGTGTCAGGAGAACACACCACGATTGTTTCTGATGTTGGTGAGGATTGATAGGGATATGTTCAGTCGGATGTCTTATTCCTCCTATGATGAAAACAGATGTTCCTGATCATCAGCAATGACAGATATGTCATCTACAATGGTAAGCCGGGGACATTTTGCCCCAGACAAAGCAGGTTTCACGGCCTTGGAGGTTTGGTGCATATCTGTCTTTTTTCCACCGGCCCCCAAATGAGATTAATGAATTGTGTCGTATTGTCGTGATTACGCATGTAACTCTTCAAATCGCAATAGGTCTTCATTTTCGGCCCTGATAACAGGAAAGTTGGGGTTTCACTTCGCCTCTTTCACTCAAACTACTCGATAGATCTAGCGACGCAAGAGTCTGTCACAAAGCCGACTCAATGTGCTTTGGTAACTATGTCGAACAACAGCTCTGCCATATCGTCAAACGTACCCGGAACTGAAAGCTGACTGTGAAGTGTTGCATTACCTTCACACACATACACACACATACACACACACACAGTATATTCAGTAGGTTGCTGTGTAGCTGGATCAACTGATACCTCTACGCAGTAGAGCAAATTGGCTTTGTCAGTTATAACTTAATTGCCATCAGCTGTTGCAAGGGACCATGGTACTGAGCCTGGAGGATCTAATTAAGATCTGTCTGATACCTGAGCAATAAGGGAACCAATTGACCAAATTAAGCGTTTCAATTAACAAGTCATTGACAAATATGTCATGGTCTTCTCAGCCTGATTCTGTAATAGATCATCAGCAACATCTCTCTATGCTGGAATACCGGACGATCGGAGGTATATCCCATAGTCATTGATATCAACTCGGAATGGGGTTTGTGAAACAAATGATAGATTCCGTGGCTCTTCCCAAGTCTCTCTCATTGTTCTTTGCTAGGGATGGATGCAGTTCTTTGTGCGAAGAAATAACTTCTGATGTCAGCAGCTTTTTTCTACATTGTCGTGTAATGTACCAGTGGTATAACCTGTATGCTGCATACTTTCTACTGAATCCAATGAAATTGCCCTGAAAATGTGTATGTTGATTGATAGTTTATTAATAGTTATGTGACTTGTGGAAGAGGGACACTGAATCTCCTGTTTTGGAGAAGTTCATTTGACCCGGAGATGGGTTGTGTCAAGATTCAGGGTGTTATTAAATATACTGGAATGTGTTTGGCGTAGTTCCAATGGTCATACTCAAAGAACATTAGACATAGGCGGTAGGGTGAAGATATATGAAGGTCATTTTCGTTTGTGGCTGTTTTTGATTAGTATTGTGTCCAACATTTAATAATCAGAATAAGGCAAGACTAACTTACATTGGATGGGGGAAAATATGATTATTCTTTGGGATTTTTCTCAGAAACAGGATCATTGTAACAAAGGGAATATGCCATGATAACTAGTAAAAAAACAAAAACATTTTCCTTGAAGGATAAGCTCCCAGTAGTTTAATGTGCAATTACACTTTTTTTTAATTTATGAAACATTTTAAAATATTTTTAATTTATATTAATTTTATTTTTAGACATTATTTTTATTTATTTATTTATTTATACTAATGAATTACATTACATTTAACAAAATCATAGTTAAAAGTAAAATACTAGCATCTTTATTTCTGGAAACTTCCAAATAGTAACGTAACGTTTGTGTTTATGTTACATATTGTAACTCTCTCTCTCTCCACACACACATTTTATTTATTCACTTATTCATTCTTTTATATATTGATTTAATGAATAACATTTTATTATTCATATAGTCACTGTTTCAGTAAAGAATTATTGCCTTTGTTTCTGGAAACATTCATTATTTATGACAAATAACATTAAATATTAACGTAAATTCCGTGCTTATGTCACGTAACGTCAACTACATTGTCTTTTGGAAATTTGTTTTAGATTTTGTTATTAATATTTTTGATATATAATATAAAATATACATACCGTTTTGTTGCATATAAACAATTTTTGAGTATGCCACGCCCTTATGTCCCCACTCTAATTTGGCAAACGTACTTCATTTTGTAGCAAATGCATACCCTTTCAGGAAAACATATCCTTCAAAATTCCCCCACAGTGGGGATGGCGTCTTTTGGTAACTTAGGGTCTAGCTATTATTAAGTGTATTTATGATTTGTTGATAACGAACATGGTGAAACGTAAACTAAGTAAATTTTCATACTTTCATTATGTTGAAAAGGCTGTCTAAATTAAACAATTCATAAATAACATAAATATAGGTAGTATTTGAACATTTTTTACTCATATTCAAATTCGAATTGTTTTGGAATTGTTATGGTAACGTAATTGTAACATGTGTTACACACAAACGCCCCAACGCTCGGATGGCACACATTTTAAAGCTTATTTTATGTTCTTTCAGAAAATCATACCCTACAAAAATCCCCCCCCCCCCCCCCCTGGGAGGAGGGGGTATACAGCCAGCTCAGGGACTATATGGTCATCACAATAAAATGGGACAAGGTAAATAAAGACATTACCGCCAGGTTATATTCTCTAAGAAACTAGGCAGCATTAATATACTATGTAAACATATTACATAAATGCTCAAGTATATATGAATATAAAACAAAAAAGTTAGAAAGCGAATAAACCATTAAGGATACGACAAGACAGGACTGAAGACAAACATCAAACGTTACCGTCCTTTCAGGATTTAGGTAAACGTCATCTTGGAGACCACAATCTGTCAGGTTATCGCATAATGAAAGGGTAAAGCGTAGTGGCAAACTGTAAATGGGTCAATCACTAAACATGCAGTGCGTTTAAAACGATAGGGTCATACATTTGAATAAAATTCTGGCACACGCATGAACTTAAAAGTAAATATTATCTACTTATTGGAAAACTTATTAACAACCAATCGTGAACACTCGGCCAATCCCGTCATTCTTCGAGATCCCTCTCGTGTATATATCAAGCTTTGGTAGGTTCAAAATCTTGACATTTTGTTAGCCCGACGCGGCAACTGCACAGAAAATAGTGCACTATTGCTATGTAAACAATTCCGTTCCCCACACTTGTTGATGTATAACTTCCGTTGCATGTTGTTTCGTTTTTTACAATACAGATGAAAGTTTTATCACTGCTTTCATGTAGATAAACTATTGATGGAGCAATCGACGGTTGGATGACATTGCAAAATTTGAATGTGAATGCAAGTTTGTTTTGGCGGGAGTCTAAGCCGCTATTACGTAACCAATATAGAAACATTCGATTTGCATTCGAGTAATGCTGCGAAGCAGTGTACGAGATATTGCGAATGATTAACAACAACTTCTAGCTTACTTATGAATGTATATATAGGTAACTTTGTAAATCATGTAAATGCATATTTTATGAAGTAAAATGTATATATGTTTGTTAATAACATAATTAAGTTTAAACTGGAAGTATTTTATTATTTTGTAGTGTATAAAATCATTTGGGTATAAGTGGTTGTTTTGAAGGTGTTTCAGGGTGGTAGTTATGATTTATTATATGTTCTGATCTCTATAAGCATGAGAACAGAAAATCGTTTAATTAAGAGAGCTAGGGATTTTGCCTTACTGATTTAACTGATTTATACAAGATTTCAGGAGTTCGACCAGTCTAGAATTCGAATTGCGAACATATGTCTATGAAAATGTAATTATTCAGGTGAGATAAGACACATCAACATTGGTCTCTTACTTGAGAGAGATACTGACGTCTTGACATTTTACATTGATATTTGATTATCTTTCATTTAAGTGCTGAAGTCAGATCAAAGAATAAATCGTCTCTTGAGATGCAAGAAGATCAAGTATTCAGGGTTTCTGACGGAGTGTATACTTTGTTCATTGGCTTAAGCTACTACAACAACACTGCTTAATTGTCTAACATGACTAAGTGAAAAACGATTATACATTAAAGATAACAGACAGATAATTAAAAACGAAACATGCGGCAATAAAGTCAGTTCTCAAGCTGCCAAGAAAAACACATAGCGTATACCTTACCATGTTATTGTCCGATTAATAACTTATTTATCCATTACTTAATATAAAATCGTTATTTCACCTCACCTATTTTCTAATCGTTTACTTTGCATAATGTTTCTTGGAAAGCTTATTATAAACGCATTACTTGGACCCGCCTTAATTCCATTAAGCGATGGAAAACCTGATATAAGCAGGATTTTATAACGCATATTTCAACAGTAAAACATGTTTAAACACAGTTATTTACTGAAAAAAATGCGATAACCTGTTTAAAATTACCTACTAAATGTTTTTGTTTTACAACATGCAAAATGTTTAACCCAAAATTAAGGTTTTATTTTATACCCTAGCCAACCCCATTTTCGGTTATTGGAGAAAGGAATTAAATTGAATGTTGTTTAACGGCTCATCAACACAGTATAGGTTATTCAGAGCCGCCCCAGAGAGAGAGGAGAAGGATACATATGAATCCGGGTTGGATGGGGTATGAAAGTTTATACTCGGACAACGTATGATTCCATTTCACTGACCATGACTAACTTTTTAATAACAGTAAATAACATTGATCGTATTGCAACGAAAGACATTCTTCTACTTTTGTAATACAGGATAACGTCTTGAGATAACCAGTATATTCTCGTTCTATACTGAGCAAAACCAAAAGGTACCCGCTATTAATGATAGTATATATATAGGACTGTTTTTGAGAAAGTATACACGCTTCGAATGATATTTAATAAAACAATGGCTGATGGTTGTAAGCACAATTACTTGAAAACAAACTATTCCATTAAACAGTTTCACACTTGCCAGGCACTGTATTGAGACATTGATCATTTTAAAACTTCAAGTGGGCTGAAAAAAATAGAAACACATTGCCTTACATCTTGTGAAAAGAAACTTACATTTTCCTTTGGTAACCATGTTTTTATTTTAAAATACCACAGCTGTAACAAAAAAAGAACACAAAAACAAACACAACAATAACACGATATTGTAAAGAATCCATAATTGAGCTCATAGCAGTCGCCATAATGACATCCAAATAAGGGCAAGGTAAACATTATCGATTTACAAAAGAGATAACAAAACGCCAGAAATCGGTAATAACTGACAAAGTAAATTGAGCAAAAAGAAAGCAAGATGGGTCATAGTTCTAATTGTTGTATTCAGATGTTTGTTATGGGTTATGTGGTAGAATGGTAGACATATATTAAAACAGTCCACATATACGTGGTCCAACAGGAAGAGACGATACCTGTAATGCAAGTATAAATGTCAAGCTAAGGACTAAGGGTGCTTGAGTACGGTGTACTGTTAGGGCCATTCGACCATTGCATATCGACCATCGCATCTTACCATCGCATTTTACGATCGACCATCGCATCTTGCCATCGCATCTTACCATCGCATCGACAATGGTAAGATGCGATGGTAAGATGGCCCTATCTGGACACCATACTTGAGTGACATCGTTCACTGAAATTAATTTACGAGAATTAGGAATTTCATCATCGCCATATTCAAACGATCTGCGTTTCGAAGTGCCAATACAACCGTTTAGAAATTTGATAATTAAAGCAATATGTTAACCCTCTTATACACCATCTTGTTAATACGAAAGCAATACAGGTATGAAACCATGAATTAATTTTCCAATTGACACAAATGTTAAAATGTCTCGTATTAATGATTTGCTGCCACTTCAACTCAATTACGGATAATGCGGCAGCAGTAATTTTCATATAGAAAACTAATGTTCCACTTGAAAAATCACCAAAAAGTTGGTGTCCTTATACATGTAAGAAAGTTCTTGCTTGATTACTAAACATGTCAAGGGTACAGCTGTTTTCATTGATAGTTTCTCAACAAGAGTATGCATAGATTCAAAGTGATCCAGTAAAATCTATGAATACGATTCTTAGACATACACCAAAACAATTGAATAGAAATGGGCAGTTTTACCTGCGTATAATACCCATTTCCATCAAAAAGGAGTGATTACTTTTTATTATATGAACTAATTCGACTACACCTCGGAGGTTTACATGCAATTAGTGGTCGTAAAACTACAGCAGGAGCTTTTGCAGGCCGTCTGGGATGACAGATGACGATATCAAATATCAATTTCACTGCGAAGATATAATAATAATAATAACATTCCCAGCTAACACATTCAAACATCAGAGAGTTTTGAGATTAATTTCCACCAAGAAATAAGACTACGTCTTATATGTTTCTTAGCGTGTTTGTGGTTGACTGTGACCTTAAATGTTACATTTCCTGTTCGCCTTTTATACTGAAAGGAAAAAGAAACGCAGGGTGCGTATTTCCGCTATAAACTGCACACTTAATTCCATATATATTCCAAGGAAATCCCAAGATGTTTTGTAAAATAAAAGTGCAGTTAGTTAGAGAAAGGACACAACTGTGATGTTGTAGACGTTTAATCACAGTACACGTTGTAACAAAAAATTCATAAATGCTGAAGTTCCTCTTTGAAAAATTGAGCCAGTTCAATACTGTATTTAATGTTAAGTGATTGCAACATTTAAAGCCTAAGTTTGCTCACCTGCTTGAGCCTAATGCGCATTCTGACGATAATGAAACTTTAAAGGGGTAACCATTGGTTTGTTCAGTGCTGTTTAAACCTTCTTTCTAAAAGGACAAGCCTAATGTCGCCCTGTACCATTCGATTAGCAGTAGCATATTAAACATACAATATATAGCGGAAATACGCACCCTGCGTTTCTTTTTCCTTTCAGTATATATCTACTTTTTATAATATTCAATCTATATATTGAAATTGACACATCATTGCCAAATAGGTCGCTAATATAACAGGTGGTGAAAAATTGTTTCTCAACCGGGACTCGAGCCGACTACTCACCATTTACACCCGGGTACATTAACATTGCATGGATAAACTGCCATAAATCCAAGAGGATATCGTTGCCAATATAAGATGATTACGGGGAACCCATGAAACGCTAGGTCATCTTCATTCCCGAATAGGTGTTTGATTACTCTGCCACTAGCATATCACTGGCTGGCCAGTTCCAAACCATATGGGCGAACACCTCAAACCCACTACGCACTCATGTTCAAGCCACAGAACAGACCGGTTTGAATTTTGCGACGGTATATCAGTCGTTCAATGGTCGCAAAATGTATTTAATGGAGAAATGTTTAAATATTTTTCTGCAAGAAGAGATTGTCTTTAAACTTTTGTACAGTAAGTCTGATATATATATAGACAGAAAATGCAAAAATAATGGTAGGTCACCATAATTGTTAAACTTTTAAAAAGTAATGTGTAACGCCACCATCATGTCAATCTGTAAAAAAGTTGAACAAGTCCATGAAAAGTTAAATAAGACATTTTTTGAAGTCTAATAATTTATGTGTGTGTGTGTAGTTCTAAGGTTTATAGTCCGTCCGCCAACGGACACGTCAAGGTATACCTGACGCGATGGGCACAATAGAGTCTGGGCTTGTCTAATAATTTATTCATTGGTCACAATTATGCTAAAATTGTATTAAAGTAAAGAAAATTTTATTATAATAACATTTGAAGCTCATCTTTATGTAAAACCTATATTTTTTTTTATGTTCCCAATAAGAGAATTTATTTAAACTTTCTAAGCACATGGTTTAACATATATAAAAACAAAATGAGGAATAAAAATGTTAGGTCCCCATGCTTGTTTAGAAATTTGTTTTGAAACCCTAACCCTATGCTAAAAGGCCAAGTTTTGTATGAAATTATATAGAAATGGTATATTTTCCTTTTTTGTTATGTTCCTAATAACAAAATTTGTTCAAACTTCCTAAGCACTTATTTGAACATATAGCAAGACAATATATGCAATTAAAATTATAGGTCACTATGCATATTGAGATTTAATATTGGTTTTTGTGACCCTACCAACATGACCAATATGCTTAATTTTTTTAATTTTGTTTGAATTTTTACAAAATGCTATATGCTTTTTATTTTATGTATGTTTCTAATATTAGGCATTTATATAAATAAAGACAATAAAAAAAATATATATAAAATAGGAAAAAATAAAAAAATAAAAAAATAAAAATAAAATAAAACAAAAGATAATAAATACAACTAGACGTCAAGAGCAACATTCCTGTACATTTTTAGGAAAATCCATCCAATAGTTTTAGAAGAGAAGTCGCTCAAATTTAAAAAACTACAGAAAATGCCTTTAAACGACACAATCGTACAACAATTATATTGTATGCAATTCTATTCAATAATGCTTCGTTGCATTCGTCAGTTACTGCTATTGACTAAGTTGTCACGGTTAGTTCAGTCGGTGGAGTTTGATTGTGACGACAATATATTACGTGGCAACAATATTTTACTGTATACATTTCTTAACATGGGGAAGGGGTACAGCCTTCTCTGAATGGATGCCAAAAGGAGAACTGAAATAATATGTCATAGATATATAATATTTTTATCACAATAAATAGATTAGTCTATACGTCAACAGGCGTAAATGACGAATGCAACGAAGCATTATCGAATAGATTTGCATACACACATACATGAAGGCAGTATTTATATGCATACATACAATGAGACATTCTTTAGTGAGCTATTAAGCCCATTACATAATACGAGATTCAGGGTACAAACAATGATATAAATGCTCAACTACCTGAAATAATATATCATAGATATATAATATATTTATCACAATATATATGTGTCTATACGTCAACAAGCGTAAATGGCAAATGCAACGAAGCATTGCAATTGATCACTCACATCGATGTCATATAGTCAGGGTTGACAGATAAGTAAAGTCAGTGAGTAAAAATAGATTACTTCACTTAGATTGAAACGGATAATATATCAAAAACAACATGCTGGATCAACGTATACTTTATTAATTATGCATGAAAGGTTTAAGATATTCGACCCTACGACACATATCATAAAAGTTAACGTCGTGTGACTGTTAAAAACATTATGAAAAACTTTCGAATATTTCCTTAATTCGCCTTGAAGTTCTTGGTACTTTCAGTTTGTTTGGGTATTTAACGGCGTAATGTTCCATGCAATTGGAATAAAATATACATTATAAGTATTTATATAAACATCCAAATAAATTTAAGGGAAACGGACATATAGTGTTACCCTTGTTTGTCGGTCCATACGGAAGGCCAAACTTGCTATGAAAGAGATTTCGTGTTGAGTCTTTCACCAGATACCCAGGCAGATGTTATTGAAGCTTTTAATGACACATCTCGGTATCTGGATGACATACTGAACATTGACAACCCTTTCCTTCCAACTATGGTTGATACTAGTTATCCTAAAGAACTTCAGCTTAATAAAGCAAATTTATCTGATAATAACGCTTCTTTTCTTGATTTAGATCTCTCGATTGAATATGGTAAAATAATTAGCAAAATCTATGACAAGAGAGATGATTTTATTTTAATTTTGACATTGTTAATTATCCCCACTTGGATGGGGATGTTCCCCGAGCAACTTCTTACGGGGTGTATGTGTCTCAACTTATTCGTTTTTCAAGAGCTTGTACTCGAGTTGACGACTTTAATATTCGTAATCTTTGTATAACTAAAAAGTTACTCAATCAGGGTTACCGTTACCATAAACTTCGTAAAACCTTTGCAAAATTTTATTATCATAACCATGATCTTCTTTCCAACTATAAAAATAATTTAAGGACTCTTCTGCGACAAGGACTATCACAACCTGACTTCTATGGTGATGTGATTTATAAACTTCGTAAGATTCTTGGTCATGATCACTTTCATACTATCTTTGTTAAACTTGTTAAAAAGTGTATCAAAAGAGGTTATGACCCTATTATTTTGCAACGTACTGCATGCTTGGTGGTGGACCCTTTTACAGTTCGCCACTATGCTTTCCTCTTTAATTGTACGATGACCGGACAGGCTGTGGACCCTATGATAACGTCTACCTAAAAGCCCATTGGGACGGTGGCGTTTGATGTTTGTCTATGATCTTTATTGTCGTGCCCTTAATGGTTTATTTTCTTACTGCTCTTGCTTCTGCCAAGTCATTGAGTACCTTCATTGTGACTTTCTAGGCTATTGATTATTTGTATTATATTTACACGAGCATATTTGTGTTTTACTTATATTGCCTATTGATGCTGTCTTGTTGGTTAGAAATTAGATCATGGCGGAGATTTCTTTATTTACACTGTCCTGTTTTAATGGGATGACAGTAGGGTTAGTGTGAGGTTTGGTGCACCCTAAAACCGGTTTAAATCCCCAGTGGCCTACTTTGCCACTGACCGTTTCAAGGCGGTAGCCCTATTGTCAACCCTTTTGTGTTTGTGATGTCGTTTACTTTTATTATAACTTTTACCTTCTTGTTTGTCTGTTTGCATGTTTGTTTCTGTGTTTTGTGGCTGACTGTCCTCCTTGAATGCTACTTTCCCTGTCCGATCGTTTTATATTTCTTTACTGTCACGAGTTCTGATGTGCGTGCGTGCGTACGAACAGTTTTCTTACTTATGTTTTACCGTTTTCGTTTAGTCCATCCATACACAGGAAGCCGTAGAGTTTTCAAATTGCACACATTTTTACAACTATCGAAATAAATCAATAGATCAGTATGAAATGACTTAGACCTACCTTTCGGGCGTATTTATTTGTACGTGACTGATAGGACTGACGCGGGACATTCGTGTCCTATTGACACACGTTCTAATTAATAATCAATCAACGTCATAAGACATAAGACAGACGTACTATGGGTATATTGTTTATAACCAATGGCTACGTAAATGAATACAGGTATTACCACAGTCACTCATAATATGCTTGTATTGTGAATACTGCTTAAGCCGGTGCTAGGAGCCGTGAAAGAAGTTGAATCTATATTACCTCTGATGAGTTGATTGGTTCAATGGTGTTTTACGTCCTTTTCAGCAAGTTTAAGGTTATATATGACGTCAATGTATGTGGTGGAGACGGACCGCAGATTTGTTCTTGGGTTGAATCAGTACTGTATCCATCCCGCCATCCGTTAGAATCGACACTGTCTTACATATACTGATAAGAGAGACCCTTTGGAAGCGACAAACGCAACCAAAAGTATAAAGTAGCAGACTTGGTTTTATTGAGTATGTTCATGACAGGTAATGCAAAGAATAACACATCTCACGCCCCCTAGCACCGAGGTAAGCGATATTCTACTTCTAAGCCTTATTGGTTGAACCCAGAGGACCAGCAAAAAATAACCCAGAGGAGCAGTAAACATAACACTACTGATTCGTAGCACTGGTAGACTTTTTACAGTCGTGACTGCAATAAACGAACGCCAGTGTGAATGTTAATAAATACTGATAACGGAGATCCTTTGGAAGCAACAAAAAAAACAAAAAAACAATCTCCACGCGGAGTTATAGTTCCTCGCACTCACATACATCTCTGCTAACTACCAAATTACAAGATTTTAGTCAAACGTTTTAAATTGGAATACTTTTGCCTGAAACTTATTTATTTCTTGTTTCAATATAATTTTCAGAATATCTGCAAATTGGATGTTGCAAGATTTGAAATAATGCATGAAAACAATTTAGTTTAATCGGGACTAGTTAAGGACAAAACAATACGTACTTAGGTCTATTCAAATGATACGCATATGTAAATATTTCAAACCGAAGCTTGATACTCGTAGCAGAAAAAATAAGTCATAGAAAAACAATTTGAATATTGGATATAGGTCTATGTTTATCTTTGCGATAAGGATTTATTATAAACATCGTCATAACTTTTTTGAATAATCACGTGACCTAACCGTTCGCCCTACTTTCTTCGAAGTTGACAGAGTCAATATAATGACTCTGATAGAGATTGCAAAAAGAACAAGCGAATACGTAGCGGACTTGGTTGTATTGAGTCTGTTGATGCAAGGTAATGTAAGTCGAGCTCCCAGTGGAATTCGAACACGCAGCAGGGAGAGGCGAGAAGGTTTCAAACGCAACTTCTTTACCATCCAGGCCACGGTATCTCTAGAGCATGAACAGACTCAAACAAACCGAACCTACTTCATTCCTATCTTGTTTGAGTTCATTGCTTTCAAATCCCCTGTTCTGATCTGTTTATAAAATACAAAAATAGCTTTTTTCCCTGTTTTTTAATTATACGACAGCTATTAACCTCAACGTCTGTAGGTGGTTTCCCGTCCATCTCTATATTCATCTTAATGCTATATTTTTTGTTCGACTGTTGTACCAACAATCATATAAGACTCACTTGAAGGTAAAACAAGACACACATTTAGAGATGATCATTACTAAAAACAGTTTGAACATTGTTTTGCTATTGAATTACATACTTCACTGTAATCGAATGAAATGGCTTCATGAAAAATGTTTTTATTTTCAGTTTGTATTCAATTTGTTGGAGATTAAGGCACTCGTCTCATTTAGCAGAAGTATTAACCAAGTATCAGCGTTTCCAAGAAAAGGTCAAATCGTTTAAGGATGCTTACCAGTAAGTGTTTCTACTCTGAAAAAAAATACGTTTGTTTAAAAAAAATGTGCCTACCAATTTATTTATAATAAGAAAAGGAGAAAATACCAGACTGGTATATGATATTATGTTTTATGCTGAAAAATACAGTCTACCCGGACTGCTCCTTTTGATCGACTTTGAAAAAGCTTTTGATTCACTTGCTTGGGACTTTATTTTTGAAGTACTTGATTTCTATAAATTTGGTCCAATTTTTAAAAGATGGATAAAAGTATTTTACACCAATATTGAATCATGTGTTAAAGTAAATGGCCACCTCTCAGACTGGTTTTCTATACATCGAGGCTGTCGTCAGGGCGACCCACTCTCTCCATATATATTCATTCTGTGTTCAGAAATACTGGCTGTCTTGATAAGGAATAATATGAATATAAAAGGTTTAAGAATAGGTTCCAAAGAACATATACTTTCGCAATATGCAGATGACACTACATTAATACTGGATGGTTCAGAAAAATCTCTAAGACACGCTCTTAAAACTTTAACATTTTATGCAAGAGTCTCCGGCCTTCATATGAACTTAGATAAAACTAAGGTTATTTGGATAGGCTGTAGAAAAAGATGTAATGTGAAAATTTGCAGAGAATATGAACTACGTTGGGAACATGACTCCTTTACTCTTTTAGGAATTAAATTCTCTGTAGACCTAGACACAATATGTACTATTAATTATAAAAGCAAAATTGAAGATATAAAGAAACTCTTGAGTAGCTGGTCAAAAAGGATCCTCTCACCAATAGGTAAAATCACCGTAATAAAGAGTCTAGCCACTTCAAAAATAAATCATTTAATTTCATCAATAACTAACCCCCATCAAAGTGTAATAAATGAACTAAAATCATTATTTTTCAACTTTTTGTGGGGTGGTAAAAAAGATAAAGTCAAACGTCAAGTTATATATCAAGATAAAAAGCGAGGTGGTTTAAGAATGATTGATATTGACTGCTTTTTTAAGTCTTTAAAAATCACCTGGATAAGACGTCTTTTGAAAAGCGAAAATAACTACTTAAGCATTGTTCAAGACATGAACCCATGGATAAAAGATTTTACATTATTTGGCATAGACTATATAAATAACAACTTAAAAACATTGGATAACCCTTTCTGGAAAGATGTATTTGAAAGTTATAAATATTATTTGCATAATTTTTCACCAACCTCATGGCATCAGTTTCATGGTGTTCCGTTATGGTACAACGAAGATTTAAAGGTCGGAGGCTCAACTATTTTTTTGCACCATTGGTTCTCGAAAGGCATTTTTTTCATCAATGACTTGCTTGATATAAGCGGTAAATTTTTTACCATTTAAAGTCTTTAAAGAAACCTATGAATTAAAAACAAATTTTCTAGAATATGAAGGTGTTGTAGCATCAATTAAAAGGCTGCTATGTTCATACAAGTTCTCACCTTTTCCTTGCAAAGGTACAAATCCTATAATCCCGTTCCATCTATCAAACATTTTAAAAGATATTAAAGGTAGCAGATCAATTTATGATGCAATTCTTATAAAAAATATAACCCCATCAGCGATAATAAAATGGAATGAAGAATTTAATAATAAATACCTAAATTGGAATAACATTTTTGCTGCAACATTTAAAATAAATCAGGATGTAAAACTCCAATGGTTCCAGTATAGGATAAACCATAGGATTCTAGGTACCAATTATTTACTAAAAAAAATGAACATTTCTCATTCTGATAAATGTACTCTTTGTAATAAAGCGGTAGAAACAATTAAACATCTATTTTATGACTGTGAGGTTTCAAAGTTATTTTGGTCAGAGTTATCTACTTTAATTAACAGCACATGTACTAGCATAGTGACTAACTGGTCAGACTCAGATATTATATTAGGAAATACTAAATTTGATAATATCCTTAATAAAATTCTAATTTTAGGAAAATACCATATATTCTTTCAAAAACAAAATAATTCTGCACCATCCTGCCTCAACTTTATTTACTATTTAAAATCAGTTTATAAAACTGAAAAATTAATTGCTTATACAAACTCAAAAGATATATACTTTCATAAAATATGGAACCGATATGAAAATATTGTCGCCGAACCATAACTAATATTTGCTACTATAGCAATTGCTATAAATTGCTATAAATATCATAAACTACATCTACTGTTTACCCTTCCGTATTCTATTTTATTTGTCCAAATGTCAAGTTACTCAACTTTATAGATATGTGTCTTCTTTCGAGTATGAAACATGTCATCTTTTTCTGCCAAAAACCTTTTTCTAAATTTTTTCATAACTTATGGAACACGTTTATGTAACAAGAGGTATGACAAGCATTTGCAGTTTTAAAACTAGTCATTCTTCGATCGCTTTATTTGATAAGTCGATGCTTGTTATTACCCCTTGGTAATCTACATCATGATGTTAAGTTTAGCATACAACTGTAATACAAGTAAAATATGTACATATCTCATGCCAATATGCTTTAAACCATACATAAACATAGTCATATATTATTCAATACATTTGTAAAAACTTTGTATTTATTACTAGGTCATGAATGGGAGATAAATTTGTAATGCAAGAACTACAGATAAGCTGAGTATTTAAATATTTAACTGGCATTCGCCCTGCAAATTTTATTTTATGAAGCTTGCTCAGACTGCCACTCTACCCTCATTCTAAATCCGATGGAACAAATACTAATTACAGACAAAAGATGGTAATAGTTCTATTATGAACAAGACAATGTCTTACAAGTTATCTCCCCTTACAAAAGATAAAAAAGAACACATTGTCTTTAAACTAAATAGAACTAACAATGAAAGGTAATTATATTTAAGATATGGTATACAACTATCAATTGATATTTAACAATCACAATGTTTTTGTAATTAAAGATCACCCACTCATGACCTCAAGAATAGATAAAAAAGAAAAAATCCCCAATTAATAACTTTTCTACACATTATATATGATTTTTTTTCACTGTTATATTGTATATAATTGTATGCATAATATATTGTAAGGTGCACAGAGGGATGGTCCTCCCCGACCCTCGTGCACCTATGACGGGGAGAATAAACGGACCACCACTTTGGTGATCGAAATTAAAAAAAAAAAAAAAAAAAAAAATATTTATAATAAGCAATGAAATACTGTGTTGCATCAGTGAATGACAAGTGTGTATAGTGTTATTTCACATTGTGAAATATGGAGTTTTATTTTCACAGTAGCTGCTGGGACTACATTTTTTAATGACAAAATTAAAAGGAAATGACTGCCAATATAAATATATTAAACAAGTATTCTATTTAGGTATAAATAAAATATGTTTGGACTATTTTTTGTAGTCAGGCAAAAAATGTGTAAAGTGGCTTAGTTATTGAAATTACCTCCCTTGTTCAGTTATTGTTCTGTATACAGTAGTTTCCCTGCAAAGTTGTTTGTCGGGAATAACATAAATTATTTTATTTCATCCCGAAGTCAGAAAAGTTTTGTATTTTAGACCACCCACATTTCCTGGATAGAACCAATATTGTACACCTCCTGCCATCCATAAAAGTCGACACTTCCTCACAAGTCGAAAAGGATTATAAAATGACACAACTTATGCACGGAATCTCATTGTGTAACAGTGTACTTGATCAATCCATGGATTCTGAAGTGCTTTCGATCGTGGCCATGCTGGAATTGTTGAAAAATTTCGCCAAGCACAAAAAACATCAAAAGCTCAGGCCGTATCTTTTTTCGTGTTTCCGTTTTCATGATTTTCAACCAGCTTATGTAGCTCAAAGTCTGATACAGAATCGACAAACCGACTCGGTAACAAGTCACTATCCACCAGATAACGCACAAAACCTTAAACACATGCGGTTAGTTAGTTTAGTTGGTTTAGGTTAAACATTTTTATTTTACATCGATTGCGAAACAAGTTCTTGCAACATAGATTAATCACTCTCGATGGCTTCCTGGGGAGAACCAGTAGTAAGCAATGTGGATTAATTATCTTGCTCATGGATAAATAACGCGGCCGCGGCGAGGATCGAACCCACGACCTCTCGAACTGGAGTTCGGCGCTCTACCACTGGACCACGCATTCCATTGGTTGAACACTGGTTGTGGTTAGAACAATGCCTGTATGTTGGCAATTGCTGATTCATTTCACAGCGCATTTCTTTCCCGCGGCATACAAAGTAGCTTCCTCGAGCGCGCTAAATAATAGTTAAACGTTCGTGATGTTTGATTCATTTTTCACATCGGCAGTTTTTACCCGCGGCATATAAAGTAGCTCTGTGCACGTGCTGAATAATATTTTGATATTACTGATGCAAGTACGTTATTGAACAGTAAACTCGTCTATCACGGGAATTTTTTATGGTCAGTACTCGTCGCTACGCGACTACAAAAATATCCCATGATATACTCGTTTATCAGTTCAATAACTATTACATAAATCACAGACAGAAACTGAATAAATTACAGGCAGAAACTGTTAATGAATCTTAATAAATCACAGGCAGAAACTGTTAATAAATCTCAATAAATCACAGGCAGAATCTTCTAATAATCTCAATAATTCACAGGCAGAAACTATTTATAATTCTCAATAAATCACAGACAGAAAAGTAAACAAATCTCAATAATGCACAGCAGACAATGTTAATAAATCTCAATAAATCACAGACAAACTGCTAATAAATCTCAATAATTCATAGGCAGAAATTGTTAATAAATCTCAATAAATCACAAAAAGAAACTGCTAATATATCTCAATAAATCACAGGCAGATACTATTAAAATATCTCAATAAATCACAGGAAAAACGGTTAATAAATTTGAGAAAAAATGATCCAACAAACGATGATTTTAGAGTCAGTCTGAGTACTTGTATATTTTTTATTTTATAATTCCGAATTATTTTTTGGAAATTGAAATATGTAAAAGAAATCAATCAGTTTTTATTATATTTCAAAAATAACAATATCGTTTTATTGTTGTACACCAGACTTTACACATATTATCATTTCAACAATCCCATCATCATAATGTTTCATTTGAGACATAATTAGAAAAATCAAATGACACCCCATATTACCCTCTCTCTACACCTCTCCCCCACCCCACCCACACACACACGCATACACCCAATCCCTAGGCAGACGTCATAGATATAACAAAACAGTTTGGTAAGTTGTTAATCTTTTTCATAGCGAGTATATACACCAAGTTATATGCAAATTTAAAAAAAAATACAGTTCATATAAATTTTTAGTGTATTTGACCTTTTGACATCCCTCTACCAGGGCCCCACGTGGGGCGTAGGAGTGAATAAATTACACAGTATATTCCCATCAACATACCGTTCCATTTGAGACATAATACATGTAATAACAAAGAAACAAACAAAACAAAATTACCCCACCCCACCCATTCACCACTATGTGAAATAATAAATTAATTTGATATGATGTTTATCTTTCATAGACAATTACATATACAAATTTATGTTCAAATAACTATCAATTACAGTGTAAATGACACTTTAGTGCATTTTACCTGTCGACACTCCTTTCCCTGGGCTCCACGGGTGACGTAGGATGGAAAAATGGTACAGTATAATCCCATCATTTCATATGAGACATAATTACAATAATTTAATATATAAAAAAAAAAAATGACCCCATACCACCCACTCACCCTGGGCTCCTGGGCAGACGTCCGAGTTCTAAATAACAAAACTGTTTGATATGTTGTTTATCTTTCATAGATGATTAAAATCAATGTACATGGAACAAGGTTGGCAAAGTGTTACTCGGTTTAGTTGCTGTATATATAAGAAGCATATGTATCACATTTGATGGGTTATTCTGAAACATGTTCCAAAATGCGAATGCAAACACTGAGAGTACCTCTGCAACTGAGCTGTGACATTGACTTGCGGTGGTGGGCAACACGGAATGGTTCTATTCCATATCGTGTGACACCATGGTTTCCGGTGTTTTTTGTTTAATTTAAGCGAGAGAGGTCGGGCTACATTATCCATAATTTAATTTAAGTCAGCAAAAGTTCTAACCTTTAGATTGCTGTCTTTGGGACAAATAATTGGTGTTTTCACAACTAAAAGATTAAATAAGTTCGTTTGTAGGCGCTTTGTCTGTGTTGATGCATGAATATGAGTATAAAGCTATCTTCAAGATTACCGTGTGTCCCTTTAAAGATATTTTGTTTCATGGATGTTCGCTATTTCTAATATCGTACACATCTTTACGTGATCCGAGTATTAACTTTCATGCTACATCCAACTTCTTCTCAAAAAGCGAAAACGGGGTTGGCTGGGGTATAAAATAAAACCTTAATTTCGGTTCATAAAGTTTGCATATTGCAAAATTAAAACATTCACTATGTGATTTTAAACAGGTAAGGGCAATTTTCAGTAAAAAATGATTTTAAACGTGTTTTATTATCGAAATATCCGTTTTTTAATCCTGCTAATATAAACTTTCCCGTCGCTTAATCGAATTAAAGCGGGACTACGTAATGTGAAGGTGATATAAGTATGCTATTCAATTATTAATCAGGTTAAAAATGTCAAAAAGTGCTGTTCGTGACAGTGTATTTAATGGCCCCACTAAGCCTGTACAGATGCTCCCCTCATGGTACAGACAATTGTGCATCTGTGCCTTAAGCAGCAGTGACATAGAAAGATTATAAAATGCGAATTTGATCTTAAAATCAGGTTAAACATGTCACAAGGTGCCGACCGTGACTACCAACATATGTAAGTGATTTATACAGTATAACTTAAAATAGTTAGTGACCTTAGGTCAAAGTATGCACTAGTGTTCAATTACATGTAGAAATATACATTACCAATATAGTTAATCACCTTTTACTTCACTTGATTCTCATTGTTGAAAAGATATCATCTAATTTCGAAATTCGGCGTTGCTAGTGCTCGAACATCTAATGTTTCTCAATAGAAAAGCTGGGCTACTGCGCACGCATCCAATGTGTCTCAAAAGAAGGGCGGGGCTGCTGCGCACGCATCCATTGTGTATCAACAGAAAAGCGGGGCTACTGCGCACGTAGCCAAGGTGTCTCAAAAGAAAAGCGGGGCTACTGCGCATGCATCCAATGTGCCTCAAAAGAAAAGCTGGGCTACTACGCAGACATCCAATGTGTCTCAAAAGAAGGGCGGGGCCTGCCTGCGCACGCATCCATTGTGTATCAACAGAAAAGCGGGACTACTGCGCACGCATCCAATGTGTCTCAAAAGAAGGGCGGGGGCTGCTGCGCACGCATCCATTGTGTATCAACAGAAAAGCGGGGCTACTGCGCACGGTAGCCAAGGTGTCTCAAAAGAAAAGCGGGGCTACTGCGCATGCATCCAATGTGCCTCAAAAGAAAAGCTGGGCTACTACGCAGACATCCAATGTGTCTCAAAAGA
>JAWPHD010004274.1:0-192340 GCA_037043455.1 Cyrtodaria siliqua | reverse complement strand
ATACCAATGGAGTTTACAGTTTTCTGAGATGACATTTAAGTGCATTTGTTTAAAAACAAAATGCCATTCTCCAAAAGCAAAAACAAATAGAAAATGCTCCAAAAGGTAGGTCAAGGTCATAAATGAAACCCACGCCCTTTGCTTGGAGGGTGACGGTCACATTCACATTTGCTTTTTGACACGTTGCTATGTACTACTCAAGAAACAACTATAAGAAAAGTTTGAATGGTCTAATGCATAAAGTTTAAGAGAAAGTGACCTAAATGCAATGTTGAAAGTAAAAATTATTAAGTTATCTGCCCCTTGCTTGGAAGCTCAAGGTCACATCCACATTTGCTTTGTCACGTTGCAATGTACCACCCAAGATACAACTATAAGCAAAGTTTAAAAGGTCTAGTGCATACAGTTTGTATGCTAAAAGTTGAAGGTAAAAATTATTCATTTATCTGCCCTTTTCTTCGCGGGTCAAGGTCACTTCCACATTTGCTTTGTCACGTTGCAATGTACCACCCAAGATACAACTATAAGCCAAGTTTGAAAGGTCTAGTGCATACAGTTTGTGTGCAATTGACCTAAATGCAAAAAGTGAAGGTAAATATTTTAAGTTATCTGCCCTTTTCTTCGCGGGTCAAGGTCACTTCCACATTTGCTTTGTCACGTTGCAATGTACCACCCAAGATACAACTATAAGCCAAGTTTGAAAGGTCTAGTGTATACAGTTTGTGTGCAATTGACCTAAATGCAAAAAGTGAAGGTAAATATTATTAAGTTATCTGCCCATTTCTTCGCGGGTCAAGGTCACTTCCACATTTGCTTTATCACGTTGCAATGTACCACCCAAGATACAACTATAAGCAAAGTTTAAAAGGTCTAGTGCATACAGTTTGTGTGCAATTGACCTAAATGCAAAAAGTGAAGGTAAATATTATTAAGTTATCTGCCCTTTTCTTCGCGGGTCAAGGTCACTTCTACATTTGCTTTGTCACGTTGCAATGTACCACCCAAGATACAACTATAAGCCAAGTTTGAAAGGTCTAGTGCATACAGTTTGTGAGAAATTGACCTAAATGCAAAAAGTGAAGGTAAATATTATTAAGTTATCTGCCCTTTTCTTCGCGGGTCAAGGTCACTTCCACATTTGCTTTGTCACGTTGCAATGTACCACCCAAGATACAACTATAAGCAAAGTTTAAAAGGTCTAGTGCTTACAGTTTATGAACAAGAGCTGTCGGAGAACAGCGCAGCTCGACTATTCGATTTTTCAGAGAATAATAAATTTATAGCTGGTATATACCTTCAGAAAACAAGGCTACAACAATGTGGGGTGGGGTTGGGAACACAACATAACTATGTGTAAGAATTGACCAAAACTACACAAAAATATGTAAAACAATAAATAAAAATAAAAAAAAATGAGTTTTGAGTGGGGCGCGGGATGGGGGTGGGAGAGAGGCGGGGGTGGATGGTGGGGGGAGTGGGGGTGGTGAGGGCAACATATATGTGTAAGAAGCTATGCAAGAATTGACAAAAACAACACAGAAATATGTAAAAAAAAAAAGAAAAAAAAAAAAAGAGACAGAAATATGTAAAAAATAAATAAAATAAAACAACGAGTTTAGAGTGTGTGTGTGGGGTGGGGGGGGGGGGGGGGGTGTAGTTTGTTGGAGGGGGTGGAGGGGGCAACATATATGTGTAAGAAGCTATGTGTAAGAAATTACCAAAACAACACAGATATATGTAAAAAAAACAATAAACATTAAATAAAAATATTCGTTTCGAGTGTGGGGGTGGGTGGGGTGGAGTGGGTGTGGGGGGTTCAAGTGGGGGTGCGGTGGGGGGAGAGGGGATGAGAGGCGAGAGTGGGTGGGGGTGGGCGGGGGGCAACATATATGTGTAAGAATTGTTGACTAAAACAACAAAGAAATATGTAAAAAAAAAAGTTTCAAGTGCGGGTTGCTGAGAGGCGGGGGTGGGTGGGTGGGGAGGGGGCAACATATATGTGTAAGAATTTACAAAAGCAACACAGAAATATGTAAAAAAAAAAAAAATGTTTCAAGTAGGTGTGGGGTGGTGGGCAGCGGGTGTGAGAGGCGGGATTGGGTTTGGGGGTGGGGGTGGGTGGGGGCGGGGGGGGGGGGTGAAGGGGGCAACATATGTGTGTAAGAATTGACTAAACAACAAAGAAATATGTAAAAAAAAAAAAAAAAATTCAACTGGGGCAGGGGAGGGGTGAGAGGCGGGGGTGGGGGCGGGCAACATATATGTGTAAGAATTGGCTGAAACAACACAGAAATATGTAAAAAAAAAAAAATGGGGATGGGATTGGGGGGTTGGGGGGGAGGGGGCAACATATATGTGTAAGAATTGACTAAAACAACAAAGAAATATGTAAAAAAAAAAAAACAAGTGTGGGGGCTAAGAGGCTGGGGGGGGGGGGGGGGGGGGGGGGGGGGGGGGGGGGGGGGGGGGGGGGGGGGGGGGGGGAGGGGGCAACATATATGTGTAAGAATTGACAAAAGCAACATAGAAATATGTAAAAAAAAAAAAAAAAGGTTTCAACTGGGGAGTCGGGGGGGGCGGGGGGAGGGGCTGAGAGGTGGGGGTGGGGTGGCGCGGGGAGTGGGGCTTACATATATGTGTAAGAACTGACTAAAACAACACGGAAATATGTAAAAAAAAAAATTGTGGAGGGGAGTGGGGGTGGGGGTGGGGGTGGGGCGTAGGAGCGAGCCCATGCCCCACCCAATATGGGTGAAGTAATAAGATGCATAATGCTATAACAAATCCCAAACCAAAATTATAGATATATACATGCTTACATGCAAACCTAGATTTGCCTTTAATGCACAATTTGGGTTCCATGGGAGCCCAGAATTTGCAGAAGACAAAATTACTTATCCAACCCTTTACAACATACTATAAGGAAACCAATTCCAAAATGTAAGACAAGACAAGAATTGTAAGAGATATATAGACCTGTAAACACAGCTTACACGCAAAATTTGATGTGAAACAGACATATTTTAAGGGCTATCAGAATTTGGGTTCCATGGGAGCCCAGGGGTTACAGGAACCAACATTACTTTAGCAGCCCTTACGATAATGCTATAAGGAAGCCAATGGCCAAATCTGGTTGTGCTAGGGTAAGAATTGTAAGAGATATAGACTTGTAAACACAGCTTACACACAAAATTTGATGTGAAATGGGACACATTTTATGGGCTATCATAATTTGGGTTCCATGGGAGCCCATGGGTTACAGAAACCAAAATTGCTTATGCAGCCCTTAAGATAACGCTATAAGGAAGCCCATGAACACATTTGGTTGTGCTAGGATAAGAAATGTAAGAGATATAGACATGGAAACACAGCTTACACGCAAACCTTGATGTGGGACGCCGACGCCGACACCAACGCCGACGCCGACGCCGGGGGTGATTACATAAGCTCTCTTATTCTTCGAATAGTCGAGCTAAAAAGTGACCTAAACGCAAAAGTTGAAGGTAAAGATTATTACGTTATCTGCCCTTTGCTTGGAGGGTCAAGGTCACTTCCACATTTACTTTGTCACGTTGCGATGTACCACCCAAGATACAACTATAAGCAAAGTTTGAAAGGTCTAGTGCATACAGTTTGTGAGAAAATGACCTAACCGCACAACTTGAATGTTGACGCCGCCGCCGGAAAAGTAACACTTTTCTTTTCTTCGAAAAGCCGAGACAATAACATAGACGTACTTAGAATATCGTTACTCCAATTCCTAAATACATAATCGTTTGATATCCTTATACAAGTTCACATCCAGTTAGAGTAAAAACACATATTTAAATTGGATAATCACGCTACAACTATAACTCCTGAAATCCAATAAAACGAGTAACCAGCAGCGAATATCACCGTACTCCAGATCAGTCTACAACAGAATTCATGTACAGATCGATAAAAGCTCATTTGGATTTTGAAGTTTAAACTTAAAGCCCCTGACTACATTTACATGTATATTGACAAATTAGAGTACAGGGAAGGGCTTAATTGACCATGAATATGAATGAATACGTGACAACATAAATAAAGCTACAGGATACTACAACGTCGATGACATACAGGATGTTATCACTATCAACTTATCAAATAAAGATATCATACATAGATATGTTATTTCCTCCCATATGTAGAACAATAGTTCATGTATATACAACACCGTAGAACAATAGTTCATGTATATACAACACTGTAGAACAATAGTTCATGTATATACAACACTGTAGAACAATAGTTGACGTATATACAACACCGTAGAACAATAGTTCATGTATATACAAACTGTAGAACAATAGTTCATGTATATTCAACACTGTAGAACAATGATGTATATACAACACATATATAATTAGATATGTATATACACTCAAGTGATATGAAAACGCAACACGGGAATTTCCGCTATATATTGTATATACTGCACACTTAATTGCACATAATATTCCAAAGAAATCCCAAGATGTTTTTTTAAAAAAAAGTTGCAGTTAACTAGAGAAAGGACACAACTGTGATGTTGTAGACGTTTTAATCACACTACACTTTGTAACAAGAACTTCATCAATGTTGAAGTTGCTCTTCGAAAAATTGAGCTAGTTCAGTACTGTATATAACGTAAATAGTTTGCAAAATTTTGCATCCTAAGTTTGCTCACATGATTGAGCCAAACGCGTACTCTTTGAATAATGAAACATTGCAGGAATACTATTTGCTGTATTATTTGTTGTTTTAGTATTTTTTCCAAAAGGAAAGGTCTTACGTAGCCATGTACCATTCGATTAAAAGCAGCATATTGTACATACAATATATAGCGGAAATTTCCGTGTTGCGTTTTCATATCACTTGAGTGTATATCAACACACTTATAACAATAATATATATAATGGATATCGAAGTGTATGTCTACACATTAGACAACTTCTTTTTTGCCATTGACAGTTTCAATGCGGTGCCACTGTTATGAAAGAAAATAACCCGCCAAATAACGGCAAAATTACACTAAAAAAGACGTGTATCAAAACTCTATTCTGCCAGGCCTAAATTCATCAAATGTTTGAGCACAAGAATGAGACTCAGACTCAAAATTTCATTTTATGCAATCCCTATCAATAAATACTGATAAGGTGATCCTTTGAGAGCAACAAACACAATTAAGAGAATAAAGCAGCAGACTCGGTTTTATTGAGTCGGCTTAAGCGGTATTCTACTTCAAAGCCACCTATATTGGGCTCGTTGGTCCCAAAGGACCAGTAAAAAATAAGACTCCTGATTCGTAACCCTAACAAATTACTACATTTACTTACAGAAACGAGTAATTTTAAAGGTAATTGACATAACATAGCCATAGAACTATATTCCATGACATATAGAACTATATTCCATGACATATAGAACTATATTCCATGACATATAGAACTACATTCCATGACATATAGAACTATATTCCATGACATACCATAAAGCTATAGAATGACTATATTTATTCTATACATTAAGATTAGGTATTTTATTTATCCATGTGTAAAAAAAATAGTTTTCAAAAGTAGGTTAAAAGGTAGAACAGAAAACTTGTCTCACAGAACACAATCAACCAGAACATAATCAACCAGAAATACAATCAACCAGAACACAATCAACCAGAAAACAATCAACCAGAAATACAATCAACCAGAACACAATCAACCAGAACACAATCAATCAGAAATACAATCAACCAGAACACAATCAACCAGAACACAATCAACCAGAAATACAATCAACCAGAACACAATCAACCAGAACACAATCAACCAGAAAACAATCAACACAGAACACAGTCAACCGGAAAACAATCAAAAATGGCTACCTATTTTAACATTGACACATATTTTTCTTAAACAGTTGTGATCATTTCAACACAATATTACCATAACCTGTCTCTCGAATCAAGAAAATAACGTTGAGCGAGGGTGATATACTTTCCAGACATGGAATTTGAGCCCATGACCCCTTTCAAGAATCCAAACAACGAATGTGTCATACACATTAAAATAACCACACTGTAGATACTTCAAATTTAACAGTAAACTTTGTTGAACATCAAGGATAAAGACCGAGTTTATCACCTACCAGAATATATTAGTATGTCTTATTTCTGGTCACTGATTGGTCAGTTTTTTTTATGATGCTCTATTAAAATTATGAACAGTCATGTCTACGGCGCATTGACCAGTCGCAAGAAGAAGAAACATAAATAATGTTAAAGTTGTTACATATTTGCAGTTTTTACAAATGGAGTCTGTGACTCAGTTGTAGAGCGTCCGCCTCGCATGTCGGATGTCTTAAGTTCGATTCCCGGCCAGGTGGTCACACCAAAACTTTGACAATTTTACATTAGCTCCCTTGCTTGAAGCCCATCATATAAAGGGAAATGCTAGGGTTGGTCGTCTCGGTGTCAGTATAATGTGATAGGGTGGGGTATCATGTCATGTGTCTACGGCGTGGTATTCCAGTGCTAGGACTGGTTGGCGCAGTGTCAGTATAATGTGACAGGGTGGGGTATCATGTCATGTGTCTACGGCGTGGTATTCCAATGCTAGAGCTGGTCGTCTCGGTGTCGGTATAATGTGACAGGGTGAGGTATCATGTCATGTGTCTACGGCGTGGTATTCCAGTGCTAGAGCTGGTCGTCTCGGTGTCGGTATAATGTGACAGGGTGGGGTATCATGTCATGTGTCTACGGCGTGGTATTCCAGTGCTAGAGCTGGTCGTCTCGGTGTCGGTATAATGTGACAGGGTGGGGTATCATGTCATGTGTCTACGGCATGGTATTCCAGTGCTAGAGCTGGTCGTCTCGGTGTCGGTATAATGTGACAGGGTGGGGTATCATGTCATGTGTCTACGGCATGGTATTCCAGTGCTAGAACTAGTCGTCTCAGTGTCGGTATAATGTGACAGGGTGGGGTATCATGTCATGTGTCTACGGCATGGTATTCCAGTGCTAGAGTTGGTCGTCTCGGTGTCAGCATAATGTGACAGGGTTGGGTATCATGCCATGTGTCTACGGCGTGGTATTCCAGTGCTAGGACTGGTCGTCTCGGTGTCAGTATAATGAGACAGGGTGGGGTATCATGTCATGTGTCTACGGCATGGTATTCCAGTGCTAGGACTGGTCGTCTCGGTGTCAGTATAATGTGACAGGGTGGGGTATCATGCCACGTGTCTACGGCGTGGTATTCCAGTGCTAGGACTGGTTGGCCCAGTGTCAGTATAATGTGACAGGGTGGGGGTATCATGGCATGTGTCTACGGCGTAGTATTCCAGTGCTAGGACTGGTTGGCGCAGTGTCAGTATAATGTGACAGGGTGGGGTATCATGCCATGTGTCTACGGCGTGGTATTCCAGTGCTAGGACTGGTTGGTCCAGTGTCAGTATAATGTGACAGGGTGGGGTATCATGTGTCTATGGAGTGGTATTCCAGTGCTAGGGCGGATCGTCTCGATGTCGGTATAATGTGACTTAGTGGGGTATCATGCCATGTGTATACGGCGTGGTTTTCACGTGCTTGGACTGGTTGGCCCGGTGTCAGTATAATGTGACAGGGTGGGGTATCATGCCATGTGTCTACGGCGTGGTTTTCAAGTATGGCATCAATATACAGTGAAGCATTGAACTCAGTGTCACAAGTAGAACCCGTCGGGATATAACGCAGACATCATCATACCACGAACCGATTCTTAAAAGAGATGTTAAACCCCATCCACCGATCTATCCACTCACCCATACCAATATATATACACATACATATATACAGCAGAAGTTTGTGTCACTTTTTATTAATTAACAAAGTGTCTGGTAACAATATCTCTATCTAAAGTAGATGTTATAAATTACATTTGAACTTAAACACTCCTTTAATATGGGTGGTATTAAAGAGACACATAGCAATCTTGTTTACGCTGGACCACGTTTATTGTTTTTCTGTCACTGCTCTTTTGATGTGAGCGAGATGGCACCTGAAACAATGCAGGGGTCATGATGAAGACCTTTTTAGGGGGGATTCTACCCCTCTGCCTACCCCTCCAAAGGGATCTGCAGTGGCCCTATTATTTGACCCGTGACCAAACGGGGCCCCCGAGAACCACACGGGGCGTATCAGTCGTTAAATGGTCGCAAGTCGCGACACTTATAAATAGCGGAGCCGTTAAACACGATTTGCGACCGTTAAACGACGAATATACCGACGCAAAAGTCGAAATATATAAATACTGGTTAACCCGTTTCTAAGCATTTCATTATTTTTGACAAATTTTCTCACAAACACATTGAAATAAAACGTAAGACGTCACGTTGTTGACGGTTCAATGTCATATTAGTGGATTTGCGAAGGGTTATGCACTATTTAATAGTCGCAATTGTTTAAACTTCAGCCTATCGGATTGCTGGACGTTTGTCAAGTGCGTCAGAATTACAATATATTTTCCAATCCAGATACTAGTAGATCTATTATGTACAAGAAAGGAGGTTGAATTACAAAGACATAGTATGAAATGTTCAAAGAAGGATATAAATGCATTCATAATCTAAGTAAGATATGTTTCTAGTTAGACATAGTATAGTCCGATAACAGTCTGCAACTGTTAACAAAATAACAGCTGTTAACAAAAGCAGATATTAAAGCCTAACCTATTACAAACTGTTAACAAAAAACTACTAAACATTGCTATTGTGACGTTGAACAACCTTCTCTAACTCCGTCTAACCAAATTAATCCCTAGCCTGCTAAGGGCGACTACAATACGCAGGCTGATCAGGGTTTACAATGTCCGGCTGCTCATCAGTTATTTCTCAAAAACACCCCTTTGTAACATAAATGGAATGGTCTAACTTTAAAGAAAGCACAGTCCATTATAGATTCATAGCGGGCTAAGGGTTAATTAATCCTACGTTATTGTACGAATTAAACTCATCAGCACAGTGTTAAGGTCATGCTACATATAGGACACTGGAACCGTTCCCAGCTGTTGATTTATTTAGTTCTTTAACGTAACCGGAGGTTAGACTCCGATACACGGAACCGTCCGGGGTATGTGCCGGTCCGGTACGTAATCCAGGCCCGGGGTATGTGCCGGTCCGGTACGTAATCCAGGTCCGGGGTATATGCCGGTCCGGTACGTAAACCAGGTCCGGGGTATGTGCCGGCCCGGTAAGTAATCCAGGTCCGGGGTATGTGCCGGTCCGGTACGTAATCCAGGTCCGGGGTATGTGCCGGTCCGGTACGTAATCCAGGTCCGGGGTATGTGCCGGTCCGGTACGTAATCCAGGTCCGGGGTATGTGCCGGTCCGGTACGTAATCCAGTGGCACCTGTGAGGCTCGAGCCTATCCATAATCACCGGATTCAGAGTCGAACATGATACCCACAGGCTTTGCGCGGCAACCGTAATTGTATATTTATTGACGATAACGGACTGTTGTCCACTGGAAATCCGAATTCACTGACCCCTATACTATAGGGTTAGGGCTAACCCACAGGAGAACTGTTCTTGTAAGTCATGTTATTTACACATGTGACTGTTATCAAAATGATACATATATGGCACATGTGTACCACATATATGTTTCATGTTATATTTAAGATTTAATGTTATTTTATTTTAATTTATTTATTTTTCATATGTATTATTCACGTGTTACTTTTATATGAAATACATATATGAAATACATATGTAAAATACATTTGTCGCACACATACGACTTTCATATCTAGATATATTTCCTATGTAGCAGCCGCTCTAGATAACCTACATAATGTATTGATGAGCCAATAACAAAACTACCAATGACTTTGCAATGCTGTACCGAAGTCACTCATTACTTTCCTTGGTTTATCTAATAAATAAACGCAACTTACCTTACGTGTAAGATATTGTCCTACATGCATAATCCGAAAACGAACAGAAGTCTACAGTTGAAGTTTAAATACAGCTAAAATATGTTTTCATGTCAAACAACAGTAACTTACCTGTGTTACACCATGCGTTCGATATGCCCTCAGTAAACCATATTATCTATGATATTTGTTTAGTATATGTGTTTACTTACACTCTTCAGTACACGCCATAAACCCTGCCTGCCAGTGGTTGACACATCCGTATACTACACTAAGTCACGGGATTAACGAAACTCGTGAATAATAGGATAATTGCGTTACAGATTAGCGAAGTTACAGATTATCGAAGCGTATACTAATTAATTGTGGTCATTATTAATCGACGGTAAACGCTCAAAATGATATTGTTATGTGGAAGCCGGTTGATAATGGTTATTGATATTGATATTAAATGGATATTGTTATATGGAGTCCGGTTAGGACAACGATCGATTCGAGCGCAACCGATGGTGACGATTGATTCTTTATTTATCTCAACAATTGGTCGAGGGGTTAACGACGTTGCGTTGTAAACCTTATCGCCTCTCACCGCTGCCGGTTCGAATCCCACTGGCAGCTTGACTTGCAAGTGAGGAAGTGTCTATTCTTACGGATGGCGGGAGGTGTACAGTACTGGTTCTAACCGGGAAAAATGATGGTCTGCCTCCACCACTAAAAAATCGACTGTCATATATATGTTTTCAAAACGGCGTACAAACACCACACAAACAAACAAAGTAAGGATGAACAAATATACATAGTATACAGGAAACATATCTAGGCATGGACTTCATATGTTTTACAGGGACGTCCGTGGCCGAGTGGTTAACGTCTCTGACTTGAAATCACTTGCCCCTCATCGCTGTAGGTTCGATCCCTCAGGGGCCTAGGAATCTTTATGTGAGGAAGCTATCCAGCTGGCTTGCGGAACGTCGGAACGTGCACGAAAATTGACCGGAGGGGCACTTGGGGTCTTCCTCCACCATTGGAAGCTGGAAAGTCGCCATATGACCTTAGCTGTTGGTGCGACTATAAAATCCAATTCAATCAATCACTTTTTTTACATATTTCATATGAAAGTAATACATATGTAATACATATGAAAAATAGATTTTACTAAATAACATTAAAACTTTAACAAGTCGTTTAACCATTTTCTACCGTGAACTTTCAAAAGAACTGATATAAATGCTATATAGATGATTTTAAATGAGTACCTGATTGATATGAATTTATTAAACGAGTTGGATGTGAGGCTGTGCCGAGCATCATATCAGTGTTATGCAACGAGTTTAATAAATTCTGTATCAAACAATCACGAATTAATGTGTGATTCTTTTTGTAACATAACTCGAAAAAGTCTTATTAGCAAATGTTATTTGTGTGACTGCCTATATATACTCGGTAAAAAACGTTTTGGACCAGGGTATATGAAGTCATATAAAAATAAAACTAGTGGATCTTTTTTTAGTAACCAAGGTCTACCCTACCCGGTTAATTTGGTACCAGAAACATTAAATTCCAAACAAGATTTGATTATAAAAAAACATCGCGAACACACAAAGGGTCTGTAAAAAATGTTGCAAAGTCCATAAAAAGTAACAGTTACGGACACATTCGAGTAACCAATAAAAAGATTATTATTTTTTCGCAAACTTTCATTGTAAACGATAATTATTGTTGATTGTTGATCTATTGTGAATTATCAACTGAGATAATAAGGGTTATGGTCGAATGTCATGGTTCAGCAATCATTGTACGGGTTCGAACACTGCCATGGTCCAAAACATTTTTTACTATATTTATCATGCAGATGTGCACTTTTCTGCCTAATAGTAGAGTGTGTGTGTGTGTGTGTGTGTGTGTGTGTGTGTGTGGGGATGGGGGTTGGGTGGGGGGTGTGTAGTAGAGAGTGTGGGGTCAGTCGTGTAGCGTTTTTGAGGTACCGCCTCTGACTTTGAGGGGATTTTGATTATCAGACCGTCACGTGAGGGGAGTAAACGAATGATTTCAGTGCACAAACGAATGATTTCAGTGCACAAAGATAAACCTGAAACAGGGGATGAAGGCTTTATTCGTATTTGTATTGACTCCCATAATACATCCCAGATCGTACTCAGTGCCTTAAAAAAAAAGAACATTTCGCACAGTGAGATGGGCATAAGTCAACAGAAAAGTAAATAGTTTTAAAATAATAATACTGAAACGCTATAAAACCATAGTTCTCTTGCAATTACTCCCAGAGAGACAAATCACACAAAAATGACAAAAATGAGCAAAATGGTTCTATAGAAACCATAGCAATCAAACGAAATGACAACGTAGACCGAAATATGAGCATATTTAAAATATCAATGAAAGGACAATACATAACATAAAATGAGAACACTCACTATCCTGAGTCGTCGGCCTCGGTAACGAATTGAATTAAATTGAACTGAATTGTATAGTCGCACCATCAGCTAAGGTCATAGTGACAAATCTCGCTACCGTCCACGCCCTTTATCCCAGGTTGAGCAGAACTCAATATTTAAAATGTCAACCGTACGGACATAAATGTTGAGCAATCCCGAAGTTGATATGCATATGATGGTGAACATGAAACATTCCATGGCCAGCAGCGTATGGTCCCAGTTTCTAACAAAATGCTTTGCAATAGAGAGATGTTAATCAAGAAAAGAAGCGACAGTATCAGAAATATTAGCTTTGTGTATGAAGCTTGTGTATCACAGGTAACAGTCAAAAGACTAAATTAAAAAGCAGGCAACATATCCTAAGGGTGATTAAACAACACGCATAACCTTTAAAGTCTTGGGTGGTGGAACCACCTATTCGAACTTAAAGTAAGAATACAAAAGTATTTGAGAATGTACCACCTATATCTGTATATAAAGATCTCCAAAATTCGGAATAAATAATAGTTCTGATTGCAAGCACGGGGAGACGTTTTACAGCCGCCATACTGCACAGGCAACGCTACTGTGATATATAAAAAGAGTATGAAATGAGATTTTTTTTTGATACTATGGACCTGAATAAATGGCATCCGTAGTAAATTGAACAATTAACATTCATTAGCTAATACATAACTAAATTAATTAAGACGATTAAAACCCAAGATATGACATCACAAACATGAAAGAGTTGACAATAGGGCTAACACTTTGGAACGGTCAGTGGCAAAAGAAAAAGCCACTATAGTTTAAACCAGGTTCTCGAGTGCACCAACCCTCACTCTTACATTATTGGTACCCTGGTAAACGGGACAGTGTAAATAAAGATATCCCCTCGACAAATGCTACACAGGCAGCAAAGTCAAGATATGACATCTCAAAAATAAAAGTGTTGGCAATAGCTCCACCGCCTTAAAACGGCCAGTGTAACTTCAAAAAATTAGCATTCATTAGCTAAAACTTAACGATGCTCGAATTTAAAATTCACCAGTTAGATGTTGAAAATATAAAAATACATTATAATATAATAAAATCTCATTAATAAATCAATGTTTTCTGCCCCCGAACCCCACTAGGATAAGTTAAACGGAGTGAGGGCGGGAGGGACCCCGAACCCCACTAAGATGAGTTAAACTCTGTGTGGTGGCGGTGGGGGCGGAGGGAGGGAGGGGAGGGGGTGCAGCAGGGTACACATACATGTAAGTGGTCGATTGCCAATCATGTGTTCTTGGTATCTCAGATGTAAAGGCGCTGGCACGGTTTAATACACAGATTGTTTCAAAGATGTTATTTCACAGACTTTCAAAAAAGATGCATCGGTTACACAGTGGAAAAGGCGTTGAACATAAGGAGCTGGAGCCCCGGTGATGGCATGTCTAATGGGACTATTCACCCATCTTACTTCCCTCTGCGGTCGCTGTTCAAATCAATAAAGCCCTAGTTCATATTATATTTGCGTCGACAATCCAAATGGCCTTTAAAATACATTTAAAATCATAGTTCGCATTCTAGATTAATTTTGTCCATTTATAGAAAATGTGCTGGGTGGGGGTCGGGGGCGGATGGGTCGAAAGGATAATAGCCAATGATACTTTTTTTAAAGGGCTCTTCGACCAAAATAAAAACACACGTCCTTTCGAAGATTTAAAAAATTGTCCGCGTACACCTTTTCACCCTGTGGTGATTATAATAAGTACAAGCATTGTGACGTCACAATTCTGTGTTGGAATGTGGTCTTCGGGGAAAAACGGTATTGATTTTTTTGCAATATTTTCAATAACAATCGAATTTAAAATATATCATGTTAGCATAAATATTTTGTCTCTTATCGACTGTCTGTTCACTACAATATATCAGGTAATTTCAGAATTTATCACACACAGAGCTGACCGATGTATTGCATGCCGTATTCAATGCCGTGTAACAAAACTACACAAAAACAACGTTCGAAACGCTTGCGTAAAACAGTGACCAAACGTTTTTTTGGGTAGAAAAAGTACTGTTTTCAAATTCGCTTGAAAATTCACATACTGCCAGAGGAAGGATTAAACTCATCGTTCATGTTCTTGTCTTTTTTCTCGCTGTTAAAATCTTCATACAAATCGAGATACAAAATAAAAAAATTGAAGTCGATCAATAAACAGCTGACGTTTTGCTCTTTCGCATGTTTGTTGACTGAAATAATTTTCACAATAACACAACATAGACCTAAAATTATTTTTAAAATTAGGCCATGAAAATTATGGTTATTTTATAAGGAAATGGCTTGTATAAATTATGTTTTAATTGTAGTGATAAAAATATGATTCTGAAAGTTTTTTGTATGAAGCACACGGTTGAAGAGAGGCTCACTTTTCTGTGTGTAATTTTATGAACGGTCATGAAACGTTTTTTGGGGTAGAAAAAAGTACTTTTTCCAAATTTTGATGAAATTTTACAGGCCTGAAGAGGAAGACTTTTTCTTGACTTTTATGCTTTCGTCTTTTTTCTCGCTATAAGAACAAACTGTAATTATCAATTTGATTAAAAGCTAAAATTTCACATAAATTTTCGAAACGATCGGTAATTTGTAAAAGCCTAGAAATCATATTTTTAATAAAAAAGAATCGACAAAACACGTAAAAACTTGAAATTCATTCAGTAACAAACGAATTGATGCATTTGTTTATGTGTGTCATCATTGTACATTGTCAGTTAAATACAGTTTACATCACTGGTGTCATTTTGACCGCCACCCTGAAATCTGCTCAAAACGCAGTTTGTTTACGTTTTTTGCGCGTGACGTTTTTAAGTAAATATCCCTCCGCGGCGGCTTGGCGCTCCCACTGATTTAATACGTTTCTAAGTGTACTATCACAATGTAAGATTTATTTGAAATATTAGAATAATTGCATATATTTTTCATTGTCAAGAATTAATATGGTTGATTTGTATATTTTAAAATTAGGTATAAAAGTCGAACAGGAAATGTAGCATTCACAGAGCATAGTCTACCAAAAAAACACGCAAACAACAGTTACAATGAAACAGGAAATGTAGCATTCACAGAGCATAGTCTACCAAAAAAACACGCAAACAACAGTCACAAGGAAACAGGAAATGTAGCATTCACAGAGCATAGTCTACCAAAAAAAACACGCAAACAACAGTTACAAGGAAACAGGAAATGTAGCATTCACAGAGCATAGTCTACCAAAAAACACGCAAACAACAGTCACAAGGAAACAGGAAATGTAGCATTGAGAGAGAGAGAGAGAGAGAGAGAGAGAGAGAGAGAGAGAGAGAGAGAGTTTTCCCCAATCTCTAAGTTCCAATCAGTTAAAAAATATTAAGGCTTTTAACAGTGTATACGTGTTACATCAATTGATATAGCTCTATAACTTGAGATATATAATAACAACAGCAGCAAACACTATAATGGTTTGCGTAGAGTGTCGAAATGTGTCGGAAAATCAGACACCTATGTAAACCTATGTGTGTTTGAACTGCTTCGAAGAGGAATTTATTTTCCCTGTCAGTTATCTGTTCACGACCATAAAGGAGTGTGCTTACATTTAACGGGTGTAAATGGCGAGAAGACTAAAACAGATGAAGCCGATAAGCTGAAAATGTGGTACATTGGAAAAATAGTATTCAGCATCTTCTACTTCAAAGCCGCACTCGCCAGTCAGTGAATCTCGTAAATGGTTAAGGTAAATGTCGTTATTGAGATTGCTTCAAACATTCATCATTCTGGAATGTAAAACAGTAAATAATCTGTGTCCACATAAGTAGTAAGGTGGCACTTTGTACTAAAAATACAGATGTTAATAGTCTTCTCTTAAAAATCGCGATACTTTCAGAGAATCGTATTTCTAAAGGCAAGTCATTCCATAGTTCATAGTTTAAGAGAGGAAGGAACAAACGAGTTATTGTATATTTCGGTTCTCCTAGCAATAGTGGCGTAGTTATCGATGGCAACATGTTTGAAATGTAATTTGGAACGGTTCCATTTTTAACATTATAAACCGAAATAAGTTTTTGCATTTTCCTTCTATCAGAAAGTGAAACCCATCCTATTTCGGATAAGCGACGTATGGATACTGATCGGGCTAGACCCATCACAATACGAGCTGCCTCATATTGTAACTTTTCCAAGCTATCTGTTTCTAGTAAAGTACAGCCATTCCAAGTAATGGAAGCATATTCCAGTATTGCGTGCATATAAGACAAGTATATCTGATTATGTGTTTTACGCGCTACTTTGTATTTAAGCATTGTCATTAATCCAAGCACTTTTGGCGAAGAAGCAACACTATTTTTAATGTGTTCGTGCCATTTACCGTTATTGCTCAGTGTTACTCCTAGATGTTTATGATTATCAAAAAGGTTAGCGGGACATTGTCGAGATATAAAGTTGGAAGACGATCATTATTACTTAAGGAAAAGAACATTGCTTCTGTTTTGGCAGGATTAAATTGCACGAGCCATTGCTTTGACCATTCCGTAATCATGAGCAGGTCACGATTAAGAATTCATTCCATGTCGATTATACTAGATGTTGAGACTGATAACGAACTGTCATCAGCAAACAAACGAGTTATACTCAGCATATGTTCGGCAATATCATTTACATATATCAAAAATAAAAGAGGACCCAAGACAGAGCCTTGAGGAACTCCAGCAGTTAGTGTTTTAGATTCGGATGTTGAAGGTCCGACGCGGGCTCTTTGAGATCTGTTTGAGAGATAATCAGATATCCAAGCTAAAAGCTTGCCATCGATACCACATTGGTTTAGCTTGAACAAAAGACATTTGTGCCAAACACGATCAAATGCTCTAGGTATATCATTAAAAAACAATGCATGTAAATTGTTTAGCATCGAATGCCTGACATATTTGATGGTACATGTCGATAAGTTGATATGTATTAGAATGACCAGAGAGAAAACCTGATTGATTCCTGAAGAAAAGATCAAACATAAGTAGAAACTTATACACATGTTTAAATACTATTATTTCGTCTTTCCATTACTTTACCAACATAACTTAATAACGCTATTGGTCTATAGTTTGTAGGGATACTTGGATCTGACTTTTTAAAAAGTGTCATGACCATGACACATTTCCATAAGTCGGAGGAAACACACTCGTTTAATGATCTGTTAAAAAGAATATGTAAAGGTTTTGAAATTGTATTTGCAGTTTCCTTTAACATCCTATGGCTTATTTAATCCTCCCCACATGCTTTATTTACATTTAAAATCTTGATAATGTCAACTATTTCGGATTCTTCTATATAAATATTTTCTAATTTATTATTGGATATTGAATGAAAAATAGGTAATTCAGCATTAGAATCAAATACTGTCGCTTATATAACGAATGTCTGCTTGTGTAAATTTGAACATATGCACCACAGAAAACGCGGGCCAGCTTTATGTTATATTGCCTGCTAGTTTGTTATTGGATATAGCCTGGCGGAGGTATCTTTATGTTCACTGTCCCGTTTTATTAGGATGACAATAGGATAAAAATGGGATTTGGTGCACCCTATAACCTGGTTTAAACCCCCAGTGGCATGTTTTGCCACTGACCGTTCCAGTGCGATAGCTCTGTTGTCAACTATTTTGTGTGTGTGATGTCATATCTATTCGTCTTTGTAATTATTGTTTGTTTCTGTGCGTGTTTTCAGTTGACTAGCTGTGGTCTTTCAAGGCTATATTTCCTGTTCTACTTTTAGGTCTACTTGTGTTCAGTCCGCGAGTTAGTACGCATTTTTGCCTGATGGAAGAAACGTTTTCAACATTTATGAATTTTGTTAATTCTAGACTGGATATGTTTGAAAGAAAACTTTCTAGGAATATGAGAGAAGATAGCATGAGAATAGTGTAGGATCTAATCGTGTCATGACTCCAAATTGCGGAATTGTTTTGTAAATTTGGGTTGAAGATATGCTTATAGTTGTGTACACATAAACTCGATTTAAGCTAACCTATGGGCCTTATTGCCTACTGACCGTTCCAAGTCGGTAACACGTACTGTCTTGACCACTATTTATGTTATGTATTTCATTGAATGTTCAATGTGCCCATTTATTTCGGTTTGATTGCTGTGGTCTCTATAGAACCATTATTCTCATTTTGGATGAAAATTTTCCAATTTAAGGTCACGTGGTGGCGCCCCGTTCCACAGATGCATGTGCCGCTGGGTTATAACCAGATGTCCACGGTGAATTCATGTCGCTGCTGGGTTATGGCCAGATATTCACGGTGAATTCATTTCGCTGCAGGGTTATAACCAGATATCCAGGGTGAATTCATGTCGCTGAAGGACTCATTGGCTAAACTAAAGTTACCATGAATGAATCACGTCAACGAATCTTTCGTGCAGATCAGCCGGAATTTAACGTTATTTCTAAATGCAGCCGGTGCCGGTACGCGAATTTCTCACTGCAATAGCACCTGGACAGGGTGTGTGTTTGTGGTTGACTGTCGTCATTGAATGCTAATTGTTCTGCTAGAACAGAACAGTTGTTCATATAAAAGTATCTATAAAAATCAAACAGGAAAAGTAGCATTCAATGACGACAGTCAACCACAAACACATACAGAAACATAGAACAACTTTAAAGATAAAATACGACATCACAAACACAAAGGGGTTGCCAATAGGGCTACCGCATTGGAACGGTCAGTTGCAAAAAAGGTCGCTTGGGGGTTTAAACCAGGTTCTAGGGGGGCATCAAACCTCACTCTTATCCTATTGTCATCCCAATGAACAGGACAGTGTAAATAAAGATATCCCAGCCAGGTTATAATCTCTAACAAACAAGGCAGCATTAATAGACAATATAAGTAAAACACTTAAATGATCATGTTTATATAATATAAAAAACAGAAGCCTAGAAAGCCACAAAATAAACCATATGCAAATCAAATATTTGAGAGTACGCATCAATACTCTGGAATAGTCAGTTTGACTCATCAAATTCGAAGTTATTTCGAGCACTTCAGAAAACCACATCTGAGTTAGTCCAGTGGGGGTGTCCCGTAACGGAATAACAAAGTTAGGCCTATAACAGATATGAGAGTATTAAAAAAGTATGGAAAAAGACATTTGGAAATCGCCGAACACGAAAAATATAAAAACATTATTTATATCATGGTTTGATTGCGACTGTTCATGAACGGTAGTGAAAAATGCTTGCTATCGTTCACGCCTTCAAATAATTAAATTCATATTGTAAAACCCCTAAGTATAGAAATAAGGATATTCGAGATGCGTCGAAAATAAATAGCCTAATAGGAATAATGATACATGTGTGACCGTTGATATTAAATATAGATATAAAAATCGAACAGAAAAAGCAGCATTGAAGGACGACAGCCAACCACAAACACACACAGAAACAAAGAACTACTTTAAAGATGAATAAAAGGCCAAATAAGACACCACAAACACAAAAGGGTTGACAATAGGGATACCGACTTGGAACGGTCAGTGACAAAAAAGGCTGCAGGGGTTTAAACCAGGCACTAAACCTCACACTTACCCTACTGTCAACACAATAAAACGGGACAGTGTAAATAAAGAAATCCCCGCCATGAACTATTCTCTAACCAGCATTAATAGGCAATATAAGTAAAACACAAAGATGCTCGTGTATATATAAATACAAAAAAAATAGCCTTGAAAGCCACACAGAAGGTACTCAATGACTTGGCAGAAGCCAGAGCAACAAGAGAATAAACCATTGAGGGCTCGATAAGGCAAGACTGCAGAAAGGACGGTTTTCATCCCATTCCCACCGCAGCATCATTATCTAGGTCTTTAGTGCCGAGACGTGTATTATCGGTTGATAGTCCTTCCTTTCGCCTTATGGTCTTCTTAATATTTTTTTAATAAGACGATGCGACAGATTATTGCGGTCGATCGGAGTCCGTGTTACTGTTTGTGTTGACGATTTTCTTCTATCCGCAGAATTCGCTTCTATAGACAAGTGGTTTCATACTCTGGATTTACGTATCCGAGTAAATTACTTAAAGTCGCAATTAAACCTATCACAGGTAATCGAATAAATAGGCTATACCATTATTCTAAGTAAGGACAATAAAAAAAGTTATCAAAGCACAGCAGCGGCGCATAACTAAACTTACGCGGTGCACTCGTAAAATGATTCAGACCTGATAGCGTGTCGTCTGTCTCCTTGCTAAAGTTGATGGTCAATATGTGACCGTCGCTTGGGCGTTGACTCCAGGAAAACTCTTTTTGAGGGCGGTTTACAGGCTTCTTATCACTAGAACTGTCTGGTCTAATGAACTGTTTATGACCATTGAGGTAAAAGAAGAGTTAAATGGGTGACTAGATAACATAGGTAATTGGAATCATAATGAAATCTGTTCACAAACTATAGACATACGGATAGTAACAGATGCCATCCATCTTGGATGGGGAGCTGTGTGCAACGACAAAGTTGCGTCGGGCGATTGGAATACACAAATATTTTATCCGTCGTCAACTGAACGAGAAATGCTGTCAATTTTAATAGCGTTGAAATCATTTCATACTATCTACGAAACAAATGCGTTCCAGTACTGTATAAACTATATTAGTGCTACCGTTTCCATAAACTTCGAAAAACCTTTGCAAAATGTCATTATCATAACCCTGACCTCCTTTTAAAATATAAAAGTAACTTAAGACATATTGATATGGGAGATCCTTTCGAAGCAGCAAATACAACCAATAGAATAAAGTAGCAGACTCGGTTATATTGTGTCTGTTCATGAGAAGTAATGTTAGAAGCAACACCTCCCAAGCGCCGCAGAACTATTCTGCGACAATATGACTATAACAACCCGACGTCTAAGCTCTATGGTTACGTTATTATCAAATTGTGTAAGATTCTTGGTCATGATCACTTTCATACACTCTTTATAAATCCTATATGCATGTGATTTCAATTATATAAGAACAAACCTAGATCTATTTAAATGAAATACAAACTAAAATGGGATCTCTTGGAAGAAACAAACACAAAATTAAACAATAGAGAAACGTACTAGACTGTTATTCACTCCGATTTTTGGAGATCCCGGCTGAACCCGGTATTTACAGATATTATCGGTGGTACATTCTCAAATAGTTTTGTTTTCTTACTTGAATTTCGAATAGGTCGTTCCACTTCTCCAGATATTAACGTTTCTGAGTATTGTTTAATCACCTTTAGGATATGTTGCCTGCTTTCTAATTTAGTATTTTGGCTGTTACCTGTGATACGCAGTCTTCATAACCTCGGCTTCCAACTAAATTCCATTTGTTTATTTCGCCCATTGTTTTCTCGTTTATTGCAAAGCGTTTTGTTAGGAACTGGGACCACACGCCGCTGACCATGGAATGGTGTGAAAACACCTCATTGAAGGTTTCTTGTTCACCGTCATATGCATACCATCTTCGGAATGGCTCACATTTCTGTACTACTGACTTTTTAAATATGGAGTTCTGCACAACCCCGGGCTAGAGGGTGTGAACTGTAGCAAGCATTTTTCATTACCGTTCATGAACAGACACAAACCTAGACTGCAATATTTTTTTGTATTTATCGTGTTCGACGATTACCAAATTTCTCCTCTCATAGTTTTTTGGTTTTATTGAGTCTGTTCATGGGAGGTAATATGAAGTGCAACATCTCTCACGCCCACTAGTACCGGCTTAAGCGTATTCTATTTCAGATCCACAAAGATTGGGCTTGATGAGTAAGTAATAACACTGGTTATGTGAGTGTCAATAAAAACTGAAAGGAAATTCCTTGGAAGCAACAATCACTAACACCTCTCATACCCCTGGTTTCGGTTTAAGTGGTTCACTAAAGTTCGCATAAAGACTATACCCAAATATAAACAAATCTATATAATATTGAAAGTCGAATAGTCTAAGGGTCTAAAGAAGAAATTCATTATATTCAGTGCAAAAACTATATTTTTAGTTAGACGTTAATAATAATAATAATAATAATAATAATAAATGCTTTATTTAATGATTAAGAATGCCTGATGTGGGAAACAAAGCTTCCAACATAAGTACTGTTTCTAACTTTAAGGACTATTGGTCAGCAATCTTTAATATAAAAATAAAAACCAAATGGGGTATGGTCAAGTGAAGTTTTTAACCAATACATATTTTAGGCATGAGCATAGTACATAACAGTAACTCAACACTATTGACGCATTTCACAAACTACTATTGCTCTAAATGGATAAATGTATCATTCTATGGTTCAGTTTATTTCAGGTCAAAAACAAAACAACTTTGAATAAAATTGTACCAAACTTTTCCGATATAAAGGGCACAATTTCTGCCACATAAATATTCCTTCTGGTATTATGTCGAATTATTGTCATGTACTATATGGTAGACATTGCTCATGCCTAAATATGCATTTGGTTGAACATTTCATTTGACCATACCCCATCTATATGATTTAAAAGATAGCGGACCAATAGTCCTTAAGATCGTCGGATTATAAGAACGGTTGTCCCTAAAGCCGAACTTCGGGTTAATGCATATATTATAACTATGTATAGGTGAATATATGTGAAATTATAAATTTAAAGTAAAATTCTGATTTAATTTCAAGTATAGTTTATTACTTACATCCAATGGAATGTTTGTAAAATTTAGAAGTTTTAAAATTTAGCGTTGCCTGTACAGTGCGTTAGCGGTAAAACGCCTCACCGTGCTAGCAATCTGAACTGTTATTCATTCCGATCTTTGGAGATCACCGAGCCCGATATTTATATACAGATATCGGTGGTACATTTTCAGATACTTTTTGCGTCCTTACTTTAATTTCAAATAGGTGGTTCTACTACCCCAGCCTTTAACGGTTCTGATTATTGTTTATTGTTTAATCACCTTTAGGATATGTTGTCTGCTTTTTGATTTAGTCCTTTAACTGTTACCTGTGATACGCAGGCTTCATAACCTCTGCTCCCAACTAAATTCCATTTTGTTTATCTCGCCCATTGTTTTCTAGTTTAGAGCAAAGCTTTTTGTTAGAAACTGGGACGATATTTATTTGTCTACAATCTTGTCTGATCGTGCCCTTAATGGTTTAAAGTTAAAAATGTGATAAATTTTCGCTTTTCTCTTAAAAATGAAGGTTTTGACATAGTCAAAGTTTCCGTCAAACTCCTTTTTTGATCTAAATGTAAGAGAAAGCAAAATACTATCATTGGAAGGAAAATTAAATGTGTGATGGGATTTGGCATGAATGAATCTTGTATCTATAAAACTCTTCTTGATATGTGTGTTTAAATTTGGGAAATATTTTGTGAAAATTTCGCACTGTGCCACGTGAAATTTAGATAATTTTCGTAGTGTCCAATCTATTTGTTATTATGTCTGTGTTCAAATATACTGCCTATGCATTCTGCCTACTTTGTAGAGGATATAGCCTGGCCAAAATGTCTTCATTTACACTGTCCCGTTTCGTTGGGATGACAAATGGGTAAGATGGAGCTTTGCTGCACCCTAGATCAACCCTTTTATGTTTGTGGTGTCATAAATCTTGCCTTTAATTTATCCTTGTAACTGTGGTCCTTGATGCTACATTTCCTGTTGTTGTTTGTTTCTGTGCGTATTGTTAGTTGACTGTGGTCCTTGATGCTACGTTTCCTGTTGTTGTTTGTTTCTGTGCGTATTGATAGTTGACTGTGGTCCTTGATGCTATATTTCCTGTTGTTGTTTGTTTATGTGCGTGTTTTGACTGTGGTCCTTGATGCTACATTTCCTGTTGTTGTTTGTTTCTGTGCGTGTTTTGGTTGACTGTGGTCCTTGATGCTACATTTCCTGTTGTTGTTTGTTTCTGTGCGTGTTTTGGTTGGCTGTGGTCCTTGATGCTACATTTCCTGTTGTTGTTGTTTCTGTGCGTGTTTTGGTTGACTGTGGTCCTTGATGCTACATTTCCTGTTGTTGTTGTTTCTGTGCGTGTTTTGGTTGACTGTGGTCCTTGATGCTACATTTCCTGTTGTTGTTTGTTTCTGTGCGTGTTTGTGGTTGACTATAATCCTTGGTGCTACATTTCCTGTTGTTGTTTGTTTCTGTGCGTGTTTTGGTTGACTGTGGTCCTTGGTGCTACATTTCCTGTTGTTGTTTGTTTCTGTGCGTGTTTTGGTTGACTGTGGTCCTTGGTGCTACATTTCCTGTTGTTGTTTGTTTCTGTGCGTGTTTTGGTTGACTCTGGTCCTTGGTGCTACATTTCCTGTTGTTGTTTGTTTCTGTGCGTGTTTTGGTTGACTGTGGTCCTTGATGCTACATTTCCTGTTGTTGTTGTTTCTGTGCGTGTTTTGGTTGACTGTGGTCCTTGGTGCTACATTTCCTGTTGTTGTTTGTTTCTGTGCGTGTTTTGGTTGACTGTGGTCCTTGGTGCTACATTTCCTGTTGTTGTTTGTTTCTGTGCGTGTTTTGGTTGACTGTGGTCCTTGATGCTACATTTCCTGTTGTTGTTGTTTCTGTGCGTGTTTTGGTTGACTGTGGTCCTTGGTGCTACATTTCCTGTTGTTGTTGTTTCTGTGCGTGTTTTGGTTGACTGTGGTCCTTGATGCTACATTTCCTGTTGTTGTTTGTTTCTGTGCGTGTTTTGGTTGACTGTGGTCCTTGGTGCTACATTTCCTGTTGTTGTTTGTTTCTGTGCGTGTTTTGGTTGACTGTGGTCCTTGATGCTACATTTTCTGTTGTTGTTTGTTTTTGTGCGTGTTTTGGTAGATTGTGGTCCTTGGTGTTACATTTCCTGTTGTTGTTTGTTTCTGTGCGTGTTTTGGTTGACAGTGGTCCTTGATGCTACATTTCCTGTTGTTGTTTGTTTTTGTGCGTGTTTTGGTAGACTGTGTGGTCCTTGATGCTACATTTCCTGTTGTTGTTTGTTTCTGTGCGTGTTTTGGTAGACTGTGGTCCTTGATGCTACATTTCCTGTTGTTGTTTGTTTCTGTGCGTGTTTTGGTTCACTGTGGTCCTTGGTGCTACATTTCCTGTTGTTGTTTGTTTCTGTGCGTGTTTTGGTTGACTGTGGTCCTTGATGCTACATTTCCTGTTGTTGTTGTTTCTGTGCGTGTTTTGGTTGACTGTGGTCCTTGGTGCTACATTTCCTGTTGTTGTTGTTTCTGTGCGTGTTTTGGTTGACTGTGGTCCTTGATGCTACATTTCCTGTTGTTGTTGTTTCTGTGCATGTTTTGGTTGACTGTGGTCCTTGGTGCTACATTTCCTGTTTGATGTTTTATATATACTTCCAAAGAGCACTCATCAAGTATGTATTTTGATTAAATATAGGTAGCCTCGGTCACCCCGCCCTCTTCGGATTTCTTCGTTACGCTCTGCTACACGGATCCATAACCAGGGCCTGGGGAAATGAAGTTTCAATCATCCAGACCTCTCGCGAGACTTCTCTCAAAGAAGTCCATACGATGGTCTGGAGTAAAGCTTCTTTAAAATATTTGACATCAAAACAAAAAAAAATCACCGGCCTCTGATTGGTCAACTTCAATTTGTTATGGAAATCTATGGGAATCACCCCCTACGTCACGACGGCATCAAAAATTATGTGACGTTACGCGCAATTTTGTGCAATAAAATTACTCCAAACTTAGTCAGCGGATCCCGATTAATACTAAAAATTAAATTTTAAACATCATTTTGTAAGATTATATTATGTTTTTAGAGTAACTACAATAAATTGAAGTGTATTGTATATTTAATAAGGACGTACATACATCCCATTTTAACTAATGTTGCGCGTAATTCAACGTGCACTTTGATGTTGCAATCAAAATGACGTTACGTAGCAGTCAGTTTTGACGGTTGGAGCCGTCTATCGGTCAAATTTTTTAAAGAACAGCGAGCCCAGACGCTCGCTGGCGCTCGCAGTCAGCTTGAGTGTGTCTGGATGATAGAGACTAGAGGAAATAGGACGTTTAAAATCGCCCTCTCGTTTTGGGCGATTTTGGCGAGATTTTTAAAGATTCAACGAGACTTTCAAAAAACATATTTTTTGAGTTAATTTAATAATATTTTCTTATTTTTAATTTATAAGAAGCTGTAACTGACGTTAAACAGTTTAACTGCTGCATCAACAATTGACGTTGTACTTGTTTTTACAACATGACGTCACGTAAACGTCGACTTTATGAGCGTGAAAAAAAGGCGCGAATAAATTGTGCTAGTCGCTAGTGGGCGCTTTAATTGACCTAATCTGCCCAGACCGATATCTGCAAGTAAGACATATGCATGATACGGTCTAGCTGGCCGAGATTAAAATATAGGTATAAAAGTCGCACGAACAGGAAATGTGGCTTTCACAGAACACAGTCAACCAAAAAAATAACAGATTAAAACAATCAACCTTTACAATATTACTAAGATACTAGACACACACACGATTCTTCCAGACGGCCTCCGGGTGCCTTTAATCAAGGATTTATCAATAAAATATTTATGGATAAATCCTTGCTTTAATAGAGACCACCCTTGGTCTAAAATGGTAATTAACTCATAAAACAAATAAGTTAAATTTTAAAATATTTTTATTTCGCATCAACATGTCTTCATGATGTCATGAATAATCACTTTTTTTCTTAACAGAATAAAATTTAATGCACAACAACGTGTAACAAATTAACATAATATTAAATATAGTTCAACAAACCAGGATTTTTAGAAAAATGCACTTTCGTTTACAGTGCTTTTACGAATCACTGAAAGCTGCAATAGTTTAAAGTAGGCTGAGTATTCATATTTTCCATTGCCAAAATGTTGAGATATTTTACCTTATTTTCCCTGGGTGGTAAAATTTGTGTTACTCGGTTTTTATCCTTAGATTCTATAGTAAAATAAAACATTTGGCAGACTAAAAATACGATAATTTTCAAGATTCAGTTTTGAAAGGTACTTATATTGAATTAGAAAGACTTGGTTTAGTTTCTAACACCACTGTTGTTGTTTTTATGAAGCTGCGCTTACTTTTCTACACATATGCGTACTAAATGCAAATACAAAGTCAACTCTACAAATAATAATCATCGTACACAGCAGCAGCTGTTATAGTGGTACCACACACAAGGAGTTGCTAGTTCCTCACACTTGCTATTTCAGTTAGGTTGACCAATTAAAGAAATCACAGATATTGCTGCATTACGCATGTCGTTATGCCATTGAAGGAATTAATTATGTCTTTTGGTGTTAATTGTACATTCAGTCAGTGCATTACACGGATCACTCCCACTGATTCGACACTTGTATATATTCTACTGACTAGGGAGCGTAACAGGACCAATTTGGGAAATTGCTGATAAACTGTGAAAGTATAGCTGTTAAATCATGAACATTTTGTTTTGATGGAAAATCCGGAGATTGTACATTTAAATCCGGAGATCGGTAGAGCGACTGAACATAACATCCGGAGAAGCCGGATTTTATTTGGAGATTTGGCAGGCCTGCAATTAAGATGTCTTACATCAGTAAAAAATTAAGAATTTCTTTCTTACATCAGTAAGAAATTAAGAATGTCAGTCTAACGTCACTGACATGAATAATATTTTTTCTTTGAGGATTTTTTTTTATTTAACTCGCACTATAAACAGTGTGAAAGTAAACAACTATTTCCTTGGTATATCCTGAAAAATAACAACAATGGCCCTTTTTGATTAAAAAAAAGAAAGAACAACATAATATAAATGTACTCAGGGAGTAAGTACAGTATACTTGTAACTCCCCGAGTATACTAGCAAAAATAAGTTAACATATAAGTACATGGCAAGAGACGAGGACTAAATATGGAATAATCACTGTATTATTATAAATTACATATAATGTGTCACATGATAAATATCTTGCAATTCAAAACTAAATACCGCAATCTAATTGGTTTAGTAAGATGTAGTGAATACTACATTCTGATTGGATGAAGTCAAAAGTTCATTCTGATTGGATGAAGTCAAAAGTTCATTCTGACTGGGCAGAGTAAAATAATGCTTTTGGATGGGGGAAAATTGTATATTAAATTCCGATTGGACAAGAGGTGTAAAAAGCAGAAATTGTTAACTAACGCAAGTCGCACATAATCTTACATACAGCAAAATATTGTACTTCATTTTTATTATATTTAAAACAGAATGCATATATTACTGAATTGTGAAAACATGTATTTTAATGCAATATATACGACAATATATTTCTATTTTAGAAAACAAAATGCGTATGGTGATATTTTCTATAACGCATAAGGCCTTAAAGAAATCTCCCAAAAATCTTAATTAGATCAGAGCGCATTTCTAAAATTAGATATTAAAGTTCATATATCTATCAAACTCCCAAAACCCTTAATTTAAAAGGACACAGGGCAATCATGATTTTTGAAAAGCTCACAGTGTCCCCTTAGTTTTATACCCAACTTGCAATTGTTCAATAATTAATATTAATTACTGGAGTAGTATAATGCTAATTGTTTTTGCATATTAACAATTGGTTATATTGCACCAATAATATATTTAAACCTTTGGTCGAACAATATGAAATAATTAAAACTCAACTTTTATTTAATTATATGCAAGCAGATTTAAATCAAAATGACACTGGACAAATAAATCGAGACCATAATTTCAGTGCTTGATAAACACTTCACGGTTGCCATGTGTCCATCCCCTTAATAGATAAGGTTTTATTTAACAACTCTCTACAGTATTAAATAATAACATAGCCAGGGAATGGCATAACAGACAATGCATAAACACAAGACAACAAGGAATGAATGAACTGAATTGGGGTTTTACGGCGCACTAACACAAGAAAGGTTATATGGCACCAAACAGGGATGAACATGCCAGGCTCATCCTCCATTTACATCTAGATAAAATATGGAGAATGGGCATAGAACCTTCTCACCTGCAGAACTGCAGAGTTGCTGCAAATTCTATTGTAGGCGCTCCATTTACGATTTGACTACGAATGAATGAATGAATGAATGAATGAATGAATGAATGAATGAATGAATGAATGAATGAATGAATGAATGAATGAATGAATGGTGTTTTACAACCCTCTTAACAGCCTACACCATATCAAGTTGAATGGAAAATGGAGACGAGCAATAAATTAATGAAGATGTATATAGTTACTGGAAATTAACCCTTAACCCCCTACATATACACAATGGACTGTTCTTTCTTTGAATTAAAACTATTCCATTTATGGGACAAAGGGGTGTTTTGGGGGAAATGACTGATAAGCAGCCAGACATTGTAAACCCTGTCCAGCCTGTGAGTCACTCGCAGGCTGATCTGGGTTTACAATGGACGCAAAAGCTATTATAGTTGTGCTTAGCGGGTTAAGGGTTAATACATGTTTTCTAGATCCCCATCTAAGGGTTATGTCCCCGTTTGTGTTTGAGATGGCATTTGAAAAATAAAAAAATATAACTGAAATAATCTTGAAGATTTTTACATGAAATTTCCAGTTTAATATGTTTACACATTCATCTTGGCAGTGCTACTCTTGAATTACAAATACCTACTTGTTAAGTATGTGAATTAGTCAATACACACACAACCTCGAGTATGACATAATCTGAATATGAATCAATAAACACTTTTACCAAGTTTATATTTATTATTTAAGTATAGCACTGTTTAGATAAAAGTGTAAACATATTAAACTGCAAGTAATATGTAAAAATTTTCAAGATTATTTGTGTTAATTTTTTTCTTTTGTTTATGTACTTTCAATGGAATTCCACAAAAGGTGACATAATCTTAAACTGGGGAGGTTTTACTCCTGTTGGAAACAATAGTTTAAATTCTGCAAAATGTGACATACTGGGGAGGTTTTACTCCTGTTGGAAATGATAGTTTGAATTCCGCAAAAGGTGATATAATCTTAAACTGGGGAGGTTTTACTCCTGTTGGAAACGATAGTTTGAATTCCACAAAAGGTGACAATCTTAAACTGGGCAGGTTTTACTCCTGTTGGATACGATAGTTTGAATTCCGCAAAAGATTACATAATCTTAAACTGGGGAGGTTTTACTCCTGTTGGAAACAATATTTTGAATTCCACAAAAGGTGACAATCTTAAACTGGAGAGGTTTTACTCCTGTTGGAAACGATAGTTTGAATTCCACAAAAGGTGACATAATCTTAAACTGAGGAGGTTTTACTCCTGTTGGAAACAATAGTTTGCTGTTCTTTGGCCCTTGCAATTGTGGGCCACTTTGGCCTGCAAACGGGGCTCACAAGGCAACTCATTTCAAATTCATCTCTACGACAGATACACAGTAACAAGGGCATCGCAGATAACGATTTAATAAGGCAACACTTCTAACATTTACATAATAATTTATAACATGTTGTATATATACATAATATTGAAACCCTGTCAGTTTGTATTAATTTACTGTCAATTTGTATTAATTTACTCTTAAAATCTTGGGCAGGAGTCATTTGATTATGATGTAGGGGCAGGTGCAGGAATTGAGATAAATGGGGCTGGAAGGCTGCAACTTTTAATGGGTAGGGGCACACTTTTTAAAAATAAACTTTGGAGAACATAACAAGCAAAAATGCTTTTGACGTACACCTTTTCAGATTTGAAGGGATTCGATCCCTGCCATAACCATATGCGTTGTGACCCTGAGCAAGACACTTTATCTGCATGCTTAGTACTGGTTTTACATAGGAAAAAATCGAGAGTGATTCAAATAAATTGATAGAGCTTTCATTACATCGATGTAAAATAAATAGTTTAAACTAAACTGACATACTTATAAAATTAAAGGGACACATGGCAATCTTGATTTTTTTTTAAAACCTTAGCGTCCTATTATTTTTGTTACATATTTGCATATTTGTAAATCATTATTTGAATAGATCTGGTTCAAAGAAAATGTCTTTGCAGATTACTAATTGTTGATTATTTTGAACTTATAGCATTTTTAAACTTTAAAGTAAAATAATAAAGAAATATTAAAATCTCCTTTCATTTATATTACGTGGTCCTGCCTTGATTCCATTAAGCGATGGGAAAGCTTATATTAGCAGGATTTTATAACGGATATTTCGACAATAAAACATGTTAAAAACATTTTTTCAGTCATTTTTTACTGAAAAAATGTGACAAACTGTTTAAAATTACCTATTTTTTTTTTTAATTTTAAAATATGCAAACTTTTTAAAGTGGTGTCACACCTTCACGACCAGCCCAACCATAGATGCCCCAATATTAAATATATTTGACGAAAATAGTACACAAAGCATCATTTTGGTGTATTTTTATCCAAACAATTGATTTCTATCAAAGTTGGTAGATTCTATTCTAATCTGCCTGCCGAAATAATTTAATAAGTGAATGTTGAACATTTAATACGTACATACGTTCTAATATAATATATAGATATATACTAGTAGTATGTATTACTATAGAAAAATAGTAGTTGTATTATATGGTTGTTGTTGTTGTTGTAAACCAAATTATGGACGCCCCAATATGAAACCCTTCGTTACGCCCATGTTTTAAGATGAAATAAAGGTTTTATTTCATACCCCATTTTCGCTTCTTGGAGAAAGGGTTGGATGGGGTATGAAAGTTAATACTCAGACCACGTAATGAAATCTAAAAGATACATGTACCGTATTAATAAACATAGATGTAAATTTTAATTTTTGATAAATACTTTAAAATGGCCATGTGTTCTTTAACACGTTGTTTTATGAACTGTCCTTTTTATCTCTGACAACTAACTTCCGTGTTCTGGTGTGGACATTCCTATATTATCCTGAACTAAATGAATTTCTGACAACAGGCTAATTTCAATAATTTGTCATCACCCAAATATGTTATATACACTACACACTACAGACTAGAATATCACAGATTATCACTCACATGTCATTCTTATTCTGTTTTATGACACATGTCATTTTTGTCATATACTTGCTGTTATATGACACATTATTACTGATGTGTCATACTAATAATTCTGTTTTATGACACATGTAATTTTTGTCATATACTTTTTCTGTTATATGACACAGTATTATATCCACTCTGTTTACTTGCAGAGGCATTTATTTCCAGCTGTCGTAGGAACACTGTAATACATCTACTGGGTGTCTAGTTTTGTACCACTAACTTTGTTCACAATTTCTTTAGCACTGCATTTGTTCTTGAGCACATATCTGCTTTCCCATCATATTGTCAGTTATTCTTTATCTTATTATTGTGGAGTGTGATATCTTTATTACACTGTCGGAGTCCCATTTTATTGGTATGACAATAGGGTGGCCTTTTTTGCCACTGACCGTTCCAAGGCGGTAGCCCTATTGTGAACCCTTTTATGTTTGTGATGTCATATCTTGCATTTTATTCATTTTTGTAGTTGTTATTTTCTATGGTGTTAGAGGTTGACTGTGGTCCATGAATGCTACATTTCCTGTTCAACTTTTATATCTACTTTTATTGTTTCAAGCATTGTTCTTACTTGTGTACTAGTTATGCCATATTCTTACATTTAGCTGCTACACTATTATATTAAAGGAACTAACTTGCCAAATTACTCTTTTCAGGTGTTCAGGGTATATAATAATGTATATATGCCAATTAAAAGCATAAGGTTATTGATGGGTTCTTAAAATACCCGTGATTGAATATGCGTAAAATGAATCATGAGTTGGTAACTCTCAATTTGACGCTCCAGTTTTGAGGTTTGGAAGGTTAAAGCCGTTTATATTGTGATTATAGAGTTTGGATTCTCAAAGTATGTAAGTTATATATATATACCTCGTCATCAGTAGGTTTAGAAAAGGTGTACCTCTGTTGTAAAATGTGCCTGTTGATGGCGGGATAGGGACTTGAATTACGTACATTATATTATTAGTCAGTTCAAAAGCTCCTTTATATTGTAGTATGAGTCTTGCAGACCTTGCAGTTGACTCCCTGGCCCTAACTTTGTTTGCAGTCATTTTTCTGACTTCTGTATTTGTGTTTGCAATTGTAGACTGGCCCAAACAATTTTCACATTAGTTCTCAGAATTGTATTTGTGTTTGCATTCGTCTCCACATCCCTAACATTGGTTTCCATTCGTTTTTATATTTGTGTCTGCAATCGTATCTCTGGCCTTCACGTTTGTTTTCAGTTATTTCTCTTACACTTTTATTTGTGTTTGCAGTTGTCTATCTGGCGCTAACATTTGTTTTCAGTCATTTTTCTGACTTTTGTATTTGTTTGCAGTCATATCTCGCTGGCCCTTTCAATTTTTTGCAGACATCTCGCGAATCCTTATGTTCAATTGCAGTCATTTCTCTTTACCTTTCTTTAGTTTACCCTCTATTCATTTGTGTCTTGTCATTTGTGAGACCTTGCAGATTATTGGCAGGCAGCCATTTTTCTGATGCCTTTGCTGGATGTCATTTCTGATGAACAACTTAAGGTAAAATCTTAAATGCCATCATTTTACATGTTCAGCACGTTCAAGTGGCCCCTTTACATGGACCCTTCACATGGCATCAAGATGTTTTGTATGTTTGTTCTCTCAATCAAACATTGGCACCTCATCATGCCAGATGGTTTAGAAGGATATTTGGGAGAGCATTTCTTCGTTTCCTCCAGCATCCAAGGTTGTTCATTTGCCGACGGAGGTGTTGTACCCACGACTTTGTCTCTTCTGCATTGTCGGCCTGAATAAGGATAATTTAATAACATTCATCAAATCATGCCGTGTAACAACGTAATTCATATTTTGCGATATTACTACATCTATAATAACATTTCAATGATAGTATACAAGGTATACCATTATAATTGTTTAACAATACTGTTAGTTACTTTTTATTTCAGTGAATAATCCAAACAAATGATGTCACATGATAAGGCCTAAATAAAAATATTGTTTGTTTGCCGTTTACCTACCGATCCGAATTTTTAGCCCCGACCCAAAATATTTTATTGCAATCCGAAAATAAATAAATATATATTTTCTTCGATGATTGCAGCAAGCAATACAAAAGAAAAGTGTACAAAGTTGGTACATGTAAAAGCAGTCAACCTTACAGTGTTATGTATTGTAATAGCACACATTAAATATTAGTCACAAACACACAACACACATTGTAGAATAGACACAAGTCATGTTAAAATATATCATTTTATCATTTTAAAAAACATACAACAAAATATAGTTTTATCAAATAAAATAAAATAATTACCTGTACAAAAAATCACTGGGCAGGTAAAGGGCAATCACTGGGCAGGTAAAGGGCAATCACTGGGCAGGTAAAGGGCAATCACTGGGCATGTAAAGGGCAATCACTGGGCAGGTAAAGGGCAATCACTGGGCAGGTAAAGGGCAATCACTGGGCAGGTAAAGGGCAATCACTGGGCAGGTAAAGGGCAAACAAACAATATTTTAACTCGGGCCTAACAAGAATCTCATATCCGTGTTTTTTCATATAAAAAAAAACATGATAAGCATTGAATCATACTAAGGCTTGTATAAAATCAAAAATTATTCAGCTGTTTTCATAATTTTCAGGCAGGTAGCTAGATCGTCTTACGCATGGTTGACTGCAATACTAACAAATCATTAAAATTGCTTTGAAATGAGTTTTTTTCTTGCTATCTGCATATAGGCAGCTACTCGTCTGTTTTTTCATAAGAAATGAATCCTCAGGTAATATCATCTATATGGAACATCGCTTTTCCAGTATTATTTTTAAACAAAATGATTGATTTTACATACATGTATTACGTTGTTTTTTTAGGAAAGATAAAGTTTCTATCTCAGTTTTATGCCAGATAAATCTTAACAACGTATTGACAGACAGATGAAAGTATCTGAGTTGGACGGCAGACAGACAAACAGGCAGATGAACATCCAGCCAGATGAAAAACAGCCAAGTTGGACGAACGGATGGACCGACCGATGACCGACCGACCGACCGACAGACAGATAGTTGTTGTAGTTACCTTTATCAAATACGATTCCTTATTCCATTCTATAATCTCAAACACGTCCATAAAGTCTGGGTCCTGGCTCACTACACACTTATCCAATAGGAACGGTTCCCGTATCACCTGATATTTCCCGTTCTTCTCCTTCATAAACACCACAGCCGCATGTTGCACAAGTGTGTTGTTGTTGTTGTTGTGGTTTGTGTTGCTATTCGTGTTGTTTTGAACATTGTTTTCACCCTCATAAGATGGCTGGAAATGATATACAAAAAACATAAAAACATGAATTTTGCTAAATAAATATTTATTTATAGTAAGTTACAAAATCCATTTATTGTAAGTTACCAAATCTATTTATAGTATAGTAAGTTACCAAATCCGTGTATAGTACTTTCCCTCATATATTTATAATTAGTTACCAAATCTATTATAATTTACCAAATCTATAGCAGCTAGTCAATCTATTTATAGTAGTTAGTCAATGTATTTAGAGTAGTTAGTCAATCTATTTATAGTCAAAGTAGATAAAAAAGTTACATAATCTATTTATTGTATTAAGTTAACAAATCTATTAATAGTATTTATCAAATCTATTTATAGTATTTACCAAGTCTATAATAGTATTTATCAAATATTTTTATGGTATTTACCAAATCTATTAATAGTATTTATCAAATCTATTTATAGTATTTTCCTAGTCTATTAATAGTATTTATCAAATCTTTTTATGGTATTTACCAAATCTATTAATAGTATTTATCAAATCTATTTATAGTATTTACCAAGTCTATTGATATTATTTATCAAATCTATTTATAGTATTTACAAAATCTATTGATAGTATTTATCATACCTGTACAAGACTAAGAAGTACACCATGGACATTCTGAAATTTGTAGTTTTTACATTTCTTCACCGCCCACATGTGGTCTAGGGGCTGCGTTATCTGTAACCGGCTCGTAATCACATCACACACATCCTTTCTGTTCCAGTGTAGTGTTTCTAAGGCAACACGTGACATTTCCATCTTCTCGGTTACACTGTAGTGTTTTTCTGACAATCTGCGTTGTTTAACTATTGTTGTAGTTTTCGATTTCTACAGAGATAATAATAAGTTTTTAAAACAACAGAGCTGGGTTCACTTTATGTATGCTCACCAACCATTCTTCAAACTATTCTTAGACGAGCTCAAGTACTGAAAATTCGTTCACAAATATTTCTATGTCCTTCAAAGATAAACAATCATAATAAGATGCTGTTTATTAGTATGCATCATATTTATACTTTAGCAGCTTGTTATGAACATTTATTCTGTCAAGTTATAGAAATATGTGTGATAGAAAATTGCATACTTGAGCTTAAGTCTAAGAATATTCTCAAGAATGGTTGGTGAATTCAAGGCCAGTACTACATATTAGGACTTAAATTTATATCAGCCAACTTTGATGAATTAAAAAGATTCAACTGATATTGTTTTCCTGCAATTACTGACAAATACTAAGCACAGATCTTATAACAAATAGATTGGACACTACGAACATTATCTAAATTTCATGTGACACAGTGCGAAACTTTCACAAATTATATCCCAACTTTAAACGCACATATAAAGAAGGGTTTTATAGATTAATTTATGCCAATCCCATCACAAATTTGATTTTCTTTCCAACGGTAGTATTTTTCTTTCTCTTACATTTAGAGCAAAAAAGGAGTTTGACGGAAACTTTGATTATGTCAAAACCTTCATTTTTAAGGGAAAAGCAAAAAATGATGACATTTAACTTTAAACATCTTTTTATACAATTTCTTGTTGTTACATATGTAACTATGCACACTTGAGATGGGTGATATCCATAACATATATATTGTTTTTATAAATGTAACTATGCCCATTAGGGATGGCTGATACTCATAACATATATTATTGTTACATATGTAACTATGCACACTTGAGATGGGGGATACCCATAACATGTATTGTTGTTACATATGTAACTATACACACTTGAGATGGGTGATATCCATAACATATATTATTGTTACATATGTAACTATGCACACTTGAGACGGGGGATACCCATAACATGTATTGTTGTTACATATGTAACTATGCACACTTGAGATGGGTGATATCCATAACATATATTATTGTTACATATGTAACTATGCACACTTGAGATGGGGGATACCCATAACATGTATTGTTGTTACATATGTAACTATGCACACTTGAGATGGGGGATACCCATAACATATATTGTTGTTACATATGTAACTATGCACACTTGAGATGGGTGATATCCATAACATGTATTGTTGTTACATACGTAACTATGCATATTATAGATGGGGGATACCCATAACATATATTGATGTTACATATGCAACTATGCACACTTGAGATGGGTGATATCCATAACATGTATTGTTGTTACATATGTAACTATGCATATTATAGTTGGGTGATACCCATAATATTTCTTGTTGTTACATACGTAACTATGCATATTATAGATGGGTGATACCCATGACATATATTATTAAATATGTAACTATGTACTCTAGAGATGGGTGATACCCATAATATTTCTTGTTGTTACATACGTAACTATGCATATTATAGATGGGTGATACCCATGACATATATTATTAAATATGTAACTATGTACTCTAGAGATGGGTGATACCCATAAAAAATATTGTTATATATGTACCTATGTATACATGACACTTGGTGATACCCATAACATATATTAAATTATTATAATCCCATTTTGCTATTCATTATGAATCTTTTGAATTCTCATCAAAATCAGTGAATATAATTGAGAGAGGAGATAGAAGGAAAAGTTAAGGTTTCTGCCACGTGATATTCTGGTTAATTCATTGGTTAAGATAGGAAGATTCCTATCTGTTTATTAATATGTCTGTGTACTAAGTAAACAGCTTCATATGTACAGAATGTGAGAAGGGTGATGACATGGCCCACTGGAATGCCTGCTTAACTTATATCAGAAGACCTGAGTTCAAGCCTCACCAGCGCAGCTGAGTTTGTTGGTATGTTCTTGGGCTAGACACTTCCCTAAGTCTCATCCATTGGATGGGGGCATTTACTGGGCAATCCTGTGTATCACAGACTATCCATCGAGTTAAAGAACCATATGAATTTCTTTGTTTGTAAGAGTAGGGTAAGTTCCTGGATTTCTATGTTTCCTTCCCCTCTCTCTGGGGCAGCTCTAAGTAACCTATGTGTTGATTCAACGTTCAATTCAATTCAATACAGAATATGACCTTTTGGAATGTGTTTCTTGAGATGCAATTGAATTTCGCTCAGATAAACTGTTAATTTCTGCTTACGGCATTGATGTGGCCAAGGATGTCTTCTATCTTTTCTTTGGCTTCTTTTATTGATTCTTTATCCCCATGATGAAGAGGTGTGGCTTTGTACAGACGGTCCAATAACAATGGATACCTAAAAAGTAGACAGAGCAACATTATATAAAGGAGGTGTGGCTTTGTGCTGCGGTCAAATAACAATGGATATCTAAAAAGTGGAAAGAACAATATTGCCATTACATAAAGGAGATGTGGCTTCATACAGCTGGTCCACAATTATGGGTTTCTAACAAGTAGACAGAGCAATATTACATAAAGGAGATGGTCCAATAATAATGGATATCTAACAAGTAGACAGAGCAATATTACATAAAGGAGATGGTCCAATAATAATGAATATCTAACAAGTAGACAGAGCAATATTACATAAAGGAGATGGTCCAATAATAATGAATATCTAACAAGTAGACAGAGCAATATTACATAAAGGAGATGGTCCAATAATAATGGATATCTAACAAGTAGACAGAGCAATATTACATAAAGGAGATGGTCCAATAATAATGAATATCTAACAAGTAGACAGAGCAATATTACATAAAGGAGATGGTCCAATAATAATGAATATCTAACAAGTAGACAGAGCAATATTACATAAAGGAGATGGTCCAATAATAATGGATATCTAAAAAGTAGACAGAGCAATATTACATAAAGAAGATGGTCCAATAATAATGGATATCTAAACAGTAGACAGAGCAATATTACATAAAGGAGATGGTCCAATAATAATGAATATCTAACAAGTAGACAGAGCAATATTACATAAAAGAGATGGTCCAATAATAATGGATATCTAAAAAGTAGACAGAACAATATTACATAAAGGAGATGGTCCAATAATAATGGATATCTAAAAGGTAGACAGAGCACTATTACATAAAGGAGATGGTCCAATAATAATGGATATCTAAAAAGTAGACAGAGCAATATTACATAAAGGAGATGGTCCAATAATAATGGATATCTAAAAAGTAGACAGAGCAATATTACATAAAGGAGATGGTCCAATAATAATGGATATCTAAAAAGTAGACAGAGCAATATTACATAAAGGAGATAGTCCAATAATAATGGATATCTTAAAAGTGGACAGAACAACTTCAAGTAGTGATTTTATTAGTAGTAGTTGAATACATGTATGTTTAAGATTTTAATAAATGTATTTCAAACTAAATATTATCAGGTTTATAACCTAAAAGAGTTATCTTCCGTTTATAAAGCGGATACTCACTTCATGATTCTCTGCACAGGAACCATAAGGAAGGACTTCAGGTGCATTCTCCGCAGAAGGGTGTTGTCATTCTGTGACACGTGCAGGAAAATTCGTAGTAATTGTTTCTCTTTCTCCAGTTGTTCTAATAATACAGGTGCTTGCGCCTGCAAAATGGTAATTGTTAACTGGTATCATTATTTTGGTAATTGGTAACTGGTATCAATTATTTTGGAAAATGTAAGGTCTTCGAAAATGTTAATTGTCTATAATGATAATGTTGTGTTTGAAAAATAATTGTTTTTTTTTTACAGGTGTTATGTTTTTATCTTGGAAAATATAAACTGGTGGTATCTGTTTTTATTTTGGAAAATATAAACTGGTGTTAACTGTTTTAACAACTATTAATCAGTTTTAATTTTCTTGCGCGGTCTTGTACCACCACAGCTGCATAATGTCTTGTACCACCACAGCTGCATAATGTCTTGTACCAACACAGCTGCATAATGTCTTGTACCAACACAGCTGCATAATGTCTTTCAGCACCAAGCCGCATACTGTTTTGTACCACCACAACTGCATGATGTTTTGTACCACAACAGCTGCATGATGTTTTGTACCACCCAATCGCATAATGTCTTGTACCAACACAGCTGCATAATGTCTTTCACCACCACAGCCGCATAATGTCTTGCACCACAACAGCTGCATGAGGTTTTGTACCACCCAGCTGCATAATGTCTTGTACCAACACAGCTGCATAATTTCATTCACCACCACAGCTGCATGAGGTTTTTTACCACCACAGCTGCATAATGTCTTGCACCACCACAGCCGCATAATGTCTTGCACCACCATAGCTGCATGAGGTTTTTTACCACCACAGCTGCATAATGTCTTGTACCATCACAACTGTATTATGTCTTACATCACCGCAACTGCACGAGGTCTAGTACCATAGAGCTGCATGAGGTCTTGTACCACCACAGCTGCAAACTGTCTTGTACCACCCAGCTGCATAATGTCTTGTACCAACACAGCTGCATAATGTCTTTCAGCACCACGGCCGCATAATGTCTTGTACCACCACAACTGCATGAGGTTTTGTACCACAACAGCTGCATGAGGTTTTGTACCACCCAGCTGCATAATGTCTTGTACCAATACAGCTGCATAATGTCTTTCACCACCACAGCCATATAATGTCTTGCACCACCACAACTGCATGATGTTTTGTACCACCCAACTGCATAATGTCTTGTACCAACACAGCTGCATAATGTCTGTCACCACCACAGCCGCATAATGTCTTGTACCACAACAGCTGCATGATGTTTTGTACCACCCAGCTGCATAATGTCTTGTACCAACACAGCCGCATAATTTCATTCACCACCACAGCTGCATGAGGTTTTTTACCACCACAGCTGCATAATGTCTTGCACCACAATAGCTGCATGACGTTTTGTACCACCCAGCTGCATAATGTCTTTCACCACCACAGCCGCATAATGTCTTGCACCACCATAGCTGCATGAGGTTTTTTACCACCACAGCTGCATAATGTCTTGTACCATCACAACTGTATTATGTCTTACATCACCGCAACTGCACGAGGTCTAGTACCATAGAGCTGCATGAGGTCTTGTACCACCACAGCTGCAAACTGTCTTGTACCACCCAGCTGCATAATGTCTTGTACCACCACAGCTGCATAATTTATTGTACCACCCAGCTGCATAATATAATGTACCATGCAGCTGCATATTGTCTTGTACCACCCAGCTGCATAATGTCTTGTACCACCCAGCTGCATAATGTATTGTACCACCCAGCTGCATAATGTCTTGTACCACCCAGCTGCATAATGTCTTGTACCAACACAGCTGCATATTGTCTTGTACCACCCAGCTGCATAATGTCTTGTACCACCCAGCTGCATAATGTCTTGTACCACCCAGCTGCATAATGTATTGTACCACCCAGCTGCATGTCTTGTACCACCCAGCTGCATAATGTCTTGTACCACCCAGCTGCATAATGTCTTGTACCACCACAGCTGCACAATGTCTTCCACAAAAACAATGGCATGAAGTCAATACAAATCCAGTCTTAAGTTGAACGTTTAAATATCCCACTCACCTGGTTCACACAATAGTTTTCAAATGTAAGGAACATCGTTGATGACTCCAGGAACAGACTGCCAATCATAACAGTCTGCATGTCCTGCAACCAATCAAAATAAAGCGGGTGAATAATGCACCAGGATGCGGAATTCCTGGGAATTAGTATAAATTTAATATTAATTATTTGAAAAACTAACATGGCAGCGTGAGGTTTTAAAAAAATCAAGGCTGCCATGATTCCTTTTAAGACGGATACTGTTCATAGAGAATATGCACAGTTATTATGATTACAAAAACTCAGTGCTTGTAACTAAGACATCAAAAGCGTACAAAGGCAAAGATTGTTTCGACCGATAATCATCTAAAATTTAATTTTTTCACAGAAATGGAAACATTTGCTCTTGTTCCTTTCTTTCAGATATATTGTTTATGAAATTTTGCAAAAAATGTTCAAGTTAAATAATTAGGTTTAAACCAACTAGGTTTAATACTGACCTCATCGTTACACTGGTTTGCTGAGTTTATGGAAGACTTTATCTTGGTAATGAAATATTTGTGTACATGGATGAGTTCTTCAAGGTTGAGGAAGATGCTGTCTAGTTGTTCCTGGTTAAGTAGACCTGCCTTAATTATCGGGATGCAGAATTCCTGAAAATAAATTATATTATCATTATTGTCATTATCATCATCATCATCATCATCATCATTATCAATGTCATCATCATCATAATCATCCTCATCGACATCCTCATTGTCATCATCCTCGTCCTCGTCGTCGGTCGTCGTCATAATCATCATTGTCATCATCATCATCATCATCATCATCATCATCATCATCATCATCATCATCACATACATCATCATCATCATCATCATCATTATTATTACTATCATCATCATCAGCAGCAGCAAATTATGCAAGCCATTAAACAACCTTTAAGTCCATTAAACAGCTGATTAACCGGCCATCTCGACACAGAAAATAACACACTATTTCACCATATTCCTCGACCCAACTTCTTTCCATGTGGTCCACTATCTACTTACTATAACGTTGCCAAGTTATGTAATGTTATAACTGTCATCCAATCAGAATGTTTTACCTGAACCTTTTTAAATTCCCATCGGTATAGATGTTTAAATTCCCATCGGTATAGACATTTTTATATGTCAAAAATTTTAATGCCTCAGCCAATCAGAGTGCAACATATTCCTAAAAATAGAGGGTAGGCCAATACATATTGTCCAGTGCGACTCTCTATTTACAAAAATATAACTGAAAAAGATAATAAAATTCCATCTTATTAATAATTACATTTACCTCTTTCAGTATAGACAGATCTCTCCCATAATTCATCTCTGTGTCAATAATTTCTTGAATAGTTTTTTTGCGCTCTATCCTTCGCTTGTAACACTGCGGACAAATCTGCACCAATCTCATCATCTCGTATTTCTCTACATGGCCGCAGTCCACGCAGTTCTCCTGTGGCTAAAAGGATAAAGGTAAATAATTACCGAACATTGAAAAATAAAACATTCGACATCAACCACGTATTTCCAGGCATTGTTTACGCAGCCAATAGAAGACAGGTGAAAAAAACAAATACCGTGTAATCCCTAACAAACAATCTCATCTAATAAATGCCCCCAACCATCATTTTTTCAGATGCAAGTTAATCTGTTTCATTCACAATGGAACATACAAATCACTAGCAAACTTAAAAGCCGATGCATTACTGTTCGGAGCGCTTGTTTCAGCCAAAGGTTTTTTGGACTTTTAAGATAAAATTAATCTACTACCTAAATAAGTTGTATATCATTGAAACAGACATTTTTAGTGGTAAATAAAAATACCTTACTTTTCAAAATCGGTTGAGAAATAAAAAATTCATGTGCGAAAGTTGTTTTTGATGGGTCATTTTCAATGCAAAATTCTACTGAATGAAAAATATGAAAAAAAGTTCTTTTTTAGAGTTTTTATCCAAAAATGGTTTTAAATTTTTGGATATTAGTAAATTAAGACACCCTGAAAGTTTTATAGCAAAATATGAAGTATTACTGAAGTTATTTGACATTTCTTAATTTTCTGCTGTCACACCAACAAGGCATTTACACAGGAAAAGATTGACCCATCAAAATATTATTTTGGCTGTAAAATATTTATTTCTCAACCGTTTTTCAAAATTAAAGTAGTTTTATTTACCACTAAAAATGCCAGTTCTAATGATATGTAACTGATGTATATATTATCTAAATTGCTCGAGTTATTGCAGAAAAACCTTTGGCTGAAACAAGCGCCCCAAACAATAATTGATTGACTCCATTGTGGACTTTGGTTTTCTTGGCAAAGAAAATCATTAAATAATATCTGATTTAAAAGTTAAATTATGTAATTTTTGGGCTCAAATAAACGCCGCCCTTTTCAAAATTGTTATGACCCCGGAGGCATTTATTAGGGATTATATGGTACATAAATATACAAATACATATTGTTTTGCACATTTCAGCAAAAGGCTTACCAGCATTTTGACAATAATAAATTCATTACCACTGGAACTGGAGTTTTTAGTGGTAAATAGAAATACCTTTGTTTGAAAATCGGCTGACAAGGTAAACTCCTTGTTGACAGCAAAAAATTAGGAAGTCTTAATTAACTTTAATATTTTCTGATATAACTGTCTGGGTGTCTTAACCCGTAATAACCCCCTACATATACATAATGGACTGTTCTTTCTTTGAATTAAGACTATTCCATTTATGTGACAAAGGGGTGTTTTGTGGAAAATGACTGATTAGTTAAGGGTTAATAAAAACAGGAAAATTGGTAGAACCCTAAAATGTATCCTCAACTTATCTTATGGCCACGTATCACCCATCTTGCAGTCCCATTAATAGTTTTTGAGTTATTCTCCAGACAAGAATTATAAGAATAAAATTACAAAGGGCAATAACTCTTAATGTGACTGAAGATATTGTTATAACTATAATTGTGCTCTGCACTTCATCTCATTCCCCTCTATTATTGTGCAAAATTTCATTGTAGTTCTGTTAGTAGCTTTTGAGTTATTCTCTGCACAAGAATTGTATGTATACATTATAAAGGGCAGTAACTCTAATTGCATTAGTAGCATGACCTCATTATATTGTTTTATTTGTCCGAAACATTTTAGTGAGGTTCATATGGTATTTATAAAGAATGTTATTAATGTTAAAGACGTACCATATTTATATTAAAATTATCCATTTTTGTAGTTTTATATCTATAAATAAAAAGTCCAGTACATTGCATTGTTAGGTTTAATACACAAATTCGCTCAGAAGCAAATACATTTTCAAATAACCAAAAATTAAACTTTCAAGCTCATGTAAATGCATCACAGTCATCTTTCTTCTTTTTCAGCTTCATTATGTCTGGTTTGATTGATTACGTTATACTCCAATGAAACAAATCACACCGTGGTATCTGACGATGCAGTGGGCATGGCAACAGTATCACCTGATTGCAATTTCCCATTAACCAACAGTATTTAGTTTCACTGAATCTAAACTGAGCTATGTGACATGCTTTCACGTTTCGATTAGACAGAAAAGTCTCCTTGAAGTCTCCCATTGGAAGGTGAGGTTTGACATTTGTACCACAATCACTACAAACAATGACTTCTCAAGTCTTACAACATTACCAGAATAATAAACATGTTTGTTAATTGCAGACAAGTCTGGTGATAAATCCAGATACCGCTAAAAGTTTGTTTGTAAAAAACAATTATATGCCCGTCATACATCTGGATGAAATGGATGTTGCATCCATCTTGTGCGCCTTATATGGATGTTGCAGCCATCTTGTACGCATTCATTATGTGTTCCCACCTTAATTCCATTAAGCGATGTAAAAGCTGATATTAGCAGGATTTTATAACGGATATTTCGACAATAAAACATGTTTAAAAACTAAATTTTACTGAAACAAGAAATCCGTGGGTTCACGTCTCGCCTAACGGGGGCTGGACTTAAAAATAAAAAGGTCAATGATACTTAAATGAAAGTTTGTAAACATTTTATAACTAAAAGCAATTGAGTTTGCCGTTTGCTGAGATGACATTTAAGTGCATTTGTTTAAAAACAAAATGCCATTCTATTAAAACCAAGAGGCCCAAGAGGGCCTGTGGATGCTCTACTGGCTAAAACGGCTCTTATATCAAGGGTTGTCGACATAAAATTCCCATCAGTAGTTTTTTTAAAACATTGCAAAAACAACAGGGATAGGATGGCCTTAGATCGCTCACCTGGTAATCATGGGCAATAAGTCTGCTGTGTCTAGTCTGGCATGGGAATTTTTTAATTTGTCCCACTTTCTTCTATGAATGAAATTTCATAAAAATGGGTGGGTGGTGGGGGTGGGGTTATATTAACATTCTAAACAAATATGGTAAAGATCTGATAAAAAATGAAGTAACTACAGATTTAACAAAGGAAAATACAATATAGCATTTTTCAACAAATCAAGGGCCATAACTTGTCATTACTAACTAGATCAAGCTGGTTTTCGAACTTCTCCAAAATTTCATTGATATACCATGCTTTGCACAACTAGACGTCATACTTAAATTAGGCTTCCTGCCAAATTTTGTAGAAATCCAACAAGCCGTTTAGGAGGAGTATAGCGCCGAACAAGAAATTTAAAGTAAAAATGTCAAAGTGCCATAACTCCGTCATCAATCAGCAAACTGGAACAAAAGCGCGACATGCACAACTAGACATCTTACCGATGCTTCCTGCCAAGTTTCATCGAAATCCAACAAGGCGTTTAGGAGGAGTAGCGCCAACAAGAAATTAAAAAAAAAATGTCAATGATTCCTGCTAACACGGCGTTAACACCAAAAAAAAATAAAACAAAAAAATAATAAAATAAGAAATTTAAATAAAATAAACCAAAAAATAAACCAAAAAAATAAATATATATCTATTAAAAAAAACAAAAAAAACAGGAGGTCAATGACCTAGAAGCTCTACTGATAGATTTTTGATAGCTAGGTCAACATTCCTGTGAAGTTTCATGAAAATCCATCAAGTAGTTTCATAGGAGTAGTCGCTACAAGTTTTCATGATATAACTCTATGTTAACAAAGATGGCCACTGGCGGCCATGTTTAATGTCAAATCAAAATAATTTTTGACAAGGATCAACATCATGTCATTCTGATCATTTCAGAAAAGGTCCCCTATCAATATCACTTATAGTTTTCAAGAAGTAGTCGCTACAAACTTGAATTTTGAAAATCTATTTTTAGCCATGGTGGCCATCTTCAATTTCCGGCCTACCTGACATTTTTCTAGGATCAATTAGACATCAAGAGCAACATTCCTGTAAAGTTTCATGAAAATCCGTCAAGTGGTTACAGAGAAGTAGTCGTTACAAATGTTTAGTAGCTAACTCTATGTAACCAAAGATGGCCGCTGACAGCCATGTTTAACATTGAATCAAAACGATTTTTGACAAAGACCAACATCATGACATGCTGATCATTTTAGAAAAAGTCCCATATCAATATCACTTATAGTTTTCAAGAAGTAGTCGCCATAAACTTGTTTTTTGAAAATCTATTTTTAGCCGTGGCAGCCATCTTGAATTTCCGGCCGACATGAAGTTTTGCTAGGATCAATAAGACATCAAGAGCAACATTCGTGTGAAGTTTCATGAAAATCCGTCAGGTAGTTTCAGAGGAGTAGTCGCTACAAGTTTTCATAATATAACTCTATGTAAACAAAGATGGCCGCTGGCAGCCATGTTTAACGTCGATCCAAAATAATTTTCGACAATGATCAACATCATGTCATACTGATCATTTTAGGAAAAGGCACATATCAATATCACTTATAGTTTCCAAGAAGTAGTCGCTACAAACTTATTTTTTAAAAATCTATTTTTAGCCGTGGCGGCCATCTTGAATTTCCGGCGAGCCTGAAATTTTTCTAGGATCAACTAGACATCAAGAGCAACATCCCTGTGAAGTTCCATGAACATCCGTCAAGTAGTTTCAGAGATGTAGTCGCTACAAGTGTTTACTATATAACTCTATGTAACCAAAGATAGCCACTGGCAGCCAAGTTTAACGTCGAATCAAAATAATGTTCGACTCGGATCAACATCATGTCATGCTGATCATTTTAGAAAAAGTCCCATATCAATATCACTTATAGTTTTCAAGAAGTAGTCGCTACAAACTTAGTTTTTAAAAATCTATTTTTAGCTGTGACGGCCATCTTGAATTTCTGGCAGATCTGAAATTTTGCTAGGATCAATTAGACATCAAGAGAAACATTCCTGTAAAGTTTCATGAAAATCCGTAAAGTAGTTTCAGAGGAGTAGTCGCTACAAGTTTTTACTATATAACTCTATGTAAGCAAAGATGGCAACTGGCAGCCATGTTTAACGCTGAATCAAAACGATTTTTAATAAGGACCAACATCATGTCATGCTGATCATTTTAGAAAAAGTCCCATATCCATATCACTTATACTTTTCAAGAAGTAGTCGCTACAAACTTGTATTTTAAAACTCTATTTTTAGCTTTGGTGGCCATCTTGGATTTCACATCAACATGAATTTTTGCTAGGATTAACTAGACTTTATGGGCAACATTTCTGTAAAGTTTCATGAATATCCATCCAGTCGTTTCAGAGGAGTTGTCGCTACAAATAAAAGTTTACGGACAGACGGACAGAAGGACAGACGGACGACGGACGACGCATCACGGCATAAGCTCTGCTGATCTCTGATCATCTGCTGATCTCTGATCAGTCGAGCTAAAATATATACATACTAATAATAAAAAAAAAGATCTGGTAAAGTTTGGTAAAGATCAGATGAAAAATGAGAGCCCTATCGTATTAACGAGGCAAAATATAGCATTTTTAACTAAATCAAGGGCCATAACTCTGCTGTTATTGGTTAGATCTGGCTGGTTTTTAAACTTGTGCAAGCTTTCATTGATATTAACAATCTGATAAAGTTTGGTAAAGATTGGATGAAAAATGAAGGCCTTTGGCCAGTAGAGTTAAAAATCATCAGCTCCAAAAAGTAGGTAAAGGTCATAGATGAAATCAAGGCATCCAACAAAAAAATGCACTACCGAAGACACAACTATGTCAAAATAGAATATGTTTTCTTCCAAAGATTAAGCTATAAATTAGGTTTAAAACATCTAGTGCATAATTCTAGTTCATGAGAAAGTGATGTAAATGTAACAATTAAAGTTATCTGCCCTTTGCTTGGATGGTGAAGGTCACATCCACATTTGCTTTGTCACGTTGCAATGTACCACTCAAGACACAACTATAAGCAAAGTTTAAAAGGTCTTAGTGAATACAGTTTGTAAAAAAGTGACCTAAACGCCAAAATTGAAGGTACAAATTATAAGGTTATCTGACCTTGCTTGGAGGGTCAAGGTCACTTCTACATTTGCTTTGTCACGTTGCGATGTACCACTCAAGATACAACTATAAGCAATTTTAAAGGTCTAGTGCATACAGTTTGTGAAAAAGTGACCTAAACGCAAAAGTTGAACCTAAAAATTAGTAAGTCAACTGCCCTTTGCTAGGAGGGTCAAGATCACTTCCACATTCACCTTGTCACATTGCCAAGTACCACCCAAGATACAACTATAAGCTAAGTTTGAAAGGTCTAGTGCATACAGTTTGTGAAAAAGTGACCTAAACGCAAAAGTTGAACCTAAAAATTAGTAAGTTATCTGCCCTTTGCTTGGACGGTCAAGGTCACTTCCACATTTGCTATGTCACGTTGCGATGTACCACCCATGATACAACTATAAGCAAAGTTTGAAGGGTCTAGTGCATACAGTTTGTGAAAAAATGACCGAAACGCAAAACTTGAATGTTGACGCCGCTGCCGCCGGAAAAGCAACACCTATGTCTTTTTTTTTCTTCGAAAAGGTGAGACAAAAATGTGATAACCTGTTTAAAATTACCTATTAAATGTTTTAATTTAACAATATGCAAATTTTTTAACCAAAATTAAGGTTTTATTTCATACCCCAGAGAAGGGGTTTGATGGGGTATGAAAGTTAATACTCGGATATCTAATGATATGGATGTTGCAGCCATCTTGTACGCTTTATATGGATGTTGCAGTCATCTTGTATGCCTTATATGGATGTTGCAGCCATCTTGTATGCCTTTTATGGATGTTGCAGCCATCTTGTAAACCTTAAATGGATGTTGCAGCCATCTTGTATGCCTTATTTAAGGTACTGGTGGGGTCACTGATTGTCAGTGATGTAGTATGAAGTACTGGTGGGGTCACTGATTGTCAAGGATGTAGTATGAAGTACTGGTGGGGTCACTGATTGTCCATGATGTAGTAGGAAGTACTGGTGGGGTCACTGATTGTCTAGGATGTAGTATGAAGTACTGGTGGGGTCACTGATTGTAAAGGATGTAGTATGAAGTAATGGTGGGGTCACTGATTGTCAATGATGTAGTATGAAGTACTGGTGGGGTCACTGATTGTCAAGGATGTAGTATGAAGTACTGGTGGGGTCACTGATTGTCAATGATGTAGTATGAAGTACTGGTGGGGTCACTGATTGTCAAGGATGTAGTATGAAGTAATGGTGGGGTCACTGATTGTTAATGATGTAGTATGAAGTACTGGTGGGGTCACTGATTGTCAAGGATGTAGTATGAAGTACTGGTGGGGTCACTGATTGTCAATGATGTTGTATGAAGTACTGGTGGGGTCACTGATTGTCAATGATGTCGTATGAAGTACTGGTGGGGTCACTGATTGTCATTGATATAGTATGAAGTACTGGTGGGGTCACTGATTGTCAATGATGTCGTATGAAGTACTGGTGGGGTCACTGATTGTCATTGATATAGTATGAAGTACTGGTGGGGTCACTGATTGTCAATGATGTAGTATGAAGTACTTGTGGGGTCAATGATTGTCAAGTATGAAGTACTGGTGGCGTCTCGACCCTAGTATCTAGCCCCGGTAAAATGACGGATATCTTTGTCCGGTATGCAAGAAATGTTGATCTAGGCCTACACTGGTCGTAAATTCCTTTTTTTATTAGTAGTAGTAGTAGTAGTATTATTATTATCATTATTAGTATCATTATTATTATTATTATTATTACCATATTTACTTCTACTATTATTATTATCATTATTATGATTGTTATTATTATTATATTATTATTATTATCATTACTATTATCATTATTATTATTGTTATGATTATTATTGTTATTATTATTATTATTAAGATCCCAAATTGATACACCTTAATATTGTAGAGGATTCTGGTGCACAACCTGTCATTTTCTTGAGTTATTTTAACCCTTAACCTGCTAAGCTTGACTATAATAGCCTTTGTGTCCATTGTAAACCCAGATCAGCCAATAACTACTCGCAGGCTGATCAGGGGTTACAATCACCAGCTACTGATCAGTCATTTTCCCCCAAAACATCCCTATGTGACATAAATGCAATGGTCTTAATTCGCCTCTACCACAAAAAAAAATTGACCGTCATATATAATCTTAAATGTGTTGTAAATGACATAAAACACCATACAAACAATACAAACAAACTTAATTCAAAGAAAGAACGGTCCGTTATACATGTGTAGGGGGTTAAGCTTTGAATTTTAGTTAGGACCAATTACTAGACAGCATATGGTACTTGCCTAAAAAAAAATGGTGGAATTTTGTCAGCTATTTTTTGGTGGAGAATCGATCACCAAAACAAATCTACAGACAGCAAGATCTGGTTGTGTGAATGCTGTTTTACGTCAATTTTACACATGTTAGGCCATAATATTATGGTATTTAGAGTTTGTCTTTTTTGTGGTAGAGGCAGACCACCCCATTTTTCCTGGGTAGAACCAGTACTGTATGTATACCTCCTGCCTCGATAAGAATCAACACTTTATCATTTGACAGCTCCAGTATACTCAGTCATATTTATAACAAGCTGAGCAATTACCAGAATGTATACCCTGCTTTGCACCATTAACGGTCAAACACATCTTGTTGGAATGTGTAGACTTTGATCCTATGCGTCAGAGGTACTACAATGTTAATACTATGAAAGAGTTATTTGATACTATAGATTTTAGTCTTGTTTTAGATTTCCTAAAAGAAATCAGGCTATATAAATCATTATAATATGTTCTTATATATATATACTTGGTTATATACCCGTTGACGGGCATTTGTTGATTTACATATAGTTTATATTACTACCATATCATCCGTTATTTTTTAATAGTTTATATTTTACATTAGTTTTTAATTACTACTTAATTTCTTCATCTTTCGTTTGTTTTTGCGCGCAATATGACCTATTTATGTGCCGGAAAACACCATTCATTCATTCATTCCAGTGGGATTCAAACCCACAGTGGTGAGATGCAACACAATTTTAGATGCAGCGTTTTTACTATCCTGGCCACTGAGGCACTACAGACAGACAAACAAACCCTGACGATGAGCCATTATAAAAATAAAACATGATTATTTTTCTTTATTTAAAATCATTTTGAGAGGAATCAATTGTCACACTGGGTTTCCCTGTCACGTTTATAATTGCTTTTCTGCACATTAATTGAAAATATCACTTCATTTTCTGTCACTTTCAACCAAGACTTCCTTATCAGTTTGCTGACGTTACAACGAAAAACAACCAATGAAAATGCAGCATTTTATTCACATCCTCATGCATATCCCAGGCACAGAGATATTTTTCAAAATGTAATTACAACCAGTCCATGATCATATTTGCAGAACACTTAATATAAACACAAATAACTTGATAAATAATATTTGCTCTCGGTTCAAACTAATAAGGCAGAATGTCGGTGAAAGTACTGGCACGTTTCACGAAGTCAACTTTAAATAATATCAAATATCACGAAACATTTGACATCCTGATACTATCTTCTTCCTCTGTAATGCGGTACATGTTTAATTAAATTAGCTATCCCAGCCAACAACAGCCACATTATACAAAATATGTACACCGTTTTTAAACCTACTGATGACGAGGTATATATAAATAACTTACACATTTAGAGAATCCAAACTCTACAGACACAATATAAATGGCTATAAATGGCTTTAACCAGATTGCCAAACCCAAAAACTGGAGCATCGAATTATGAGTTACCAACTCATAACTCATTTGATGCATATTCAGTCTCCGGTTTTTAATAGTGAATAAACATATACTTTTAATCGACACATATATATTATTTATGATCGGAACACCTGGATAGTGTTTGGATAAACAATTGTGTAGTATAAGTCTGCTGTTATTTGGTGGGTTAGTACCTTTAAAGGGACACACAGCAATCTTTATTTTTTAAAAACTCACGGCGTCCCGCTTGTTTTTCTGCATAACTTGCATTTGTTCAATCATTAATATTAATTATAAGAATAGTATTAAGCAATTTGTTTTTGCATATTATTAATTTTTGATATTATTGCACCAATAATATATTAAAACTTATAGTATAGTAAGACGAAATAGTGAATACTTAAAATCTGATTTATTTAAATGTAACCAGGGTAAAAGTAAAACTGGTACTGGGTATATAATTCGAGACACTCATTTGAAACACTTCAAGATTGCTGTGTGTCCCTTTAAGTTGAAATGGGTTTTATCACATAACATTACTTCTAGGAGTGTAATAAAGCCGTGACCTATTGTAATACACTAGTGTATTATAGATGCAAATGAGCGAATCACTGTGTTTGTGTACAGTAGAATAGCTTTAAAGTCGCAATTGTTTACAATTGTCTGCATGGTATATCATATCATACATTCAGAAACCTGAAATATTTATCATTATTTGAAATCTTACTTTATAGAAATGCATGTTAGTAACGTTAAATTTGGTTTAAGATGTCGCATTATCATTAAGTGATCCCGCCTTAATTCCATTAAGCGATAGGAAAGCTTATATTAGCAGAATTTTATAATGGATATTTTGACAATGAAACACGTTTAAATACAATCTTTACTGAAACAAATGTGATAACCTGTTTAAAATTACCATTTAAATGTTTTAATTTTACAATATGTGAATTTTTAAGCAAAAATTAAGGTTTATTCATACTCCAGCAGAAGGGGTTGGATGGCATATGGAAGTTAATACTCGGACCACGTAATGTTGTAATGCAAATGCGTTGAGCAGCGTAACGTAGCTGATATCATGTAGACAAAGTCATGATTTCTCTTACAATTGTTTGCCGTAAACAAGGTAAATTGACAATATCACGTCTTAGGTGTGTTATGTGATAAATAGAATCTTAGATTCATGACTGTGTATTACTGACTTTAATCAATTCATTGGTTAAAATATAGGATATTCAGCAGAACCTCATTTTATTCAACTCGTTTATTAAAATCAATAATACACAGTCACTGATGTATAATCCTCTATATATGTCGCACCAACTCAAGAACGGTACCAGTCTAGCGGGCCAATAGGAATGAATATTTTAGACCCATCCTCCATTTACACCGAAACAAAATGGCCCTTGAACTGTTTCACCTGCAGAACTGCTGAGTTGCTGCAAATTATGTTGTTGTTGTTTTTCGCTGGAACTGAACTGAATTGGGGTTTTACGGCACACCAACACCAGAAAGGTCATATGGCGCCAAACAGGGATGAACATGCCAGGCTCATCCTCCATTTACATATAGATAAAATATGGAGAATGGGCCTAGAACCTTCCAACCTGCAGAACTGCAGAGTTGCTGCAAATTCTATTGACACTCCATTTACGATGGAGCCACGTTTCCACATTTGCATTTGTGGTGTTATGAAGTTAACCTTGAATGAGCATGATAAAAAAATGACAAAATGAACATGAAGGTGGGGTCCTACCCATCTGCCTCTAGCAGGATTTGCTGTGGTTGTATTCTACCCTGGCAACCACACGAGTTTTTCCCTGGAGCTGTGGTTATTGTTTTCTGCAACCACTCAAGTATAGCACATGAAACAATACAGGGTTGAGAATCTAATAAACATGAAAAAAGTAACATGAATTTGGGAGGGATTTTACCACTGTGGCTGGATAAGCAGTGTTCATTTTCATACCTGGGAACCACAGATGATTCGTTGAAGTTGATGGATACAAGATACAACAAGATACAACATTTTTTTAAAAAAAATTATTAAATATAAAATACAATCATTAGCTATGAATAGCTACTGACCTGACATAGCTATTGACAAACATAATAGCTACTGGCTGCCAAAATAGCTATTGACCAACATGATAACTTGACCAACATAATAACTATTGACCAACACAATGGCTACTGACCAACATAATATCTATAAACTGCCAAACTAGCTATTGACCAACACAATGGCTACTGACCAACATAATAGCACTATTGACTGCCAAATTAGTTATTGATCAACATCTCAGTTGTTGAAAAGTCTTAATAGTTATTGACAAACATAATAGCTATTAACTGCCAAAATAGGTACTGACCAACATAATAACTATTGGCAGTGTAATAGTCATTGACTAACATAACAGCTATTGCCCAACATAATAGCAATTGACCTGACATAATATATTTTGACCTATGCAATAAGAATTAAACAACCAACAACATGGCTATTGACTGTTAAAATAGTTATTGACCACCAACATGGCTATTGATCAATAGTATGTAACTATTGACCAATGTAATAAATATTGACCAACACAATAACTATTGACCAACATTACAGTTACTTACCAACATAATGGTTATTGACCAACATAATGGCTACAGACCATACATAGTAGCTATTGAAAAACATGATAAATATTGACCATCATAATAGCTACTGACCACCATACTAGCTACTGACCACCATACTAGCTACTGACCACCATAATAGCTACTGACCACCATACTAGCCATTGACCAACATAATAGCTATTGACCAACATAATGCCTATTGACCAACATAATGGCTACAGACCAAACATAGTAGCTATTGACAAACATGATAAATATTGACCAACATAATAGCTGTTGACCAATGTAATAGCTGTTTGACCATCATAATAGCTATTGACCACCATACTAGCTACTGACCACCATACTAGCTACTGACCACCATACTAGCTACTGACCACCATAACAGCTACTGACCACCATAATAGCTACTGACCAGCATACTAGCTACTGACCACCATAACAGCTACTGACCACCATACTAGCTACTGACCACCATACTAGCTACTGACCACCATAATAGCTACTGACCACCATAATAGCTACTGACCACCATACTAGCTACTGACCACCATACTAGCTACTGACCACCATAACAGCTACTGACCACCATACTAGCTACTGACCACCATAACAGCTACTGACCACCATAATAGCTACTGACCACCATACTAGCTACTGACCACCATACTAGCTACTGACTACCATAATAGCTATTGATCAACATAATGGCTACTGACCCTACATAGTAGCTATTGACCAACATGATAAATATTGACCAACATAATAGCTGTTGACCATTGTAATAGCTATTTGACAATCATAATAGCTACTGACCACCATACTAGTTACTGACCACCATAACAGCTACTGACCAGCATAATAGCTATTGACCAACATAATGTCTATTGACCAACATAATGCCTATTGATCAACATAATGGCTACTGACCCTACATAGTAGCTATTGACCAACATGATAAATATTGACCAATATACTAGCTGTTGACCATTGTAATTGCTATTTGACCATCATAATAGCTACTGACCACCATACTATATATTGACCAACATAATGGCTACTAACCTGACATAACTATTGACCAACAACATAGCTATTGACCATATAAAATAGCCATTGATCATATATAACAGCTATTGACCAACATAATATATATTGACCAACATGATAACTCTTGACCAACATAATAGCTAATGACCACCATAATAGCTATTGACCAACATAATAGCTATTGACCAACATAATAGCTATTGGAACCCAATAAAGAAGTTAGAGCAGCAGACACTGTTTAGGACACCTGTTCGTGAGTAGGTAAGTAGGCAAAGGGCTGAAATCGGGTTATTAAGAACTTATCCCGGAGCAGGGGAGCGCATACAGGGGAATCTCTGATCACTGCGGTCAGAAGGAATTGGGAACATTCGGTAAGTTACATAATTTTTAGTTTTGGACTCCTATATATCTTTTATTGACTCCTATTTCTTTGAATAATTCCCATACACTACCATTAGGTTTATTATTGCTTTCTGTTACCAAAGCTGAATATTGTGCTTTTTTGGATTGTTTAATAAGTGTAATAAATATATTCCACCATATTTTGTATTGACTTTCATCCATTTTTTTAGTGGTGGAGGCAGAACCACCCACTATATCCTGGGTGTGTTTGAATGGTGTTTTACATCATATCTAGCATATTTTAGGCCATATTTGACAGTCAATATGTTTTGTGGTAGAGGCAGACCACCTCATATTTCCTGGCTAGAACCATTATTGTATTCCTTCCACCATCCATAAGAATCAACACTTTCTCACAAGTTCCTGGGTAGAACCAGTCTGTATACCTTCAATCATCTGTAAGAATCGATACTTTTTCACTTACAAGTCGAGCTCCCAGTGGGATTCAAACACGCAGCTGTGAGATGCGAGGATTCAAACACGCAGCTGTGAGATGCGAGGATTCAAACACGCAGCTGTGAGATGTGAGGATTCAAACAAGCAGCTGTGAGATGCGAGAAGGTTTCAAATGCAGCATCCTTACCAGAGGAGGATCACTTGTGTCGCCTGCCTTGTGCTTATTGAAAATTATGAGCTAGGTCAGATTGTAGGTTAACCCTTAACTCCTACATATATATAATGGACTGTTCTTTGAGTTACTCGCAGGCTGATCTGGGATTACAATAGGCTCAAAGGCTATTATAGTCGTGCTTAGCGGGTTAAGGCAGGGTTCAATCTAGGCCTGGATTTTTGGGAGAAGTGACTTCTCCCTCCAAAGAAAATAGAGAGAAGTGACCAAAAAATAAGGAGAAATGAGGGAGACACGATCTTTTAAATTAAGCGCGCAATCGGTTATTTTTAATTATTGACTGATATACATGTATACACCCTATTGTTTATAACTTTTGATTATTTAAGAGCATGCTAGCTGTTTCAAATTAAATGTGTTTATTAATTTTATTCAGACTCACAGGCACTCTTTACTTATTATACTGTAACTATAGAAGGAAGGACTGAGAGAAGAATTAATATAAATATATTGCTTGTATCTTTATTTATTCATATTTCTATCAATTTGTATGGAGTTCTATGAAGGGTGTAATTATGATTCTCAAACTTTTTCCTAAAAGGCTTTTTCCTCATTAAGACCTATTAAGAATGTATGTGTTTTTTCCCCCAATTTGTATTAGGTAAAAACAATATTTAATAAAAAAATGTTTTTCCTCCATCCGAACTTATGTACCTATCCGAACTACTATGACACCGCACTTTTCCGGAAGTAAAATATTGCCAAAAATTCAGTAGAAATATCATCTATTATTAACTCTTTTTCATGCATTTGTTTGTTTGGAATGCCAAAAGGTCCGTTTTATCAAACAATTAAGAAAACACAACGCTAATCATTATTCGGTGGTATCATTTAATCACCTCAGGTCAATTAACTTCAGATTGTTGTTTCGTTTCGATCACGTTTTTAACACGCACTTGTCTCACTGTAACGGAACCTACGATTGGTCAATTGTTCAGCTATACGCAATCTCATTGGATAAGGCGTGTGTATTCCCTGTACAGTCTAATTTGTAAACAAAAAATGGCGAGGTGCGAAAATTGCCTCGGGGGATATCATAGTTGTAGGAAAGTATGCTCCCCGTGGGCTTTCTGCCGTGATCGATCAAAGCAATTAGCATAATCCCTTCCCAGAGATGTCAACACCTGTCCTGAGACATAAACAACAGGTCAATTAAAGGACTGGTTACACTTCGCTTGAGGGTGGGAAAAAAGCGAAGTGGTCAATCTGAAGGCGACTTAAACTTCGCCGTCGGCTAAAAAAAAAGCGAAGTCACGGAGGAAAAAGCGCCTTTGTCGCCGATGTCGCCCTCCAGAATGAACACTGTTAAGGGTTAAAATTACATGAAAAAGGTGCACAACTCTGCCAAAATGAAAAGTCAGATTTAATGGACATGTGTAATGAAATTCCTTCAGGTAAGATGAAGATATTTAGAGTTTCAAATAGTCAAATGCTTTTTAACCCTTAACCCGCTCAGCATGACTATTATAGCCTTTGCGTCCATTGTAAACCCACATCAGCATGCGAGTAACTCGCAGACTGATCAGGTTTACAATGTCTACTCGCAGACTGATCAAGTTTACAATGTCTACTCGCAGACTGATCAGGTTTACAATGTCTACTCGCAGACTGATCAGGTTTACAATGTCTACTTGCAGACTGATCAGGTTTACAATGTCTACTCGCAGACTGATCAGGTTTATAATGTCTACGCGCAGACTGACCAGGTTTACAATGTCTACGCGCAGGCTGATCAGGTTTACAATGTCTACTCGCAGGCTGATCAGGGTTTACAATGTCTACTCGCAGGCTGATAAGGTTTACAATGTCTACTCGCAGGCTGATCAGGTTTACAATGTCTACTCGCAGACTGATCAGGTTTACAATGTCTACTCGCAGACTGATCAGGTTTACAATGTCTACGCGCAGACTGACCAGGTTTACAATGTCTACGCGCAGGCTGATCAGGTTTACAATGTCTACTCGCAGGCTGATCAGGGTTTACAATGTCTACTCGCAGGCTGATAAGGTTTACAATGTCTACTCGCAGGCTGATCAGGTTTACAATGTCTACTCACAGGCTGATCAGGTTTACAATGTCTACTCGCAGGCTGATCAGGTTTACAATGTCTACTCGCAGGCTGATCAGGTTTACAATGTCTACTCGCAGGCTGATCATGTTTACCATGTCTGGCTGCTTATCAGTCATTTTCCCCAAAACATCCCTTTGTCACATAAATGGAATGGTCTTAATTCAAAGAAAACACAGTCCATTATATATATATATGTAGCGGGTTAAGGGTTAAGTTATGGCCAAGGCTAAGTTGCACGTTGTAGTGTGATTGATGGACGGAAGTCAGAAGATGACAACGACGATAGATGGTGGACGAAGTGATCCCTAAGTGTCTGCCATGCTAGGCAGGTGATACAAAAATCGTACGTTTTGTCATCATCATCTGTTTTTATCTGTTATTTCTCCTGAGTTATTATAATGACAGTGCCAGATCTTTATAGAAAACAATATATAAGCAATTTATGAATGATGTTTACCATCCAAACAAATTAAGCAAATAGATAAGACACTTCCCAGACATCTAGTTAAACCAGCCAACTGACATGTCGCCAGTACTTAGATATCTCCGCCCTATTGTTGATGTCGGTGTATATTGACAATAGTTTATATAACATAGCTGCACGTGCTTTATACACATGCTGTTGTTTGTCGGAGGTATCGTTCTGATTTGATTGGTTGAAATGGATAAATGACTGACAACTGGCAACATGTTAATTACCCGTGCGGTCTTATGTTGCTGATGCACGTTAAAATCAGGCCCTTCAGAAATCTCAATAAAGCAGGTGTCGCCGATGTAATGGATTAAGTAATGCAGAAATCATGAGTTCTATCCTAGACTAGATTAATTTCTCAAAATAAAAAGAATTTCACACATGACCATGAGTCCTTAGTATGTGACTTAAAACACATCTCAAAGAACAAGACAGAAAATAACATCTGTATGCTTGTTACTGGAATAGGGTACCTTTCTGATCTTTAAACTTACTGAAAATATGGGAATCGCGGGAGACTATATATAAGGGAGATTCGAGGGAGAATATATATAAGAATCCACGGGATCAGAATCCACCAATAACTCGGCAGAGCCTCGTCCCTGGTTGAAATTCTGACTCCTTGGGTGAAATTTCCCTATCTCACATGGATAAACTCATGATGGATTATTTTTCTCCATTTATGGGCTTAGTAGAGACAAACTTTAACAACTGTATTTGACTTAACGCTACAATAAGGCGAACGTGACGTCGTGACGTTTCATGTAAGAGTCACATGTCATGTAGGATAGAGTTATCACATCTCACACCCTATCTCACATGACTATAGAAATGGAAGAATACCAACATCTCTGAATTTAAGTACAGATATTTTCTTAAAATACTGCAAATTACTAGAATTGTCCTTCAGATTAACATATATACATATAAATAAAATAATTTATCACTACAGATATGCTTACCTCAGAATCAAATGTGGCGTCAAGAACTCCCATGTTTACCAAATTATCTATATAATACTTTTGTTTTCTCAAATAAATTATGGAATAATTCAAAGAATTCAAAGAGTGCTTCAAATTATTATTTCTTTGCCACTGTCTTTATGTTGTTCCAAGTTTACCCTGTTAATACTGGTATATTACAAAATAATTGACTCTTTTTTTTTTTCGACACCAAAGGCGAGAGTACCTGGTGTAATAACATCCAGAGAAATTATACTGGTAATGTGTGTTAAATGTTACTATTTGCTCCTTGAGAACAAAATCCAGGAGACGCAAGATCTTCCAGAACAATGTTTATAGTTTTTATCATGATAATATCAATTCAAGAATTCATATCAGTATTTTCCTGTATGTTTTAATTTAAAACGCACACATGTCTGTCACTTATTCCCAAACAAATTACAAATGTTATAATTTGCAAGATCTTTCAAATCAATGTATTTTTATAACCTCTTCTCGTATAATTTCAAATTTAAAAATTAATTTCATAGTTTTCCTGTATCGTTTAATTTATAATGTTCACATGTCTGCCACTGCTTCCACTAATGTGGACAAGTGTTTCACTGCCATCTAGCCTACAAACCAATCCCAATAAACCAGTCCTTATCAGCTGCACTGTTTCAGGCAGAAATCCAAGTCTTAGAAGTGCAAAATATGCAAACAGGCTGTGCAAAATAATTTGCTAACATGAGCCACAGTCCTCAAATAACAAATAGAAAACTGTGACATGTATCTAAATTTCAGGTGACACAGTGCGGAAATTTCACAAAATATTGCCTGATTTTAAACACAGATTTTAATAAAGAGTTTTATGCATACATGTTAATTTTTAAAAAAAAATCTCTTTCTAATGGTGGTATTTTCCTTAGTACTTTAACATTTTAAGCAAAAAACAGAGTTTAAGGAAAGTTTCACTATGCCAACAATGATGATTTTAACACCTTTTTATACAATTTCTTATTTTGAAAATTAGAACTTTAAATGTATTCTCACCAAAATAATTTTTTGAGACAGAAGTAATAGAAGGAAAAATTAAGGTGCCACGTGATGTTGGTTTCTTTATTGGTTCCAATCTGTTATTATTACATCTGTGCATCTCTTGGGCAATTTGGTTTTACAGATAAAGGAAAAAAGGTACAATTTAATTCATCTTTCTTTTATAAATGTTACAATATACAAAACATATCAATATTGAGAAAGTAAGAGTTGGAAAACATTGTTTAGCAAAAAAAAAAAGTCAAAAAAAAATTATCCCACAATATTGGCAGTGATTTTTCAAAAAATGGCCATGTAAAAAGATGGCTGCACGGCTGGCTGACTAATATAACTCAGATCAGCTGTAACAGAAGCTTCAGCAGCTGTCTGCAATGCACATTACGTGGTCGCGCCTTAATTCCATAAAGCAATGGGAAATCTTATATTAGCAGGATTTTATAACGGATCTTTTGACAATAGAACATTTAAAAAGATTTCTTACTGTTAAAATGTGATAACCTAGTGTTTAATTACTGTTAAAATGTGATAACCTAGTGTTTAATTACTGTTAAAATGTGATAATCTAGTGTTTAAAATTACATGTTAAATGTTTTAATAATACATTATGCAAACATTTTAAGCCGAAATAAAGGTTTTATTTCATACCCCAGCCGAAATAAAGGTTTTATTTCATACCCCAGCCGAAATAAAGGTTTTATTTCATACCCCAGCCGAAATAAAGGTTTTATTTCATACCCCAGCCAACTCCGTTTCCTCTTCTTGGAGAAGGGGTTGGATGGGGTATGAAAGTTAATACTTGGACTACATAATGAGCGGTCTGCAATGTGTCTTTCTTGAAATATTGACTTTCCATTTTAAGCTTTTAATAGTGACCAGTAATATCCTAAAAGAAACTAACCCACCAAATAACAGCAAAATTACACTGCACAACCATTTATTAAAACTCTATCCAGGTATTCAGGTCATATAATAATGTATATGTACCGCTTTAATTTAATCACGGTTTCTTAAAATACCCATTATTGAATATGCATAAAATAAATTATGAGTTGGTAACTCTTAATTCGATGCTCTAGTTTTGGGGTTTGGCCTAGCTGGTTAAAGCCATTTATAGTGTCTATAGAGTTTGGATTCTCAAAATGTGTAAGTTTTATATATTCCCAGTCGTCAGTAGGTTTAGAAACGGTTTACACATGATATAAAATGTGGCTCTTGTTGGAGGGATAGCTACTTTAAATAATAGGTGTATGGTTCTGAAGATATGCATCCCAAAAGGCTGTATATATATATACCATTGACAAGTTGCTGTTCTGGTCCAGTCAATGGCTTCTTTTTATTTTACCATCAATGAAATTGCCACTTTTTCAGCTGTATTTTCTCGCCACATTGATGTAAAAAGAGACATAATTATTTCATTGCAGCAACAAAATTGGGACTTATTGAAAATAATATTTAATGTAATATAATTTCCAACTCAGCCTGCGAGTAACTTGCAAGCTGATCAGGGTTTACAATGTCTGGCTGCTGATCAGTCATTTTCTCCTAAAACACCCGTTTTTCACATAAATGGTCTTAATTCAAAGAAAGAACTCCGTTATATATATGTAGCGGGTTAAGGGTTAATTAATTTCCATTATAAGTGCAGAACAGTATAATTTTATTTAATAAATTATTTCGACATGATTTGTATTTTTTTATAGAAGCATTAATTTCATTTATAGTGTGATTAGCGAGCATGAATGATGTCACTTAAAGCTGAATTGGCGAGTTCCTTCATGTTGGCCTTATTTTGTCATATTGGCCTGTTTGGCCAAGTTTGCATTGTATATGTGTAGAGTTTCTAGTAAAACACCGCTAGTACAGTTTAGTGATTAATAATGGGTACTACTAAACTAACCTGGTTTGTAAGGTCGCTACAACTTGCACTGAATGACCTGCTCTTGTCTCCCTGTTGCCATGACGTCATTTGGTAAGCAGACATGGAGTGACTCAGCGTGTTTGACGGACTGCTGTGTTGCGAGTCATGTGACCCCTCCTGTCCAATCACGCCACTGTCGGTACTTAGTGAGCTCACATTGCTCAGATTCTTGCGAAGTTTTCTCGCAGACTCTGAGGTCAAGTCAGAGAGAGACAAATTCTGAAACGAAAATATGTCATGAAGACCCAATGTATCCAGGGGTTATACACATTATCTCATACCGTATTTAATGAGAGCACCTCTCCTAATAGTAGCACCTAGTCTCACCCCCACCCCCATGCCCCACCCTCACCCCCATCCCCACCTCTAACCCCACCCCCCACTTCACCTTTTTAAAATTCTTCAAATTTCAATACATTTTCAATCTTTTGTATTGCAAAAGAAAATCAAAATTCAAATAAAAAAGAAAAACATTGTTTTTTTCCATTTCATAAGAGCATGCCATTGACATTTTGCACAGTGCCCACGCGTTACTATTAGAGGAAATACGGTTTTACAGGTGCATACAATACCATTAGGCCATTATTTTTTTAATAGTTTGCTTTACAAACCCTCCTACGACAAAACAAAATTAGGAATTTTATTTTTCCATAGGGAATTTTGTAGTTTATGGCGTTTTATTGCCTCCTCCAGGTTGTAATCGAACATTTCATTCTCTTTTCCTTTCCAATGGAATAAATTGAGTTGAATTGAATTGGGGTTTTACGGAGCACCAACACAAGAAAGGTTATATGCCGCCAAACAGGGATGAACATGCCAGGCCCATCCTCCATGTACATCTAGATAAAATATGGAGAATGGGCCTAGAACCGTCTTTCCTGCAGAACTGCAGAGTTGCTGAAAATTCTAGTGTTGACACTCCATTTATGATGGAGCCACGTTTCTACATTTGCATATGCAGTGTCATGAAGAAAACCTTGAATGAGCATGATAAAAAAATTACAAAATGAAGGGGGTCCTACCACTTTGCCTCTAGCGGGATTTGCAGTGGTTGTATTCTACCCCGACAACCACACAGGGAAATGGAATAAAAAAAATAGCTTTAAAAAATAGCTTTTCCAAATTGTAATTTTATTTTGTTCCCTCCTCCTACAGCACTTCTCTGTACCAATGGTTTGTAAAATGAATAATAAAAAAATAATGGCCTCAGTGCTGTAAATATCAGTCATCTCAACATGGCATTAAAAGGAACACACGGAAATCTTGATTTTTTATAATAAAAAAAAACTAGTATAAAGTGAACTCTTTTTGCATATTACTAACTGATGATTATATTGCCACAATAATATATTTAAACCTATTGTAAAATAAAAGAACAAGAAATGTCACTGTAAGTGACAAATGTCCCCGAAGTGACCTTTGACCTCTAAGTGTGACCTTGACCTCAGAGCAACGGACCTGGATTTTGTGCACGACACATTGTCTGGTTGTGGTGAGCACTTGTAACAAGTTATTTGAAAATCCGTCCAGGAATGCAAATGTTATTGACCGGACACTATTTGACCTTTGACCTCTAAGTGTGACCTTAACTTTAGAGCCACAGACAAGAATTATATAAGCGAAATGTCGTCTTGTTGTGGTGAGCACTTTTGCAAAGTTATTTAAAAATTCGTCCAGGAATGCTGGAGTTATTAACCGGAGACGATTTGACCTTTGACCTCTAAGTGTGACCTTGACCTTGGAGCCACGGACCTGGATTTTGTGCACAACAAATCGTCTTGTTGTGGTCAGCACTTGTGCCAAGTTATTTGAAAATCCGTCCATGAATGCCAGAGTTATTGACCAGACACGATTTGACCTTTGACCTCTAAGTGTGACCTTGGAGACGACAGGTCGTCTTGTTGTGGTGAGTCATTGTGCCAAGTTATTTAAAAATCCGTCCATTATTGTCAAAGTTATTAATCGGACACGATTGTACAGACAAACGAACGGACGAACGAACAAATAAATAAACAAACGAAGGGACTGACGGAAAGTGCAACTACTATATGCCACCCTTCGGGGGCATAAAGAAACAAAAAATCTCAATTTTATTTAATTATATGCAATCAGGTTTAAAGTCAAAATGATACTGGATTAATAAATCGAGACACTAGTTTTATGCTTGATGAAACCTTCAAGATTGGTGTATGTCTCTTTAAAGTCATTTTGTTCAAGCTCTCTAAATCAAAATACCGGACATCCCAGACATTTGCAAATAATTCAATAAAAATGGGCAGTTTATTGATTTTTTTAAAGGCTTGACTCCACCCCTCACCTAAAATCCTGAATCATTGCACGCAATCCCGAACAAAAATATTACATAACTGGCTTTATATCCCAGGAGTGTGTCACGGGAACCCTTGAAACCAGTTTAATATTCAAGTCTTGTTAATCCAGTGCATATCCCTCCCCAGATGAACCATTAAAGCATATGAGATGGTTATGTTCGACATTATTTGGGATAATTGTGGATTTAACAAGATAAAACCTGTCTAATCTAGTTTTAAGTACAACATGTCGGTTTAATAAGTGAAATTGAGTTGTTTTCTAAAATTATGTCACTATTACAGGAAGTCATCGAAAGCTACTAAACGGTTCTAAGTGATATTGTGCATAAGAACGATAACGCATCCATTTCAGTTCTATCTGTAACACAATATAATATACACTCTGTGGGGGTTTTGTGCTGACCGGCAAGAAGTTTCTATGATCAAGTTTTGATATGTCGCAAGTCACGTAAGTTCAGATGTGCATCATGGCACTTGTCACATGCACTAAGATGATCACATGTCTATGCCACATGCATTCAGCTTACCTTCACATTTAGACAAATTCACTGAGCTCACCTGTTTGGTATTAACTGAAATCACCTGTTGAGATAGACACTCAAATTCACTGAGCTCACCTGTTTGGTATTAACTGAGATCACCTGTTGAGATAGACACTAACATGCACTGAGCTCACCTGTTTGGTATTAACTGAGATAGACACTAACATGCACTGAGCTCACCTGTTTGGTATTAAATGAGATCACCTGTTGAGATAGACACTCAAATTCACTGAGCTCACCTGTTTGGTATTAACTGAGATCACCTGTTGAGATAGACACTAACATGCACTGAGCTCACCTGTTTGGTATTAACTAAGATAGACACTAACATGCACTGAGCTCACTTGTTTGGTATTAACTGATATCATCTGTTGAGACAGACACTAACATGCACTGAGCTCACCTATTTAGAAAGACACATGTCAAATACATGGAGCTAATGCATTTAACTAAAACACATGCCACAGACACTCAGCTCACTAATTTATCTTGACACGTAACTTTTTTATTCAAACAAATAACATAATCATGCATTCATCTCTCCATTTTATTCAAGTGCATGTACTCAGCTCTCCTTTTTATTCAAACACATGACATAAAGAAACATTCATCTCTCCATTTTATTCAAACACACAGGCACTCAGCTCTCCTTTTTATTCAAACACATGACACATGTCCTCAGGTCTCTTTTTATTCAAACACATGCACTTAGCTCATATCTTTAATGACGTAAAACACCATACAAACAAACAAACAAACAAAAATCACACACATGCACTTGGCTCTCCTTTTTACTCAAACAAATGCACTTGGCTCTCCTTTTTATTCAGAAACATAACACATGCACTCAGCTTTCCTTTTTATTCAAACATATAACACATGCAAACATATAACATATGCATTCAGCTCTCCTTTTTATTCAAACACATAACACATGCATTCAACTTTCCTTTTTATTCAAACACAAGACACATGCATTCAGCTCTCCTTTTTATTCAAACACATAACACATGCATTCAGCTTTCCTTATTATTCAAACACATAACACATGCATTCAGCTTTCCTTTTAATTCAAACACATAACACATTCACTCAGCTCTCCTTTTTATTCAAACACATTACACAGGCATTCAGCTTTCTTTTTATTCAAACGCATAACACATGCACTCAGCTCTCCTTTTTATTCAAACACATAACAAATGCATTCAGCTTTCCTTTTTATTCAAACACATGACACATGCATTCAGCTCTACTTTTTATGCAAACACATGACACAGGCATTCAGCTTTCCTTCTATTCAAATGCATAACACATGTACTCAGCTTTCCTTTTTATTCAAACACAAAACCCATGCATTCAGCTTTCTTTCTTTTTTTCCAACACAAGTATTCAGCTCTCCTTTTTATTTAAACACATAACAAATGCATTTGGATTTCCTTTTTATTCAAACACAGGACACATGCATTTAGCTTCCCTTTTTATTCAAACACATAACACATGTACTCAGCTCCCCTTTTTAATCAAACACATGGATTCAGCTTTCCTTTATATTCAAACACATAACAAATGCATTCAGCTCTCCTTTTCATTCAAACACATAACAAATGCATTTGGATTTCCTTTTTATTCAAACACATGACACATGCATTCAGTTTTCCTTTTTATTTAAACATATAACACATGCATTCAGCTTTCCTTTTTATTCAAACACATGACACAAGTATTCAGCTTTCCTTTTCATTCAAACACATAACAAATGCATTCAGCTCTCCTTTTCATTCAAACACATAACAAATGCATTTGGATTTCCTTTTTATTCAAACACATGACACATGCATTCAGTTTTCCTTTTTATTTAAACATATAACACATGCATTCAGCTTTCCTTTTTATTCAAACACATGACATAAGTATTCAGCTTTCCTTTTTATTCAAACACATAACAAATGCATTCAGCTCTCCTTTTCATTCAAACACATAACAAATGCATTTGGATTTCCTTTTTATTCAAACACATGACACTACATTCAGTTTTCATTTTTATTTTAACATATAACACATGCATTCAGCTTTCCTTTTTATTCAAACACATGACACAAGTATTCAGCTTTCCATTTTTTTTCAAACAAATAACACATGCATTCAGCTTTCCTTTTTATTCAAACGCATAACTCATGTATTCAGCTCTCCCATTTATTCAAACACAACTCATTCAGTCAGCTTTCCTTTTAATTCAAACACATAACACATGCATTCAGTTTTCCCTTTTATTCAAACACATAACACATGCATTCAGCTCTCCTTTTTATTTAAACACATAACACATTCATTCAGCTGTCCTTTTTATTTAAACACATAACTCATGTATTCAGCTCTCCCTTTTATTCAAACACATAACACATTCATTCAGCTCTCCTTTTTATTCAAACACATAACACATGCACTCAGCTTCCTTTTTATTCAAACACATGCATTCAGCTCTCCTTTTTATTCAAACACATAACACTTGTATTCAGCTCTCCCATTTATTCAAACACATAACACATTCAGTCAGCTTTCCTTTTAATTCAAACACAACAAATGCATTCAGTTTTCCCTTTTATTCAAACACATAACACATGCATTCAGCTCTCCTTTTTATTTAAACACATAACTCATGTATTCATCTCTCCCTTTTAATTCAAACACAAAACACATGCATTCAGCTCTCCTTTTTATTTAAACACATAACTCATGTATACAGCTCTCCTTTTTATACAAACACATAACACATTCATTCAGCTTTCCTTTTAATTCAAACACATGCACTCAGCTTTCCTTTTTATTCAAACACATAACACTTGTATTCAGCTCTCCTTCTTATTCAAACACATAACACATTCATTCAGCTCTCCTTTTTATTTAAACTCATAACTCATGTATTCAGCTCTCCCTTTTATTCAAACACATAACACATTCATTCAGCTTTCCTGTTAATTCAAACACATAACACATGCACTCAGCTTTCTTTTTATTCAAACACATGCACTCAGCTTTCCTTTTTATTCAAACACATAACACTTGTATTCAGCTCTCCTTCTTATTCAAACACATAACACATTCATTCAGCTTTCCTTTTAATTCAAACACATAACACATGCATTCAACTTTCCTTTTTATTCAAACACATAACAAATGCATTCAGCTTTCCTGTTAATTCAAACACATAACACATGCACTCAGCTTTCTTTTTATTCAAACACATGCATTCAGCTCTCCTTTTTATTCAAACACATAACACTTGTATTCAGCTTTCCTGTTAATTCAAACACATAACACATGCACTCAGCTTTCTTTTTATTCAAACACATGCATTCAGCTCTCCCTTTTATTCAAACACATAACACATTCATTCAGCTTTCCTTTTAATTCAAACACATAACACATGCATTCAACTTTCCTTTTTATTCAAACACATAACAAATGCATTCAGCTTTCCTGTTAATTCAAACACATAACACATGCACTCAGCTTTCTTTTTATTCAAACACATGCATTCAGCTTTCCTTTTTATTCAAACACATAACAAATGCATTCAGCTTTCCTGTTAATTCAAACACATAACACATGCACTCAGCTTTCTTTTTATTCAAACACTTGTATTCAGCTCTCCTTTTTATTCAAACACATAACACATGAATTCAGCTTTCCTTTTAATTCAAACACATAAAACATGCATTCAGCTTTCCTTTTTATTCAAATACATAACATTTGCATTCAGCTCTCCTTTTCATTCAAATACATGCATTCAGCTCTCCGTTTTATTCAAACATATAACACATGCATTCAGCTTTCCTTTTTATTCAAACACATAAGACATGCACTCAGCTTTCCTTTTTATTCAAACACATAACACATTCATTTAGCTTTCCTTTCAATTCAAACCCATAACACATGCATTCCGCTTTCCTTTTTATTCAAACACATAAGACATGCACTCAGCTTTCCTTTTTATTCAAACACATGCATTTGGCTTTCCTTTTTATTCAAACACATAACACTTGCATTCAGCTCTCCTTTTTATTCAAATAAATGCATTCAGCTTTCCCTTTTATTCAAACAAATAACACATGCATTCAGCTCTCCTTTTTATTCAAATAAATGCATTCAGATTTCCCTTTTATTCAAACACATAACACATGCATTCAGCTCTCCTTTTTCTTCAAATAAATGCATTCAGCTTTCCCTTTTATTCAAACACATGCATTCAGCTTTCCTTTTTATTCAAACACATAACAAATGCATTCAGCTTTCCTGTTAATTCAAACACATAACACATGCACTCAGCTTTCTTTTTATTCAAACACTTGTATTCAGCTCTCCTTTTTATTCAAACACATAACACATGAATTCAGCTTTCCTTTTAATTCAAACACATAAAACATGCATTCAGCTTTCCTTTTTATTCAAATACATAACATTTGCATTCAGCTCTCCTTTTCATTCAAATACATGCATTCAGCTCTCCGTTTTATTCAAACATATAACACATGCATTCAGCTTTCCTTTTTATTCAAACACATAAGACATGCACTCAGCTTTCCTTTTTATTCAAACACATAACACATTCATTTAGCTTTCCTTTCAATTCAAACCCATAACACATGCATTCCGCTTTCCTTTTTATTCAAACACATAAGACATGCACTCAGCTTTCCTTTTTATTCAAACACATGCATTTGGCTTTCCTTTTTATTCAAACACATAACACTTGCATTCAGCTCTCCTTTTTATTCAAATAAATGCATTCAGCTTTCCCTTTTATTCAAACACATAACACATGCATTTAGATTGCCTTTTTATTCAAATACATGCATTCAGCTTTCTCTTTTATTCAAAACATAACACATGCATTCAGCTCTCCATTTTATTCAAACAAATGCATTCAGCTCTCCTTTTTATTCAAACACATTACACATGAATTCAGCTTTCCTTTTTATTCAAACACATCTGTGATCTGTCACATGATCTGTCACATGATCTCAGCTCACCTGTTCATCATCTTCATTCAGCTCATCTAGGCTTGGGAAACTTTCACCATTCTGGAGATCGCCGAGACTAACACCGTCCAGAAATGTCAGGATGTCTTCTTTTGACGAACGCTGTTGTCTCAGTCCTGAAATGATACATCATGGCATAATTTTATTTTTTTTATTATTTTTTACAAAAATTAGGAAGAGAGGATCTGAAAACTAAAAAAATGTAAAAAAAGCACTGGCCTTATTAGTTTAAAGATATTTATTTTACATGAGTTGTGAAACAAGTGCTTGCAACTTATATTAATCACTCTCAATGTCTTCCTGGGTAGAACCAGTACTAAGCATTGTAGATTAATTATCTTGCTCAAGGATAAATGACATGACCACAGCGAGGATCGAACACAGATATTTTGATCTGGAGTCCAAAGCTCTACCACTGGACCAGGCACTCTGGCCTAATTGCAAAACATGAACGGTATTGTAATACAAGTAAGTACTGCGGAGACTGTTTAATTTGTCCATATGAATTGATATTGGGTGTCCTTTTTTTTAGCTTCAGCAGCATGTCCTAATATAGAAGTTTAATAAACTTTTGTATTTTTAAATTTAGGATGCATCATTCTTAAGTTCTTTCATGAGGGCATATATTAAAATTGGCATCACTCTGAAGGTCTGTACATAGGGCATATTAAAATAGGCATCACTCTGAAGGTCTGTCCATGGGGTACATTAAAATAGGCAGCACTCTGAAGGTCTGTCCATGGGGCATATTAAAAAATGCATCAATCTGAAGGACTGTCCAATGGGCATATTAAAATAGGCAGAACTTTGAAGGTCTGTCCATGGGGCATATTAAAAAAGGCATCACACTGAACGTCTGTCATTGGGGCATATTGAAATAGGCATCACTCTGAACGTCTGTCATTGGGGCATATTGAAATAGGCATCACTCTGAACGTCTGTCCATGGGGCATATTAAAATAGACAGCACTCTGACGGTCTGTCCATGGGGCATATTAAAATAGGCATCACTCCGAAGGTCTGTCCATGGGGCATATTAAAATAGGCATCAGTCTGAAGGTCTGTCCATGGGGCATATTAAAATAGGCATCAGTCTGAAGGTCTGTCCATGGGGCATATTAAAAGAGGCATCAGTCTGAAGGTCTGTCCATGGGGCATATTAAAATAGACAGCACTCTGGCGGTCTGTCCATGGGGCATATTAAAATAGACAGCACTCTGGCAGTCTGTCCATGGGGCATATTAAAATAGACAGCACTCTGGCGGTCTGTCCATGGGGCATATTAAAATAGACAGCACTCTGGCGGTCTGTCCATGGGGCATATTAAAAGAGGCATCACTCCGAAGGTCTGTCCATGTGGTATATTAAAATAAGCAGCACTCTGAAGGTCTGTCCATGGGCATATTAAAACAGGCATGACTCTGAAGGTCTGTCCATGCGGCATATTAAAATAGACAGCACTCTGGCGGTCTGTCCATGGGGCATATTAAAAGAGGCATCACTCCGAAGGTCTGTCCATGTGGTATATTAAAATAAGCAGCACTCTGAAGGTCTGTCCATGGGCATATTAAAACAGGCATGACTCTGAAGGTCTGTCCATGGGGCATGTTAAAATAGGCATCACTCTGAAGGTCTGTCCATGCGGCATATTAAAATATGCAACATCTGAAGGTCTGTCCATGGGGCATATTAAAATAGGCATCACTCTGAAGGTCAGTCCATGCGGCATATTAAAATATGCAACACTCTGAAGGTCTGTCCATGGGGCATATTAAAATAGGCATGACTCTGAAGGTCTGTCCATGGGGCATATTAAAATAGGCATGACTCTGAAGGTCTGTCCATGGGGCATATTAAAATAGGCATCACTCTGAAGGTCAGTCCATGCGGCATATTAAAATAGGCATCACTCTGAAGGTCAGTCCATGCGGCATATTAAAATAGGCATCACTCTGAAGGTCAGTCCATGGGGCATATTAAAAAAGGCATCACTCTGAAGGTCTGTCCATGGGGCATGTTAAAATAGGCATCCCTCTGAAGGTCTGTCCATGGGGCATATTAAAATATGCAACACTCTGAAGGTCTGTCCATGGGGCATATTAAAATAGGCATCACTCCGAAGGTCTGTCCATGGGGCATATTAAAATATGCAACACTCTGAAGGTCTGTCCATGGGGCATATTAAAATAGGCATCACTCCGAAGGTCTGTCCATGGGGCATATTAAAATATGCAACACTCTGAAGGTCTGTCCATGGGGCATATTAAAATAGGCATCACTCTGAAGGTCAGTCCATGCGGCATATTAAAATATGCAACACTCTGAAGGTCTGTCCATGAGGCATATTAAAAAAGGCATCACTCTGAAGGTCTGTCCATGGGGCATGTTAAAATAGGCATCACTCTGAAGGTCTGTCCATGGGGCATATTAAAATAGGCATCACTCTGAAGGTCTGTCCATGGAGCATATTAAAATAGGCATCACTCTGAAGGTCTGTCCATGGAGCATATAAAAATAGGCATCACTCTGAAGGTCTGTCCATGGGGCATGTTAAAATAGGCATCACTCTGAAGGTCTGTCCATGGAGCATATTACAATAGGCATCACTCTGAAGGTCTGTCCATGGAGCATATTAAAATAGGCATCACTCTGAAGGTCGGTCCATGGGCATATTAAAATAGGCATCACTCAGAAGGTCTGTCCAGGTGGCATATTAAAATAGGCAGCACTCTGAAGGACTGGCCATGAGGCATATTAAAATAGGCATACTCTGAAGGTCTGTCCATTGGGCATATTAAAATAGGCATGACTCTGAAGGTCTGTCCATGGGGCATATTAAAATAAGCATGACTCTGAAGGTCTGTCCATGGGGCATATCATTATAGGCATCACTCAGAAGGTCTGTCCATGGGGAATATTAACATAGGCATCACTCTGAAGGTCTGTCCATGGGGCATATTAAAATAGGCTTCACTCTAAAGGTCTATCATTGGGGCATAGTAAAATAGGCATCACTTTGAAGGGCTGTCAATGGGGCATATTAAAAAAGGCAGCACTCTAAAGGTCTGTCCACCAGGGGCATATTAAAACAGGCATGACTCTGAAGGTCTGTCAATGGGGCATATTAAAATTGGCATCACTCTGAAGGTCAGTCCATGCGGCATATTAAAATATGCATCACTCTGAAGGTCTGTCCATAGGGCATATTAAAATAGGCATCACTCTGAAGGTCTGTCCATGGAGCATATTAAAATAGGCATCACTCTGAAGGTCTGTCCATGGAGCATATTAAAATAGGCATCACTCTGAAGGTCTATCCATGGGGCATGTTCAAATAGGCATCACTCTGAAGGTCTGTCCATGGAGCATATTAAAATAGGCATTACTCTGAAGGTCGGTCCATGGGCATATTAAAATAGGCATCAATCTTAAGTTCTGACAATGGGGCATATTAAAATAGGCATCACTCTGAAGGTCTGTCCATGGGGCATGTTAAAATAGGCATCACTCTGAAGGTCTGTCCATGGGGCATATTAAAATAGGCATCACTCTGAAGGTCTGTTAATGGGGCATATTAAAATAGGCATCAATCTTAAGTTCTGACAATGGGGCATATTTAAATAGACAGCACTCATAAAGAAGCTAGCTCTCATCAACAATAGCCAAATTTTACTAAGAAGCAGTTTTTCCAAACTATCTCCATATGTTCAGGTCATAAAATAATGCATGTGTGCCAATTAAAAATCTAGATTTATTCATGGGTACTTAAGATACCCATAATTGAACATGTGTTAAATGAATTAAAAGTTGTAACTCATAACTCAACGCTTTGGCAACAATAACTAGAACTACCACTGAAGGTGATTAATACCCTGTAATTCTAAGTTTTAAAAACACAGGTCCACAATTCTGTAAAGATTACAGATCGCAAAACTCTGATGCAGAGCCACATCATATCATCATTTGTGAACAGTATGCCAAGTGTAATGCCGATCCATGAACTGGTTTAAAGTGAAAGACACATGAAGTTCATTATACAATATTAGAGTGGAAATTATAAGTCAAACAAAGGGCCATAATTCTGTAATAAATTAGGCAATCAACAATGTAAAACCTTTTATATAAGTATCATAATTATCATAATTATGATTCTTATATGATAATTATGATTCTTATACAATAATTATGATTCTTATACAATAATTATGATTATTATATGATAATTATGATTCTTATCGATAATTGTGATTCTTATATAATAATTATGATTCTTATATGATAATTATGATTCTTATACAATAATTATGATTCTTATATGATAATTATGATTCTTATATGATAATTATGATAATTGTGATTCTTATCGATAATTATGATTCTTATATGATAATTATGATAATTGGAATTCTTATCGATAATTATGATTCTTATATGATAATTATGATAATTGTGATTCTTGTACAATAATTATGATTCTTATATGATAATTATGATTCTTATATGATAATTATGATTTTTATCGATAATTGTGATTCTTATACAATAATTATGATTCTTATATGATAATTGTGATTCTTATATAATAATTATGATTCTTATATGATAATTATGATAATTGTGATTCTTACCAAAAATTATGATTCTTATATGATAATTATGATTCTTATATGATAATTACGATAATTGTGATTCTTATCGATAATTATGATTCTTATATGATAATTATGATAATTGTGATTCTTATAGATTAATTATGATTCTTAAATGATAATTATGATTCTTATCGATAATTATGATTCTTATATGATAATTATGATTCTTATATGATAATTATGATTCTTGTATGATAAGTATGATTCTTATATGATAATTATGATTCTTATCGATAATTAAGATTCTTATACGATAATTATGATTCTTATACGATAAGAATACCTATTATATGATACTTATATAAAAGAAGAAGTACATGACTCTTAGATCAAAAATAAAAATAAATCTGCTTCCTGTGACCCAACCGACCTTATATTTAAGGGGCCAACCCTAAAAAAAAATTATGCCAAAATATAAAAAAAAAAAAAAAAAGTTTTTTGTTGTTTGTTTTCAATTTGTTTTGAACAATGATTTATCACATAGCTTACATCATGAAGTGAAATATAACACTATTCTATATTTTCTGTAATCCACTGTGCACTGGTGCTATAACAATACTGAACAAATAAAAGTTTACCATGACTTTTTAGGGACATAGCTTAAACATATGAACACTGATATTAAGATATTAGAAATGCTTTGTAAGGATGTGATTTTCAAAAACAGAGGTGTTCTAAGCAAAGAATCAGAATTACCTCCCATATATTAAAAACAACTAATTTCATTTTTCAAAGGTATTGCTTTGAACAAGTCTAATGTTTGGCATTGATAAGAAATGTTCATTTTGTGATTCTTTAAAAAATGCTGAAATGTTTTCACAAAGGATTGTTATTCTCAAATAAAAATGTTATAAATTGTGTAGTTTTAAAATTACCTCCCTTTTCATTGAAATAAGAACGATTTTTTGATAACCTATAAAAGTAAGTTCCCATCATACATGTATTTGCTTAGTTTTTATCACCGACTTTGTTCACAAATTACTTTGTAGCATAATTATTGGTCATATCCATACACGGCTCTGTATCTCGTCTATGAAAATGACATGCATTTTATGGGTTAAACTTATTTTGCTCAGTGTATGTTTAAACTGTCCTATTATTTGTCACACTTTAGAATGCATAATTTAACTTGGGTGGTCTTATATCAAAGTAAACTGACAACTTCACAGAGAAACTTTCACCTTGTATCATCAACTTTTATGGGTTTAATATGATAAATAGAATCTCACAATATCTTGCTAAAAAAAAAAATAAAAAAAAAAGAAGAAAGAAATGGCTACCGATCTACCCTATGTTTTTAGAGCATGCAACAGGAAACACACCTATTTTTGTTTTTGGCCTTATATAAAACCTTTCATATAAGAATCATATAAGTATCATATAAAAATCATATAAAAGTTGAAAAATATTGTTTTCATGAAAATGTGTGTGTTTCATAAATGAAGGTTTCATAAATTTATTCTCATATGAAAATTAAAGGATTTCATATGAAAATCATATGTGGCTCCTTTTATAGCATCCAATCACACTTCAGTATAGAATTCATTCGCAACATCTCAATCACTTCTTTGAACTGATTTGATTGGTCAGTTGTTTTCCTGTACTAAACGGAGATAACGCAATCTTTACTGTGTGAGGTAAGTATGTAATGCAAACAGAAAATCATGCGTCAAATAGAAAACTTGCTAAATGAAAAATTAATTAACGGAAACGGCCACTCGAATATGTGTAATTGATGTTTGCCGATCATTTGAGGATCATTTGAGCCATGGTGTATGTATTGTATGATTGTTTTTTTTAAATAAATACTTGTTTTAGTTTTGATATGCTTTAAATTAAATACCTTTTGGTAAATATTTTTGGGTTGAGTTGAAATGGGTTTTATGGCACAAAAAGGTTATTGTTATAAAAAAATATGCAGAAAGGGCCTAGAACCTTCTCACATGCAGAGCTGCAAAATCCCTAGGAATAGGGCACCAGAAATGGCTCAGCCTAAGCTGATGCTCATCAGCAAGGCAAATTAGGGAGTACAGTTATAAAGTCATAAATAGCACAATCAAGGAACTAACCTGCCAAATAATGGCAAAATTACACTACAAAACCTTTTATCAAAATTCTATCCAGGTGTTCAGGTCATATAATAATGTATATGTACCACTTAAAAGCATAGGTTTATTCACTGGTTCTTAAAATATCTGTGATTGAATATGCGTAAAATGAATTATGAGTTGGTAACTCTTAATTTGGCTTTCCAGTTTTTGGTGTTGATCTGTCTGGTTAAAGCCATTTATACTAGCTGTGTCTGTAGAGTTTGGATTCTCAAAATATGTAAGTATACTTCTTCGTCAGTAGGTTAAAAAATGGTGCAGATTAGTTGTAAAATTTGTCTGTTGATGGCGGGATAACGACTTTAAAGCCGCATTGACCACACATGGTATCATGTGGGGTTTATCACCAATGCTCAATTTACCCTCGCCACCAATGCTCAATTTACCCTCGCCACCAATGCTCAATTTACCCTCGCCACCAATGCTCAATTTACCCTCGCCACAATGTGAGGGTTCAAGCAATACTGCTGTAGCTTCTTCTTTATTTATGAGCAGATACAATAGTGGTGTTTTGAACCACTGAATTTATTGAATGCCAATAGTGGTGTTTTGAACCATTGCATGTCAGTAGTGGTGTTTTGAAACAGAGGTGTTTTGAACCATTAAATTTATTGTTGTTTTCTGCTTCCTTTTCAGTGGCACCATAACACAACACATGCATGGGTCAGTCATGATGACCATGAAACAACACATGCATGGGTCAGTCATGATGACCATGAAACAACACATGCATGGGTCAGTCATGATGACCATGAAACAACACATGCATGGGTCAGTCATGATGACCATGAAACAACACATGCATGGGTCAGTCATGATGACCATGAAACAACACATGCATGGGTCAGTCATGATGACCATGAAACAACACATGCATGGGTCAGTCATGATGACCATGAAACAACACATGCATGGGTCAGTCATGATGACCATGAAACAACACATGCATGGGTCAGTCATGATGACCATGAAACAACACATGCATGGGTCAGTCATGATGACCATGAAACAACACATGCATGGGTCAGTCATGATGACCATGAAACAACACATGCATAGGTCAGTCAGGATGATGACGAAATGAGGAAATAAATACTGACAAGGGAGAATCCTTTGGAAGCAACAAACGGTGTCAGACCACTCAGGAACAAACGGTGTCAGACCAGTCAGGAAGTTCTTCCATGTCGTGCAACAAACGTTGTCAGACCAGTCGTGAAGTACTTCCCTGTCGTGCAACAAACAGTGTCAGACCAGTCAAGAAGTACTTCCATGTCATGCAACAAATGGTGTCAGACCAGTCAGGAAGTACTTCCCTGTCGTGCAACAAACGGTGTCAGGCCAGTCAGGAAGTACTTCCATGTCATGCAACAAATGGTGTCAGACCAGTCAGGAAGTACTTCCCTGTCGTGCAACAAACGGTGTCAGACCAGTCCGGAAGTACTTCCCTGTTGTGCAACAAACGGTGTCAGACCCGTCAGGAAGTACTTTCATGTCATGCAACAAATGGTGTCAGACCCCTCAGGAAGTACTTCCATGTCGTGCAACAAACGGTGTCAGACCCGTCAGGAAGTACTTTCATGTCATGCAACAAAAGGGTGTCAGACCAGTGGTGAAATACTTCCATGTCGTTCAACAAACAGTGTCAGACCAGTCAGGAAGTACTTCCCTGTTGTGCAACAAACGGTGTCAGACCTGTCAGGAAGTACTTTCATGTCATGCAACAAATGGTGTCAGACCCCTCAGGAAGTACTTCCATGTCGTGCAACAAATGGTGTCAGACCCGTCAGGAAGTACTTTCATGTCATGCAACAAAAGGGTGTCAGACCAGTGGTGAAATACTTCCATGTCGTGCAACAAACGGTGTCAGACCCGTCAGGAAGTACTTCCATGTCATGCAACAAATGGTGTCAGACGTCTGAGTCAGGAAGTACTTCCATGTCGTGCAACAAATGTGTCTGACCAGTCAGTACTTCCATGTCGTAGGATGCTGAAATAGTTCCATGGACAAATCTAAAGTTTCTAATTTGCAATGTATTTTTCCCAAGATTGGTTGTTGTTTTATCAGTAAATCTAACCTGATGTTAAAATGTTATGTCTGTTGTCATGAATAGTAATTATTTTAATGTGTTTATCAGGACTATGTCTTTGAAGAGTATGAGAAGAGAGGTTAGGCAGAGAAGAGAGGTTAGGCAGAGAAGAGAGGTTAGGCAGAGAAGAGAGGTTAGGCAGAGAAACGGTTTTGACATATGTTTATTTCAAAATACGCATAGTGTGAATGAATGACGTGAAATGTTCAAAAACTGAATCGGTGTTGTTTTTTTCTAGATAATTATGTGTGTGATTCACAGAATTAAAGTGTATTTTATTGACGAATGTTGTGGAACATATGACTGATCTCCAAAAATAGCCTATTTTGCATTGTGTTCAAAGCGCTGAATTTCACCGATCTGACACCAAACACAACCAAGAGACTAAAGTAGACAACTAGGTTTTATTGAGTCTGTTCATGAGACGTAATGACTATAGAAACGTGACAAAGTAAAATCAACGGATGTCATGTATACAAAAGAAAGTGGAGGCGACCTGAAAGAAGTGTAAATAAGGATTGAGCTCACGTTTTTAATACTCGAATCTAATTTATATCCTTTACAGATCTTAATGCAGAGAAACATGACAAATTATCAAAATCAATAAGATATTGTATTAAAGGAACTCCGGGGTGCAGTCTGGAAGAATACTTGTTGTGAAATCAAATACAAAATGAATTCTGCGGAATTGAATATCTCGCCTGTCTCGACTGTCTTTTACACTTTTTTCAAAACACACGACAGGCATCTAATTGGGTGAAACGCATGCTGAGCTACACCAACAACATAACTCTCCTAACAGAAGCATTCCTCATCCCACCCCAACCTCCACACCCCACCCCTCCCCCACCCCTACCCCCACACCCCACCCCTCCACCACCCCTACCCCCATCCCTACCCCCACCCCTACACAATGCACTATCTCACAATCTTAATACTTATATAAAAAAACAAAAAAACTTTTAAGATGGTTTCATGGTGTCAATGCTCTAAACGTTGTCAAATTTGGCGAGATTTTTTAAGAAAAAAACACTTTGTTTATCACAATGTTGGTGTTTTATTATCTTTACAATGGCAAACAACACTACTTATTATAATTATGTTAGACTTTTAACCACAATGGAAAGCGCAGAAAATTGGTAAGAAATAAACAGTCATCGGTTTCCACATCGAATCGGCAAAATAATCTTCACCATTTTGTTTTTGTGTATTTAAGGTATGAGGCACCCATGGGGTAATCATCAAATGTTCACATCGCGAGACGTAGACAAATTGGGCTCATATAAAAAGGTTTACTCAGACTTCATCCTAAATCTCTAGATGAAAAATAAAAATAGTTGACCATAAGTTAAATTAAACGTATTCATACCAGTGTTTTAAAATCTGGCGGCACCAAAAGAAGATACATAGATGAACACAAAAAAATAATATTTTAATATAATTATCATTACAAATTATTTTTTAAAAGGCTAAAGTCAGTAGAGCATTAACGATAAACACCGAGTGTACCCACTACCAACTTATACAGCTGTCATTTTATTGATCACTGATTGGTTTAATTGTTTTGAGGATGTCATATGAAAGTTATGAACTTACTAGCTCTCTCCTCTCTCAGTATGTAACGTTTTGATGCGGGGATGATTTCGGTGCCTGAGAACGGATCACTTTTGTATGGCCGCTCTTTTCTCTCCCGACGTTTCCTTGCTGCCTCTGGAGTTATTTCACATGCATCAGATGTTGAACGCAAAACTTGTGGCTATAAGATAGAAAGTGGAAAAGTAAATGCAACATTTGTGGCTATAAGACAGAAAGCAGTTCTAAAACAAATGCAAAACTTGTGGGTTAAAAGATTTAAAAATTATAGCTTAATTAGAGATTCTCCTAGATAGATGAAGAAAATACAGTCTCAAGAATCCAGGATTCTACTTCCCCTAGAACCCATCAAATAGATTCCTGTTGGTTTTTATGTACATGCTAGGAGGGTAAACCCCATAAATGGGACCACCCCTGCAGTTTTAAAATTAAAGAAATTTAGATTTATCGGCTTTCGATTTTGGAGACTGAAAAAAATAATATAGCAAATTTTACTTTGACGTTGTAACAAATAAAGAAACAAGAAATCGGTAGAACTGATGAATGCTCCCTGAACAAAGGTATAGATGTAAAACACAATCAGACGAAAAGTGTAGGAGGAGTTGAGTTGACAATTGAATTGAATTGAATGTTGTTTAACGGCTCATCAACACAGTATAGGTTATTTAGAGCCGCCCCAGAGAGAGGGGAAGGATACATAGGAATCCGGGAACTGCCTTATCCGAAGGACGAGGCTAAGGGAAAGTGTCTTGCCGAAGAAGACGCCGATGGAACTCGGTGGCACCACAGAGGATTGAACCCGGGGCCTCCAATTACAAATCTGCCGCGCTATTGACTGCGTCACGACTGCGCCACGTCAGCCCTCGCCAAGCTTTTTTTTTTTAAAAAATTGAAAAGTCCCTTAACTCTGTGCACCATTTTTTATTTTTTTACCAGAACGTCCTGACAATATGCGCTACTAGGCATCATATTGATTCTTCCTACCCAGATTCATGAACATCAGATGGAAAAAGTAGGCGGAGTTGAGCAGAAATGATTTACATTTGAAAAACTTCAAATGCGCTACTAGACATCATACTGATATTTCCTATGAAGTTTCGTGAAAAACGGACGGAAAACGTAGGAGTTGAGCGGACAAGCTTTAGAATTAAACAATTTCAAAGTCCCGTAACTCCGCCAAAATCATTGAACCCGAACATCCTTAAAATATGCACTACTAGCCATCATACTGATACTTCTTATGAAGTTCATGAAAATCAGATGAAATACGTAGGATGAGTTTAGCGGACAAGGTTTAGATTTTGGAAAACTTCAAAGTCCTGTAATTCCATCAAATTTCATTCAGCCAGAACATCTTGACAATATGTTCTACTAATAAACATCATACTGATACTTCCTATAAAATTTTGTGAAAATCGATTGAAAAACGTAGGAGGAGTTGTCCGAAATAATCAAAGTCCCGTAGCTCCGCCCTCGGGGATGCTTATTAGGTACCCTCAATATGTGTCATCTAAACTCTATGTCAGAAGGAAGTCAAGTTTCGATGTTGTATTGACGTTGGATCTTTTTTTTGATTTTAAAAAACAACAATGTCGAAAGAAAAAACAAATGTGCCGATAAAATAGAAATTTGTCTACATATTCATATTTTCTTCTATACTGCAATGGTTGTACATTGAGCTGATTCCCATTATGTGGTCGGAGTATTAATTTTCATACCCCATCCAACCCCTTCTCCAAGAAGGGAAAACGGGGTTGGCTGGGGTATGACATAAAACTTTAATTTTGGCTTAAACAGCTTGCATATTATAAAATTAAAACATTTAATATGTAATTTTAAAAAATGTTATCGCATTTTTCCAGTAAAACATGTTTTTAAATGTGTTTTATTGTCGAAATATCTGTTATAAAATCCTGCTAATATAAGATTTCCCATTGCTTAATGGAATTAAGGCAGGACCACGTAATGCAACGTTGACCTGACGTCGTTGCAACGTTGAGTTACAACATCAAGGACATAATTTTCTATTTTATAAACATGTATTATTTTCTGTTTACCGTAATGACTTCATTTTTATTGTTTTATATCATTACATGGTAAGAGTATTAACTTTAATACTCCATCCAACCCCTTCTCCAAGAAGCGGAAAACGGAGTTGGCTGGAGTATGAAATAAAACCTTAATTTCGGCCTAAAAAGTTTGAATATTGTAAAAATTCAAACATTTAATAGATAGTTTTAAACAGGTTATTGCATTTTTTTCAGTATAAAATGTTTTTAAATGTGTTTTATTGTCAAAATATCCGTTATAAAATTCTACTAATATAAGCTTTCCCATCGCTTAATGGAATTAAGACTGGACCACGTAATGATGTGTTTTTAACTCTTGTATTATATACATGTATTCAAATAATTCAGCTACTGGCTGTATACCAGATATCGTCATTTTTATGTTGGTTTTTTAATATATCTAAATCAAAACTAGTCATTTCAAAAATAGTTTTGCCGGTAGAGAAGCTTACCCCTTTGGCGTAAATATTCTGTGTTTACATTGTTTCTATTCTCGGTAACAAGTGTCACGTGACCGTTACTAAATATAGACTGAAATGCGCCCGTCGTCTCAGCCGAATGTAGTAGTTATCGTCATCTTCAGTTTAATACTGGATAACCCATATTTGGGATGATGAAAACTTGTGTAGTTATTAATTGAAAAATAAATATACCATTGCATTTGAATACACAAAAAAAAAAATTTCGAAAAAAGTTATATCTACAATTTAAAATGATTTTTCCACTGTATCATCGGATGTAATTTACCTCGCTTCGACGTTCATAATTTAAAGGGAAATAACTGACGTGTACTCGTTGTCTCCCTTGGCTGAAAATGTTTAGCACATGCTTTTAGTTTTTTGGGCATGTAAAACTGACTCAATGATCCGACGTAAAAGGTATGATATTTTAAAAGGAAAATTTCCTGCGCATGCGCATTAGCGCGTGATTCCCCCGATTGTGTTTTGTTTATAACGGTATTTATATAGGTAAACGGGTTGGTTTGAGAGTGTATGTTAACATTTCTAAAATATTTTTTCTCTCCAATCTTTTGCTGATAGCTTGTAGTGATTTGTAAAGTGGGGTCGAAAAATAATCACAACATCGAGCGTTTTATTGATAATGACGAAATCTGGTGAATGACGATAACTGGCAGACAACCAGTAGTATCTATATGAACACAAAAAAATATATAAAAATAAAAATTGAACAGTTTGGAAGTTATAAAGATATATAAATTAGCTACCGGTATTGATATGTTAACCATTATCAACACTGATCAGTAGCAGAGACAGTTTGCTACATTTTCGAAGCTGCAGCTTGTCTAACACCTGTAAAGTCAATAAAACAGTCCAACCATAGAAGCTGCACCTGAACACTTGGATGGTGTTTTGATAAACAGCCTTGTACTGTAATCTTTATGCCATTTGGCTAATGGTTTCTTCAATATTAATAATGATTAAACAATTGAAAGTTATGTATACAAACTAACGAAATGATAATTAAGTACCCCACAAGATTTACAGAATTAAGATTGCCCTGTGTCCCTTTAACCCGCTTACATACAAAACTTAAACCAAATTGTCCGAAGTATTGTAGTTCCGATTTGATCGATCATCAATTTGATCGATCATCAATTTGTCTTTGATCTGATTAATGAATTACAATTTTTCATGATCAGCTTTACTCGGTTGTTGAAAATTATGGCTAATTAATTTTCATTCTCTTGTACTAAAATATACAAGAAAATAAATGAGTCATATAAGTGGTTCAGGTCTGCCTCCACTACAAAAATCGACTGCCATATATAGCCTAAAATGTGGTGAAAAATGACGTCAAACATCAACAAACAAACAAATGTTAATCAAGTAATGACAGAGCACTTTTTTTTTCTTCAAAAGAGTCGACTAAGAAGGGCTGTTAGTTATAGTAAAGTGCAACACTTGACAAAACAAATCCATACTTGGATTTTAACACAAGCCTAAGTCATGTTAACCGTATTTTCACGGACTCTCTGAAACACTCCGACTAAAAGCAAAATACCATGGTCTCCTCCTTCATGAGATGTGATCTCTCCGCCATTTCCGAGTCGGAGTCATCGAGGTCGTACAAGAGCTGTCCTGTGTCGTCAGTAATGACCTAGAAAGATAATGTCCTATTAAATAACGTGCACATGCCATAAATATCCAGTGACGGACATACAGGATTTGAGATTAGGGGGCGCAACATTTTTGAAGAAAAAACACACAAAAACGCTTTTCACATGAATTTTCATTACGTCTCAGATTTCAGTGGGATGGGAGGCGCATGCCGGGTAAGCACCCCCGCTAAAACTGTGCATGATCTCCTCAACTGATCATTTCCAGTTTCAAACTAAAAAAGTGATGGTGAAACACCCTTTCCTTCAGCAGAAAAAGTGTATCCTGTGGATCTGCGTCTGACTGTTTATAAATGATGTCTATATTAAACTAGTTATTTTTCAATAAATGCAAATACCAAATACCCTCGTATAAATACTCGCGTTGTAAACTTTCGCCTCTCACAGCAGCTGCGGGTTCGAATCCCACTGGGAGCTCGACTTGTAAGTGAGGAAAAATACTCTGCAAGATACAGTCATTTCTTTATTGAGGCCCTCCCATGGAGGGGGTCCTTGTTCTCCAGTTCCCTTAAGGTAATGGCCATTGTTTCCCAGATCCAAAAAAGTATTTGTCAGTGTTCCCCAAAAGTATTTTGTCCATGTTCCCTAGATCCCTAAAAGTATTTACACTGCTCCCTAGATCCCCAAAAGTGTTAAACACTGTTCCCTAAAAGTACCAAATATTATTCGCTTAATATACCTTATGTAAAACACATATGTTGTCTTATCTGTGCTGCTTTTATCTTTTACACATCAAGGGCATTTTTTTCCTTCATGGTGGGAGGTGTTGGTACTGGTTCTACCCAGGAAAAGTGGGTGGTCTGCCGCCACCACAAAAAAATTGATCATCATATATAACCTTACATGTGTTGAAAATGACGTAAAACACCAAACAAACAAACAAACAGTAGCCTGACTTAAGGTCTAGTTTAGAAAAATACTTCTCTCTAAGCATTTTAGAGGTGTAATATGTAAATTTTTTATAGCGTTAAAAAAATGCCCCCATTTTGCAAAATGCAACGGCCTCTGTTTATGAGTAAAATAAACAAATTCTCAAGGTGACAATTTTATCTGCAAGTCAAGGTTTGATATTTATGATGTATTGCATGTGATAACAAGAAAAGAATAACTTCAGATGATGCATCTTGTGGCAGACTCATTATATAAGTACGTCATTGGGCCTTCATTAAGAAACCACACAACATGCAACTCCATCATTAAAGCCTACTAAATATATTAAACCATACGATCAGGCAGACAGCACAGAGTTTAACCCTTAATGGATCAGGCAGACAGCACAGAGTTTAACCCTTAATGGATTGTTTTTTCGTGGAATTAAGACCATTCCATTTATGTGACAAAGGGGTGTTTTGGGGAAAATGACTAATCAGCAGCTGGATATTGTAAACCCTGATCAGCTTAGCAGGTTGAGGGTTAATAACAAGAACTCTGCCAAAACAAATGCCTCACCTTAAATGCTATGACACAATCAGAGTGTTCTAGAGATTAGGAGACGCTCAATGAGTTCTCAGAATGTAGCAAGCTGTATTGTTTGTATAAAAAAAGCATATTTTAAGTGTTTTCTCTCATTCAGTAAGGATTGTCTTGACTTTTTGATATGGCAAATTCTAAGAAAAACAATTCTAAAATGATTTAATAGAGCTGTTATGAATACAAAATTGACAAGGTTAATGTCGTCTAAAAGTCAAGATCGTTTGTGGAAATGCTCTGGGTATTAACTTGTAATACCCAGTACCAATATACAACATTATGATCCATGTTTGGTTGATCTAGCGTATGTTGCATTATGAGGCGCTTGTTTCAGCCAAAGGTTTTTTCAGCATTAACAAGATCAATTGGATTAATATGTAAGGTATAAATCCTTAGAACAGGAATTTTTAGTTGTAGACAAAAATATCTTACTTTTCAAAATCGGTCGAGAAATGATTTAACGGCCAAAATACTTTTTTCTCGGATGTTTTTCCATGTAAATTACTTGTTGCTGGTTTCGCAGAAAATTAAGAAATCTCAAATAACTTCAATCATCCCCAATATTTTTCTATAAAACTTTCAGAGTGTCTTAATTGTACATCTATCCAACACATTTTTAGAATAAATCTAAAATCGTGCTTATCGGAATAAAGGGAATATAGCGACGCAGCCAAACCATCTTTATTATTGAAAGTTCTGAAATACTTGAATAAGGGTGAAAGAATTATCAAAATCGGATAATAAACAAAGAAGATATGATCATTTGAAGTTTCTGTTGAAACGGATATGGAAGCGGCCATTTTGAGAGCTATGACATCACGGTTCTAAATGACCATATATGGAATATTTATAAATATGAAAATTTACTGATTCATAGGGGAAAAATGAAAGCAACTGTATGAAAAATATCTATCGTAATACTTAATGGCAATAATGCTTTATATCACCAGTAAAAAAAATAGTTCATTTGCAGTGATTTTCTTCGTTTTAAATTATATTTATCAATATTCCATATATGGTAATATTGAACTATGACGTCATAGTTCTAAAAATGGCCGCTCCCATATTCGGCTCCCATATTCGTTTTAGAATAACCTTTAAATGGTCATATCTTTTTGTTTATCATCTGATTTTGATAATTCTTTCACCTTTCCAAGTTTTTCAGAACTCTCAATAACAGAGCTTGTTTGGTTGTGTCGCTACATTCCCTTCAAGGGTTAAAGGGACAAGCGACAATCTTGAAGTGTTTGAAATGGGTATCTTGATTTATATATCCAGTATCACTTTCACTTTTGGCCCGGTTACATTTAAATAAATCAAATGTCAAGTATTCACTATATCATCTTATTATACTATAAGTTTTAATATATTATTGGTGCTATAATATGCAAAAATAAATTGCTTAATACTATTCTTATAATTAATATTAATGATTGAACAAATGCAAGTTAAGAGAACAACTAACGGGACGTCGTGAGTTTTTAAAAAATCAAGATTGCCTTGTGTCCCTTTAAATTTAAAATCACGGTGGCCCGTTAGTTTTTCTACTTAACTTGCATTTGTTCGATCATATTTAATTTTAATTTTAAAAATAGTATAAAACAAATTGTTTTTGCATATATTTCTAACTGTTGATTATAATGTAATGATATATACACTCAAGTGATATGAAAACGCAACACGTGAATTTCCGCTATATATTGTATGTACAATATGCTGCTTTTAATCGAATGGTACATGGCTACGTAAGACCTTTCCTTTTGGAAAAAATACTAAAACAACAAATAATACAGCAAATAGTATTCCTGCAATGTTTCATTATTCACAGAGTACGCGTTTGGCTCAATCATGTGAGCAAACTTAGGATGCAACATTTTGCAAACTATTTACGTTAAATACAGTACTGAACTAGCTCAATTTTTCAAAGAGCTACTTCAACATTTATGAAGTTCTTGTTACAAAGTGTAGTGTGATTAAAACGTCTACAACATCACAGTTGTGTCCTTTCTCTAGTTAACTGCAACTTTCTTTTTAAAAAACATCTTTGGATTTCTTTGGAATATTATGTGCAAATAAGTGTGCAGTATATACAATATATAGCGGAAATTCCCGTGTTGCGTTTTCATATCACTTGAGTGTATGTAATGAAGAAAAAGTAAAAAATTTAAAATTGAATTGAAAATTTAATTTAACCCTTAACCCGCTAAGCACGACTACAATGGTCTTGTACCACATCCATTTGTGTTACAAAGGGATGTTTTCAGGGGAAATGACTGAATCAGCAGCCAGACATTGTTAAACCCTGATCAGCCTACAAGTTCCCATGCTTGTTTAGAAAAAGTTTTTTATGAAATTATATAGAAATGGTATATTTTCCTTTTTTTTTATATTCCTAATAACAGAATTTGTTCAAACTTCCTAGGCACTTATTTGAACATATATTTAGACAATATATTCAATTAAATTTATTGGTCACCATGCATATTGAGATTTAATATTGGTTTTTGGAACCGTACCATTATGCTTAATTTTTTTAATTTTGTTGGAATTTTTACAAAATGCTATATTTTTCCAATTTTATGTGTCTAATAATAGGCCTTTATTTAAATAAAGACAATAAAAAATTAAAAAATTCAAAAAATTAAATAAAAAAAAAGTTTTAAAAAAAAATTCAAAAAAATTCAAAAAAAATCAAAAAAAGACAAAAAATACAACTAGACATCAAAAGCAACATTCCTGTAAATTTGTAGGAAAATCCATCCAATAGTTTTAGAAGAGATGTCGCCCAAAAAAGCTGCGCATGGAAATACTTTAAAAGTGCATAGCTTTGAAATGCTGTGAAAGGGAGATAACCTATCACAAATTTCCTAGAGTATGATTCCGGAGTTATCTTACATTAGTATTTAGTATGGTATCCTTTTTGTCACAATCTACGTTGTCAAAAATAAAGAGGGCTTTTGGGGATGTGGGGAACATGGACAATTATTTTTAGGTATCTGGGGAACACTGGCATTTACTTAAAGGGATCCAGGGATCAAAGGCTTACTTTTAGGGATCTAGGGAACAGTGTCCTAAAAGAAAAAGGAAAAAATACCTTATAAAAATAAGTATAAATTTGTCAGTATAATTGCTATAATTTACTTTTAAAACATGACATTTGGACTGCTGAACACTGCTGACTGCTTTGGACGGCTTTCAGTATCACCTTTTAGGATGGTTTTTCATAACGCCTTATTCTTCAATCTTGATCAACAGGGGAGATAAACCATCTGTGTCAATTTTTAGCTCATCACAGATTAGTATAGCTTATGCCGTGGTACGTCGTCCGTCTACCTATCTGTCCGTCCATCCATAAACATTTTTTGTGGCAATTACTCACTCTTAAACTATTACATGGATTTTTATGAAACTTTATAGAAATGTAAATTGCCCTTAAGGTCTAGTTGATCCTACCAAAAATTCAGATTGATAAGAAATCCAAGATGGACACCAAACCTAAAAATAGATTTAAAAAAAGAAGAAGTTTGTAGCGACTACTCCTTCGAAACTGTTAGTAATACTGATATGGGACATTTACTAAAATGATCAGCATGACGTCATTTTGGTCCTTGACGAAAAAAAAAATGTTTTGATTCGACGACAAACATGGCCACCAGCAGACATCTTTGTTTACATAGAGTTGAAGAGTAAACTACTATGGCAACTACTCCTCCAAAACTGATTGGTGGATTTTTAGGAAGCTTGAATGTTCCTCTTGATGTCTAGTTGGTCCTAAGTAAAAATCGGTTATAATTCGGCTATAATTTCAATTTGGCCACCTGCACAGCTAAAACAGATTTTAAAATATAATTTTGTGGCGACTACTTCTCAAACACCATGATAAGAGGTATTGATTTGGAACCTTTACCAAATGGACTGGCAGGACATATAGTTGGTACTAAACAAAATTCGTTTTGATTCGATATCAAACATGGCCACCAGCGGACATCTTTGTTTACATAGAGTTATATAGGAGAAACTTGTGGCAACTACTCCTCTGGAACTACTTGATGGATTTTCATGAAACTTTACAGGAATGTTGATCTTTGAATCTAGTTGCTCCTAAGTAAAAATCAGGTTGGCCTGAAATTCAAGATGGCCACCACAGCTAAAAATAGATTTTAAAAATAGAAGTTTGCGGTGACTACTTCTCAAAAACCACAAGTGGTATTGATTTCGAACCTATAACAAAATAACTGGCTTGACATGTAATTTGTTCTAAAAATATTCATTTTCATTCGATGTCAAACATGGCCTCCAATGGCCGTCTTTGTTTACATAGAGTTGTATAGGGAAAAAATGCGGCAACTACTCAATGAATTTTCATGAAACTTTACGAGAATGTTGCTCTTAATGTTGTCCTACGTAAAAATCAGACTTGATGAAAATTTCAAGATGGCCACCACAGCTAAAAATAGTTTTAAAAATACAACTTCTCAAAAACAATAAGGGTTATTGCTTTGGAACTATTACCAAATTGATTGGCATAAAATGTAGTTGGTTCTAAACAAAATTAATTTTGATTCAATATCAAACATGGCCTACATCGGACATTTTTTACATAGAGTTATATAGGAAATCAGGTTGTATTGGTTTTGAACATATACCAAAATGACTGGCTTGACATGTGTTGGTTCTAAACAAAATTATTCATTTTGATTTGATGTCAAACATGGCCACCAATGGCCATCTTTGTTTACATCGAGTTGTACAGGAAAAACGTGTGGCGACTACTCCTCTGAAACTACTTGATGGATTTTCCTGAAACTTTATAGTAACGTTGCTCTTGATGTCTAGTTGGTCCTAAGTAAAAATCAAGTTGGCCAAGATAAAAGGGGAAAATACCGAAATTTCGAGAACAGTGTATTAGACAGAAATTGAAGATTTAGGTGTGCAAATATGAAAAAAAAATGCTGTAAATGTATGGATCCCCAAACGTAACAGATGTTGAGATGGTAAGAGGGGGTAATGATGATAAGCAAAAAAAATAATATAAATAATAAAAAAAATAAAAAAGGGGAATTGGTTAGCCAAAGAGGGGAAAATAGTAGGCTATTTTGCTAGGAGTAGGGCCCGAATATCATCCCTTGTATATGAAGGGAAAAAATGCTCTTGATGTGAATATTTGGTACTTTTAGGGAACAGTGTTTAACACTTTTGGGGATCTAGGGAGCAGTGTAAATACTTTTAGGGATCTAGGGAACATGGACAAAATACTTTTGGGGAACACTGACAAATACTTTTTGGGATCTGGGAAACAATGGCCATTACTTTAAGGGATCTGGGGAACAAGGACGCCCTCCGTGGGAGGGCCTCAATAAAGAAATTACTATATCTTGCAGAGTATTTTCCTGTGCATTTTTCAAAAAATTGGATTTAGAGATACATGTACAACTAAAACAGACGACTTCATGCACTCTGGTCACCAGTCTCTGCATTAAAGGAACATACGGCAATCTCGATTTTTATAAAACTCGCGGTGTCTCGTTAGTTTTTCTACATAACTTTCATTTTTTGAATTATTAATATTAATTATAAGAAAAGTCAAAGCGAATTTACTGTTAATTATATTGCCTCAATAATGTATCTCAAATTATGGTAGAATAATGAAGAAAAATTTAAAACTCAAACTGTTATTTAATTATATGCAAGCAGTTTTAGTCAAAATGATACTGGATTAATTTATCAAGATGCTCATTTCTGTAGTTTTTCATGCGCAGAATTTTGGGCAACTTCTCTTCTAAAACTATTATATATTGATAAACTGGGGGCTGCATCATTTTGACTTTAAAACTGCTTGCATATATAGTTAAATAAAAAATTGAGATTTCAACTTTCTTCAATATTTTACCAAATTTTTAAATATATCACTGGTGCAATATTATAAAAAGTTAGTAATATTCAAAAATAATTTGATTTGATCTATTCTAACAATTAATATTAATGATGAACAAATGCAAGTTAAGAGGAAAACTAACAGGACGCCGTGAGTTTTTAAAAAATCAAGATTGCCATGTGTCCCTTTAAAGGCATTTTCTGTAGTTTTTCATGCGCAGAATTTTGGGCAACTTCTCTTCTAAAACTATTATATATTGATAAACTGGGGGTTGCCGACCAAAATCAAAAAATCATCAAAAAATCATCAAAAAACCATAAAATCATCAAAATTGTAGAATTGACCATAACATGGTCAATATCTGTCAAAAAAATCAAAAAAAACATCAAAAACATCAAATCATCAAAATTGTGAACTAAAATCACTAAAATTCTGGACCAAAAACCCATAACATGGTCAATATCTGTCAAAAAAACCATAACCTACCTGTCCATGGACTGGCTTCACCCGCCATAGCTTCACCATGGACTAAAATACATAGCCCACCTGCCCATAGCTCAAATATATATATATATTTCTAGACCAAAATATATATATGGCTTCGCCCACCATGGCTTCACCATGGTCCCCCACACAAAGACTAACGATGCTCAACGTATCGTCTTACCGACATGCGTTACGTCTTACCAGCATGCCGGTGGCTTCGCCCGCCAGCGTTTTATCGTGGTCCCACACATATAACGCCTAGAATGCAGCGAGGCTTCTGGCCAACCGGTGGCTTCGCCCACCATGGCTTCACCATGGTCATCTCGCTATACCTACAGCCCATTGGAGCACAGGGAATTGAAGGGGTCACCTGTCCATGGACTGGCTTCGCCCGCCAAGTTGGCAAAATACATAGCCCACCTACCCATGGCTCAAAATATATATATATTTCTAGACCAAAATATATATATGGCTTGGCTTCGCCCGCCATGGCTTCGCCATGGTCGCCTACCATGGCTTCACCATGGTCCCCCACACAAAGACTAACGATGCTCAACGTATCGTCTTACCGACATGCGTTACGTCTTACCAGCAGGTCGCCAGCGTTTTATCATGGTCCCACACATATAACGCCTAGAATGCAGCGAGGCTTCTGGCCCACCGGTGACTTCGCTATACCTACAGTCCATTGGAGCACAGGATGGTGTAGCTGATCATCTCAAAGATAGAATAGAGGAGGCAAGTGTAGAACCACCATATTATATTCGACCACTTGAATTGAAAAAAAATAGCTATCATATATATAGCATGGCCCCAGATGAAATTAATAAACTTTACGACATTCATAGTGCATATGACTTAGTCATTCCAGACATTCATAGTGCATATGACTTAGTCATTCCAGACATTCATAGTGCATATGACTTAGTCATTCCAGACATTCATAGTGCATATATGACTTAGTCATTCCAGACATTCATAGTGCATATATGACTTAGTCATTCCAGACATTCATAGTGCATATGACTTAGTCATTCCAGACATTCATAGTGCATATGACTTAGTCATTCCAGACATTCATAGTGCATATGACTTAGTCATTCCAGACATTCATAGTGCACATGACTTAGTCATTCCAGACATTCATAGTGCACATGACTTAGTCATTCCAGACATTCATAGTGCACATGACTTAGTCATTCCAGACATTCATAGTGCACATGACTTAGTCATTCCAGACATTCATAGTGCACATGACTTAGTCATTCCAGACATTCATAGTGCACATGACTTAGTCATTCCAGACATTCATAGTGCACATGACTTAGTCATTCCAGACATTCATAGTGCACATGACTTAGTCATTCCAGACATTCATAGTGCACATGACTTAGTCATTCCAGACATTCATGGTGCATATGACTTAGTCATTCCAGACATTCATAGTGCATATGACTTAGTCATTCCAGACATTCATAGTGCACATGACTTAGTCATTCCAGACATTCATAGTGCACATGACTTAGTCATTCCAGACATTCATAGTGCACATGACTTAGTCATTCCAGACATTCATAGTGCACATGACTTAGTCATTCCAGACATTCATGGTGCATATGACTTAGTCATTCCAGACATTCATAGTGCATATGACTTAGTCATTCCAGACATTCATAGTGCATATGACTTAGTCATTCCAGACATTCATAGTGCATATGACTTAGTCATTCCAGACATTCATAGTGCATATGACTTAGTCATTCCAGACATTCATAGTGCATATGACTTAGTCATTCCAGACATTCATAGTGCATATGACTTAGTCATTCCAGACATTCATAGTGCATATGACTTAGTCATTCCAGACATTCATAGTGCATATGACTTAGTCATTCCAGACATTCATAGTGCATATGACTTAGTCATTCCAGACATTTGGAAAACAATGCTATTAACAATACTATTAACAATTTTTGAAAATGGGTTAAGAAAATGTATATACTATATAAAATAATGGACATCGTCTGGGTATCATTTTAGTATCGTCTGTATGCAGTTAAAGACTGTTTGAAATCTTTTGTATGCAGTTGATGACTGTTTGGAATCTTCTGTGTGTAGTTGAAGATTGTTTAGCATCGTCTGTATATATTTTGACATCGTCTGGGTATCGTTTGAGTATAGTCTGTATATATTTTGACATCGTCTGGGTATCGTTTGAGTATAGTCTGTATATATTTTGACATCGTCTGGGTATCATTTAAGTATAGTCTGTATATATTTTGACATGTTCTGTAATTGTTTAACATCGTCTGTGTGTATTTTGGGGCTATATGGGACTTATTTTGCTTGTAGCATTGATTGTAGCATTGCTTGTAGCAATTCTGTATGATAATCATGGCTGAAAAATTGTTAAAGCCATAAATGTGGAGACAAAAAAGCCCCCTCCTGTTGAAACAAAAATATTAAAAGGTGATCCTATCTGTATAAATGCAAGTGTAAGATATTTATATCAACCCGGGGAACAAGAAGGAGCATCATGCAGGGCAGACTTTTGATGATGTAGACCAAGCTATGAAACAGTATTATTACATAACTGGCAAACATTTGCTTTTGGAAGCGGAGCCCAAGTTGAGTGATTTCTATACACCATCTCCGGATCAACAGAATAGAGAAATTACGTTTATTGTGGTGGGCATGGCTGCAACTGGATTTGTGGCATACAAATTGAGTTCATAGTTTAAAACTATATAAAAATAGTTTTAAACTCTAAGTATGTTTACTTTGCCAGGTCTCATCTTCGTTATTTCACTTTTTTCGTTTAACAGCCACCTCCTTTTTTTGTTTAAACAAGACTTCAGGTTCAGAATCGCTATCTTCCTCAGACTTGCTCTCAGAGACATGGTTGATGGTAGGTTCGCTTTCAGCCTCGCTCTCAGAGACATGGTCGGTGGTAGGTTCGCTTTCAGCCTCGCTCTCAGAGACATGGTTGGTGGTAGGTTCGCTTTCAGCCTCGCTCTCAGAGACATGGTTGGTGGTAGGTTCGCTTTCAGCCTCGCTCTCAGAGACATGGTTGGTGGTAGGTTCGCTTTCAGCCTCGCTCTCAGAGACATGGTTGGTGGTAGGTTCGCTTTCAGCCTCGCTCTCAGAGACATGGTTGGTGGTAGGTTTGCTTTCAGCCTCGCTCTCAGACTTGCTCTCAGAGACATGGTTGGTGGTAGGTTCGCTTTCAGCCTCGCTCTCAGACTCGGATACTGTCTTGGCGTGACTCTTTTTCTCTGTCTTGGCGTGACTCTTTTTCTCTGTCTTGGCGTGACTCTTTTTCTTTTTCTTTTTCGGTTCTCCACTTTTCGGAATGACTATGTCATATGCATGATAGCGCTGTTTGCTCTTAGTTGGTTTCAATCCAAGTGGTCGCACATAATATGGTGTTTCTACACTTGCCTCCTTTATTTTATCTTTGAGATGACCAGGCGCCCATACCTCACTGTTGTCTGATAATGTTAATATCATGGATGGACCATATTGAGTTTTCACTATTTTTGTATCCGTAATAGCGTATATTTTATTCTTTTCCAAGTCGGTCCATTTCTTTGTTGTTTTTTTGAATTTTGCGCTTGCGTTTGAAGCAGTTCATCAAATCGTGCAGTGTCCATTATTTTATATAGTATATACATTTTCTTAACCCATTTTCAAAAATTGTTAATAGTATTGTTTTCCAAATGTCTGGAATGACTAAGTCATATGCACTATGAATGTCTGGAATGACTAAGTCATATGCACTATGAATGTCTGGAATGACTAGGTCATATGCACTATGAATGTCTGGAATGACTAGGTCATATGCACTATGAATGTCTGGAATGACTAGGTCATATGCACTATGAATGTCTGGAATGACTAGGTCATATGCACTATGAATGTCTGGAATGACTAAGTCATATGCACTATGAATGTCTGGAATGACTAGGTCATATGCACTATGAATGTCTGGAATGACTAGGTCATATGCACTATGAATGTCTGGAATGACTAAGTCATATGCACTATGAATGTCTGGAATGACTAAGTCATGACCCCTTCAATTCCCTGTGCTCCAATGGGCTGTAGGTATAGCGAGATGACCATGGCGAAGCCATGGTGGGCGAAGCCACCGGTGGGCCAGAAGCCTCGCTGCATTCTAGGCGTTATATGTGTGGGACCACGATAAAACGCTGGCGGGCGAAGCCACCGGCATGCTGGTAAGACGTAACGCATGTCGGTAAGACGATACGTTGAGCATCGTTAGTCTTTGTGTGGGGGACCATGGTGAAGCCATGGTGGGCGAAGCCATATATATATTTTGGTCTAGAAATATATATATATATTTGAGCTATGGGCAGGTGGGCTATGTATTTTAGTCCATGGTGAAGCTATGGCGGGTGAAGCCAGTCCATGGACAGAAAGGTTATGTTTTTTTTGACAGATATTGACCATGTTATGGGTTTTTGGTCCAGAATTTTAGTGATTTTAGTTCACAATTTTGATGATTTGATGTTTTTGATGTTTTTTTTGATTTTTTTGACAGATATTGACCTTGTTATGGTCAATTCTACAATTTTGATGATTTTATGGTTTTTTGATGATTTTTTGATTTTTTGATGATTTTTTAATTTTGGTCGGCAACCCCCAGTTTATCAATATATCTATTGGATGGATTTTCCTAAAAATTTACAGGAATGCTGCTCTTGATGTCTAGTTGTATTTATTGTCTTTATTTATATAAATGCCTATTATAAGAAAAATACATAAAATAGGAAAAATATAACATTTTGTAAAAATTCCAACAAAATTAAAAGATTTAAGCATAAAGGTAGGGTTCCAAAAACCAATATTAAATCTCAATATGCATGGTGACCTATAATTTTAATTGCATATATTGTCTTACTATATGTTCAAATAAGTGCCTAGGAAGTTTGAACAAATTCTGTTATTAGGAACATAACAAAAAAGGAAAATATACCACTTCTATATAATTTCATACAAAACTTGGCCTTTTAGCATAGGGGTAGGGTTTCAAAAAAATTCTAAACAAGCATGACATTTTTATTGCACATTTTGTTTTTATATATGTTAAACTATGTGCTTAGAAAGTTTAAACAAATTCTATTATTGGGAACATACAAAAAAATAAAGGAAATTGTATCATTATGGGCTCATTTGTGCATAAATTGTGAGTAATGGTCTCAACAGATTTTGTAAAAAAAGATAAGTTTTACATAAAGATGAGCTTTAAATGTTATTATAATTAAATGTTCTTTATTTTAATACAATTTTAGCAGAATTGTGACCAATGAATAAATGATTAGACTTCAAAAATGTCTTATTTAGCTATTTCATGGACTTGTTCAACTTTTTGGACAGATTGACATGACGGTGGCATTACAAATTATTTTTTAAAAGTTGAACAATTATGGTGACCTACCATTATTTTTGCATTTTCTGTCAAAATATATAACAGACTTAATTTACAAAAAGTTTAAAGAAAATCTGTTATGCAGAAAAAAACTATAGAAAATGTCTTTAATTCTTTATAAAAACTTGATGTGTGTCCCGGTTGATGTGTGTCCCGGTTGTTGCTGAGTCTACAACCCTTTTTTTATATTTTTCCAGTCTTATTTAAGAAACAAAATATTTCCAGCAGGTTTATATTGTCCCAGATCAATACCTGGTGGAGAGGCCTTGAAGACCATTAATACCAAGTAGGCTCGTCACAGGTTTCAAAGTGTTTCAAATCCTGAACACCAGGTTTTAATCTGGCACAATATAAACCCTCTGGAAATATTTTATTTTTTATCTGACATGGATTTTTTGTTTTTTATACACACATTTTGCAAGAGATTGAATACAAGCATATTCTCACAACTTACATTGTGACATGTCCATCTCTCAGCACCAAACAAAGAAAATATACAGCTTTATCGTGTTTTTAACATTTTCAATTTGTTGTTTGAACGTAACGTTGCTTTAAACTAACGTAATCGTTGTTTTGGATATTTTCCGACAATGAAAATTGTTTACAATGATGCCCTAACGGTTGAAGGACATGACTGACTGTTCCAAGGCAGTAGCCCTATATTGTCAACCCTTTTGTGTTTGTGATGTCATTTGCATTTATTATTACTTTTGCCTTCTTGTTTGTCTGTTTGCGTGTTTGCTTCTGTGTTTGGTGGTTGACTATCCTCCTTGAATGCTACTTTCCCTGTCCAATCTTTTTATATTTCTTTAGAGGTCTTGATAGCATTTTTAAAAACTCCTCAATAACCAATCAGCATTGAGTATTTTAATAAACCATGTTAGATTATATATTAGTACTATTTCTCTTACCTCAGATCGCAGACTATCAGACAGGGTGCTTCCAGCCACAGATGTCGACGTCTCGGACTCCCCGACATCCTGCGTACTGCACTGGCTCACCTCGTCTACATCAAAACTAACACAGTTCCCAATTCCTATCAGAGATAAATGCCGAGAGTGATCTCCCTTGAAGGTTGCTTCAATAACCTCTACAGAGTTCTTTCCCTTGTCTGTCTCATATTTTGAATCCGATTTTGACCTATTTACAATACTTCCAACCCTCAGTTTTGGTCTTACTGATGGCGTGGTTTCAGTTATATTACTGTTATAATTCATGTCAGATTCTTGTGTTAAGGAAATTAGATTCGACTTTTTGGAAATCACAGATCTAGGTCGTTTGGCACCAGATCTATGCTTCTCGTTGAGTGAATTTCTTGGCGAGATTCCACCGGTGTCTGAATTTTCTCCTGCAGACAGATAGTGACCTTCTGCATCCATGTTTAAGCGGGACAGCGTCCGGGATTTCAGTTTGGGTCTTATGCGTTGTCGTCTTTTTTCACGAACGTCGGGGGCACTTCCTTGCCTTATTAGCGGATTCCTTGCTTGAAGCATATCAGATCTGGTATTTGCTAATTTGTCTACGAAATGCGCCTCATTTGCTACTTGACTAGTTCCCTTTTCATTGCCTGTTGTGGTGTGTCTACCAAGATCATTTGGATCATTCATTTGCGTATTATTTATCAGATCTTCCTTACTACCCTTATTGTCCACTTCTTCAATAGTTTGAAGATCCAGCTTTGAAACAGGTGAATTCATTCTTTCTTCATTTAATTTTGCCCAATCAGAATCATTCTCTTTAGATTTTTCATTTTCACTAACTGCTTCCTGATCACACACAGGGCTTGTATTAAAAGCATTATCTGACACACTCCTATTTAAAGCACCATTTTGTTCCTTTCTCTTCCTGAACTCACTAAACGACGGTATTGGATAATGGGATGGTGGGACTAACCGATGGTCATTAAACGATGGAATAGGTGGTCGAGATCTTGAATATGACTTAGGTAGCGTACCAAAGGTTTGTTTCTTTTTCCGCTCTTGTTTTTTAAAAAACATTTCTACAGAAGAATCTGATTCGCCTGTGAGAGAATATCTCCTCGGTTTTTGATTGGATGATGAAAGGTCATGTGACATGCTCACAGGATCATCATTTGTATCGGAATCAAAGTTTCTATCACCAGCTTCACTCTCGTTATCACATTGGCTTTGATCACTATCAAGTACAAAGCCCTCGGACAAATCTAAATTAGACACCGATTTTTTCAAACCAAATCGTCTGTAAGACTTTGTATGCTTGATCAGCAAGTTTTCATGCTTTTCTAAATGCTTTTTAAATAAATCTGAACTCAGTAGCACGTCTACACGTGGTGACACTTGTACTTTTCTTAAGCTTTTCGGACTTCCAAAATGTCCTGCTTTGGGACTCTGCCCAGGCAAGGGAGGCAATCCAGGGGTAAATGCACGTCGTGGACTTGATATTTCACTGAAATCGCTATCACTCATCTCATCGCTAGTTTTATTTAGCGTGACGTTTCCCAAACTTGTCTGACTACGCTGTTTCAATGTTGCATAATTCTGACAAAACTGGCACATATCAATATTGCCGTTCTCCTTTCTCACACAGGAACATTCTTTCAAAGTTTTGCTCTTCTTGCTATATCTCGTTTTTGCCCTTGCCATAACTCGCCTTCGATATGAAGGTGTTCTTTCAACTTTAACCTTCTGCTGTCCAGTGTGGCCACCCATAGCAGCACTGATACTATCACCCGATAATTTTTTATCAAAAGAGTTAGTTTTAGCATCAACATCACTTATTTTATCCCTAGTTTCTCTTTCATCACCTAAATTGGATTTACTGTCTCCAGTTAATTTATTAACTCTATTAATATCTGAAACTATGTCATTACTGGAATTAGTTTTAGAATCTAAACTTGGTAGTTCATTTTTTACTTCCTCTTTACCATTACATGTCTTTCCTTCAATACTGACTTTTTCTATATTTGATGACCTTTTTCCTTGTTGGACATTTCCTAAACCACCATTCCTTACAACAGTTAACAAATTATTTCTGCCTTTTTCATCATGTTTTGTACAAGATTTTTTGTTAGCATTACTCTCGATTTCACTTTTCACTCCCTGAGTTATTTTTTCAGTATCATTTCCCGAGATAGCACTATCTTTGCCCATTACACTGTCAGTTAACTCCTGAATAACACTTTTATCAAAAGTGAATACTACACTGTGCTGTATATTTTCTGTCAATTTATCGGCTGCCCTATTTACTATATCATCCAGTACATTTTCTATGTCATAGTTGGCACCATGGTTTACAAGACCAGTTGAACTGCTATCATAATCTGTGAGACATGCATCAATATCACTATCATTACTACTAGAAGTTTTGGAATCAAACCTTGTTATATCAGCTTCTTTAGTAACATCTTCAACACTACTATCACCAGATTTAGCACTTTCTTTTGTCAATGACAATTTTGCTTGTTCCTCACCTTTGACATCTTTTTCATGACATGAAGAACTAGATTTATACACTACATCTTTCAAGGCTGATTCTGAAATTTCAGTTATTCCTTTAGCAATATCTGTTGTGCCAAACTTCCCGTCAGTTTTTTGTTTAGTACTATCCTGTGCTTTAGCACTATCCTGTGCTACATTAAATCCTTTTTTATAATTTGCAGCACCTTTTACATTTCCACATGCTAGCTCTTCTAAATCTGCAGATGTCATCTTTAAAGCAAATTTTGTTTTAAACTTGCTATTAACAGTTTCTAAATAATTACCAAATTGTTCTGGTGGTCTGATAATATCGCCATGACTAGATCCGCCGCCTTTCAAGTTATCAGGCATTTCAACCAATGAACCGGAATCTTCTTTAACTATATCAACACTGGCTTCTGACATTGTTTGTTTTGGTTTTGTTTTACATTTAACACCTCCTTCAGTATTATTTACAATGCCTGTTGATCCATTATCCAAACTGAAAGCGGAATCTTCGTCTTCTGTTTTATCTAGATTATCAACAGTGCTGCTAAGGGATGCATCGTTATCTTTGACATCATCATAGTTATTCAACAAGTTATCAGGCTTGTCTGTTTTAACTTCCTTTTCCATACTTCCTAACTGGCTATTGTTTGCTAGTTTTGTAACTGACGACCGTTGACTCGGAATCTTCGGGAGTTTCCGTCGATTTGTCACCACAGGTTTATCATCATTACCTGGTAATACTAAACGTCGATGATTTGGTGATACGGAATTGTTTTCACGTACAGATGTTTTATAAGTAGGCAGACATGAATGTCTCGATTTTTCTGTTGTTGAGGTTTTATCTGCCCTTGATTGATTTAGATTCTGCAAGTTAGCATGACTAGCATTTGAAGATGGAACAATCTCCAAATCGTCATCAGCTGATTTTCTAGGCAACCTTTCCCCGACATCTGTTTTAGACAGAAAGTTAAAACAACTATCAACAGTTTCTATAATACTTTCACTGGCAATGCTTGGATCAATTGTTTCCTTTGTTTTATCTGCAGCTTTGTTTAAAACTGGTCCAGAAAAAAGTTGCTTCCCTTGCAGAGTAGTACCATCCTTTGTTGTAACATTGACTTCTCCACACTGATTACGTGGAACACGATTTTTGATGTGTGCTAGTTTTTTATCATCTCTTTTGACGTAACCATTTTTTGGTATTTCATTTGCCTCATGCGATCCACCATTTTCATCTTTCTGACTTAATAATTTTTTCTTAGTTTCAGACAAGTTCCTTATGATAAACTCACTCTTGACATTAGTGGTATTTCTACCTTTCGGTGGCAAAGACTGATTCCTGGTCCTCACAATTTTTTTCTGATCTGTCTTTTTTATTCCAACCTCATAGGCTGACACAACAGTGTCGTCAAAATATTTAAACGTGCTTACGCTATTATAAGGCGTCTCATTTGGATTAATGGTGTTTGATGGATGTAAAGTTCTGTGTTTTGGAGACAGATTACCTGAAGCCATTTTTCTTTCCACTCTGCTTTTAGAATGTTAGCATCATACATTTCAACGTGTCATCTTAGTTTCTCCTTTAGGGAATAAGTTCTTAAAACTAAATACAAAGTGTTATATATAATGGTATTATGATGAATGAAACTCGACATGACATTTTCTTCTTTTTATATCTGTGTTCTTATGTGACTCATGAAGATCAGAAATACACCTTCTACCCCATAATGACCTCTGTTGATTTAGGAGTCCGTTATTGCTTCTACATCTTGGGTCTTTTGTTATAATTTACATCATCTGAAAATATAAAATATTATTATATAACCTATAAATAGACGCGTTTTCATTGGCTAAAAAGTAATTTTTTAGAAAAAATATCTAGCGATATTGACCTGTTTTTTTGATATTGACCTGTTTTTTTGATATTGACCTGTTTTATATAATTGTTTTTTTGATATTGACCTGTTTTATATAATTGTAAATTCAGGGTTATATAATAAAACAGTTATGGACTTTTCAGCTGTTATACATGATGTTGATATGTACCAAAAAATCATTATTGACCTCGGCTATCGCCTCGGTCAATAATGATTTTTTTGGTGCATATCACATCATGTATAACAGCTGAAAAGTCCATAATTGTATAATGTTGCATTCCAATATATAAACTACACATAATGCTTACACTAAACTATTAAAGTAAAGAGAGACATTTATACTACTACTGCTACTACTACTATTAATAATAATAATGATAATGATGATGATGATGATGATGATGATAATAATGACGATGATGATGATGATAATGATGATAATAATAATAATAATAATAATAATAATTATAATAAGAATAATAATAATGATGATGATGATGATGATGATGATGATAATGATGATGATGATGCTGATGTTAATAATAATAATAATAATAATAATAATAATGATACTATTAATACCATTAATAATGATTAAGCTTGAGTATTTAAAAGATGTACTGAACATATGTGAGAAGTGTACTGGACATATGTCAGAGGTGTACTGGACGTATGTCAGAGGTGTACTGGACGTATGTCAGAGGTGTACTGGACATATGTCAGAGGTGTACTGAACATATGGGAGAGATGTACTGGACATATATCAGAGGTGTACTGGACATATAGGAGAGGTGTACTGGACATATATCAGAGATGTACTGGACACATGGGAGAGGTGTACTGGACCTATGTCAGAGGTGTACTGGACGTATGTCAGAGGTGTACTGGACGTATGTCAGAGGTGTACTGAACATATGGGAGAGGTGTACTGGACATATGGGAGAGGTGTACTGGACATATATCAGAGGTGTACTGGACATATGTGAGAGTTGTACTGGACATATGGGAAAGGTGTACTGGACATATATCAGAGGTGTACTGGACATATGTGAGAGTTGTACTGGACATATGGGAGAGGTGTACTGGACATATATCAGAGATGTACTGGACATATGGGAGAGGTGTACTGGACATCTGGGAGAGGTGTACTGGACATATATCAGAGATGTACTGGACATATGGGAGAGGTGTACTGGACATATGTCAGAGGTGTACTGAACAACCTCCTATCCCTTCAAAAACTAAAAATTCTATTGGCAAAACCAATGAAATAGTGTTTCAAAAAACTTGGACTGCTCCATCCACCCAGTTACATGAACTGAACTCCAGGATCAGAAAAATCCCAGGAATGACTATCCTTCAGAATTCAGTTATAACATGTTTGTTTGAATGGTATATTATGTCATTTTTAACACATGTAAGGTCATATATTTGTGGTGGAGGCAGCTAGTAGATAACCCACTTTTCCTGGATAGAACCATAGTACTGTACACCTCCCGCCATCCGTAGAGAGATAACATGACTGAAAGGGTTAAGTCCCTTGACATCATTCAGAGATAACATGACTGAAAGGGTTAAGTCCCTTGACATCATTCAGAGATAACATGACTGAAAGGGTTAAGTCCCTTGACATCATTCAGAGATAACATGACTGACAAGGTTAAGTCCCTTGACATCATTCGGAGATAACATGACTGAAAGGGTTAAGTCCCTTGACATCATTTAGAGATAACATGACTGAAGGGGTTAAGTCCCTTGACATCATTCAGAGATAACGTGACTGACAGGGTTAAGTCCCTTGACATCAAACATAAACAGATTGAATTTCATTGTTTAAAGACTAGATAGGAAAATTGTTCTCCAATTTATAGCAGCTATTTAATATAGTACTGAACATGCATATTTATAATTATAATACAAAATCTATTTGTATGGTTAATCTTCCTCATACATCCATGATATCGCTTTATCATATCTTGCAAAGGGAGAATTGTCCTCCAGTTTATAGCAGTTATTCATAATTTTCCATTGCAGAGATGTTGAGATTTTGCCTTATTTTCAGTAGGTGATAAAATGTGGGTTACTCGGTTTTTATCCTTAGGTTCTATAGTAAAATAAAAATCTTTAGCAGAGTAAAAAGACGATAATTTTTAAGATTTTAATTTTGAAAGATACATATATTGAATCAATTTGCATGAATGTACATGAAGTATGCAGAGTTTTAAAAGAATCACACTGTAGATACCTTAATTTTAGCACTAAACTTGGTTGAACAACAAGGATAAAGACCGAGTTTATCACCTACCAGAATGTATTTGTATGTTTTATTTCTGGTCACTGATTGGTCAGATTTGTTTGATGATGCTCTATCAAAATTATGAATTGTAAATATAAAACATTATTGATCATGCATATGTGTTGGTTACTGTAATGCAAGATCTTGCTAGTATGTTTGTATCATTATTATAGTGTTAGTCTTCATTTTTTAGTGTCTCAGTGGCCAGGATGGTAAAGACACTTTGTCTGAACCTTCTCGCATCTCACCACTGCGGATCCCACAAACCCTACTGCAAGCTCGACTTGTGAGAAAGTGTTGATTCTTTCGGATGGTGGGAGGTATACAGTACTGGTTCTACCCATGAAACAGTGGGTGTTCTGCCTCTTACACTAAAAAGTCAACCATCATATATAGTCTAAAAATGAAAATGTGCTGAAAATGACACCATTTGACCAACCAATATGTCTTTTTTCTCTATGATCCAATATGACAAATCTTTGTAAACCATGTGACTGTCTGACACATATTATAGGTGAGATCAAGAGAAGACAAACTATGAGATTAATTATAGAAATGTTGACCGTCTGTTGCGTCGCGTCGCGTTGCGTACTCAAATATTCACATGAGTAACATTGAAAATAGAAAATAATTATAATAAAAATAAAGTCTAAACACTTTTAAAAAGTATAAAAGCAGTCAATGTGGGGGTATAGAATGATAGAATGAATATACTATTAGTTTTATATTACATAATTTTAGTTATTACAAACAATTATCAAGGTAATGCGGAAAAATTGTTCAAAATGCCATTTTTCTTTTTAAATTATGTTCTTCATTATTGCAAAAATATCAAAAATATGTTTTAAGATTTGTGCACTGCATGTTATTATATTTACAGTTGAAAGAACAGAGCATCTAACTGCAAATAAAGTTCATTTTTCAAGTAAGTGGAGCTACTGTACGCACATCCAATGCACTTATCTGCGTTTTTAAACGTGTTTAAACGTGTTTAATTGTTGAAATATCCATTATAAAATCCTTCTTATAGCTTTCCCATCACTTAATGGAATTAAGGCGGGACAACGTGATCATTAATAAAGCTTCTACAACAATCCTTCACAGTCACGGAAGAAACTCAAAATGTCAGGTAAGCCCATACGTCAAGATATGAAATTGTAAATTGTGGTAAAATGGTAAAAGTTAAGTACAGCATGCTCGACTATGAATGTCTTTGATTGTGTGTTAAGTTGCATCATTGAGATAATATTATGACACTTGTCTGTATGTGGTTTTTCATGACAGTGAACACTCCTGTGAAGTTTCATAAAATTACTTTAAAGGGACATTAGCTGTAACTTTTAGTTTATAAAAACACAAAATAATTACGTTGATAAACATTCCATGGCTACCATTATTGATTATTTACTAAATATAAAGATGTTTGGACGGAATTTAAAAGCAAAATAAAATTATCGCTTTGTTGGTTTGAAATCTACGACCACACTAAAATTACACTCGCAGGTAATAATAGACAAGCCCGTAACCATTTCAGCTAGAAGGGTAATTGCTGTAACTCAGTACCAGATATGATCATAACCCATGTGCTTATTCATAATTTTGATAGAGCATCATCAACAAAATTGACCAATCAGTGACCAGAAATAAGACATAACCAATACATTCTGGTAGGTGATAAACTCGGTCTTTATCCTTGATGTTCAACCAAGTTTACTGTTAAAATTAAGGTATCTACAGTGTGATTCTTTTAAAACCCTGCCTATTTCATGCACATTCATGCAAAATGATTCAATAAATGTATATTTTAAAATCAAAATCTTGAAAAGTATCATCTTTTTACTCTGCCAAAGATTTTTATTTTACTATAGAACCTAAGGATAAAAACCGAGTAATACAAATTTTATCACCTACTGAAAATAAAATAAAATCTCAACATCTCTGTAATGCAAAATTATGAATGGATGTCATGCGAGCAACACCAGTATAAATAGTGTGGTTCCAGTTACAAACAATAAATAAAAAAAATAATAAAAAACTTCACAATTTTATTACATAGTTATAAGGCAACAGGTCTATGCTCATGTTTCCATGTATACATTTCACTGAATAAAAATCAGCAGTAATATTTGCTAATGCTTAATACATACTTTAGCATGGTGTTCTATGGTATCATGGTACTTAAATGTTTTGACGAAACAAATAAACTGTAAACAATATTTAAAGAAAAAAGAAACTTGAATGCTTTCTGTGACCCTTCCACTAAATTGTTATGATATAAAATGTAATAAATTTTATGTAAAAAAGTCCCAATTAGATTTGAAAAGAAGGGTATACCCCCCACCCCCTTCAATGAGTTTATTATTTTAAAAGTTCTATGGTATCAAGGTATGCACATATTGTATCCTGTATTTGTTAGTAACTGGTATAAGATTCAATGAGTGACCATTTCTAGAAACAATAATGTACCACAGACTCATCAGACGACAAATAAATGAACTTTATAACCTTCAAGGTAATGGAAACTGCATTTATGGAGACAAGGGGTGATGCATTTTAAAGATCATAAGGAATTTGTCAACATTTTTGCATTATTTTGTTCAATTATTTTATTATATGTACCTAAAGTCGTCTCATCTATAAAATAATTATCATATTTTAGCAGAGATGCATACTGTTTTATAGACTGGACACTACCGTGATACCATAGAACCCTTATACATACGGATAGTGTCCCTTTAAATGGATTCTGAGATACTGAACAAATTAAATTTGAAGAGGTATTATTCTGTTTAACCCTTAACCCGCTAAGCACGACTATAATAGCCTTTGCGCCCATTGTAAACCCAGATCAGCCTGCGAGTTACTCGGGCAGGGTTTACAATGTCTGGCTGCTGATCAGTCATTTCCCCAAAACACCTCTTTGCCATGTAAATGGAATGGTCTTAATTCAAAGAAAGAACAGTCCATTATATATATGTAGGGGGTTAAGGTTAATAGTTGGTTATTATTACTCTATCCTTCCATTTCCGTTCATTGTATTATTTTAATATTGCAATATTATAAGAATCTTTCATGGGCATCCGGTGAAGATCGGAAATTCCAACACAATTATACAATATAATTGTTTTTATCGGAACCAAGGCAATTATACCGAGTGTTGGAATTTCCCTGTCTAAACGGGATGCCCATCATTGATTCTTTTCTGCCATATCATTTATATTCTGTGCGTTTGACGTTGCCAATTATTAATATTTTGCATGTTTATTTACATAATGACATCATGCAACTGTCATTGTTTATATCAGCCTGTGACTTTTAACTTCCCCATGTGTAAGATCAGGCTTTCCAGCACCCAGGCAAAACAAAGATCACCATATCCAGTATGCAAGAATAATATTTCTAATATTGCAAATCTCATAGTTGTCTAGTTTAAAGAAGTCTAGATAAAAGTCACAAATATGGACAATTACGTTTGAATGCATGTTAAAGGTCTCACTACAGAATTACCTCCCTTGGCCATGACAGTAGGAAGATTCCTACACCGTAAAAAACTAGGGCTGTGTTAATCGGTTTGCTCTCAACTTTGAAATGTGCAATCATTCTCTTATTTCTGCCTTCAGGTGACAAGATTGGAACATGTTCATGACTTCTGCCAAGTTTGGATGCCACTGGGTGATTTTCGAGGAAGATATGATAATTTGAAAAAGGGTAGGAATACAGTTGAATTATCAGTGAAATGGAGCTAGTTTTGAGGGGTGCTGAAAAAGATTGGAATTTAAAATAATTTAATCTGGTCAACTTTTGATTTTTTGTGGATATTCTGAGCTTCAGAGGAAGGTTTGCAGATTGAGGGGAGATTTAAAGACCAATGGACATTTTATAGTATGTTTGCAGTGGTCCACAAGTGACCGTTATATAGTGTTGATTAATTCACTAGTGAGACGTTATATGGCATATAATTATGTTCATTCAATTTAAAGAAACTAACCTGCCAAATAAAGGCAAAATTACTCTACAAAACTGATTATTAAATCTCTGTGCAGGTGTTCAGGTCATACACTTATGTATATGTGCTGATTAAAAGTATAGGTTTATTCATTGGTTCTTAAAATACCCATCATTAAATATGCGTAAAATGAATTATGAGTTGTTAATTTAACGCTTCATTTTTTGGGTTTGGCCTGGCTGATTAAAGCATTTATATATTGTCTATAGAGACTGGATTCTCAAAATATATATACGTCCACGTCAGTAGGTTTAGAAACACTCACTCACTGTGTACATCTGTTGTAAACTGTGCCTGTTTATGGCGGGATACAGCAATATACGATTGAAATTAGCATCTCAATTTATTAATCAAGTATCATTTTGACTTTTAACCTTCATGCATAAACTTAAATAAAAAGTTAATACTATGCTGAGTTGTCGATTTTGATTTGTTATACCATAGGCTTCAATATATACATGTATACTGAAAAGAAACGCATAATGGGTATTTCCGCTATATAGTGTATGTATAATATGCTACTGCTGATCGAATGGAACAGGGTGACATTAGGCCTGTCCTTTCAGAAAGAAGGTTTAAACAGCACCGATCACACCAATGGTTACCCCTTTAAAGCTTCATTATCGACAGAATGTGCATTCAATGGCACAAGCATGTGCGCAAACTTAGGCTTTAAACGTTGCAGTGTCTTAACATTAGACACAATATTTAAATGGCTCAACCTTTTCAAGCAAAACTTAAACATTTATGAATTTTGTGAAACAAAGTATACTTTGATTAAAATGCCTACTACATGACAGAGTTGTCCTTTATGTAATTAGTTGTAGCCCCTTTTTGTACAAAACACGTTGAGATATATTCTGGAATATTATGTGGAATTAGGTGTATAATTTTATAATAGTGTAGTATAGGCAATTTTTTGATTATGTGTTTCTTTTTCCATTCAGTGTATTATTGGTGCAATACCAACAACTAGTAATAAACAATTTGCATTGAACTATAATTCAAATAACTATTAAGTGTGCACGTTATGTATTTTAAAAAAAATAGCGCAATGTCGCGAGTTTTAAAGCAAATCAAGATTGCCATGACTGTGTCAATCACCCTATTCCAAGTCAATCACCCTATTCTCACCCTATTCCAAGTCAATCACCCTATTCCAAGTCAATCACCCTATTCCAAGTCAATCACCCTATTCCAAGTCAATCAAAGTCAATCACCCTATTCCAAGTCAATCACCCTATTCCAAGCCAATCACCCTATTCCAAGTCAATCACCCTATTCCAAGTCAATCACCCTATTCCAAGTCAATCGCCCTATTCCAAGTCAATCACCCTATTCCAAGCCAATTACCCTATTCCAAGCCAAGTACCCTATTCCAAGCCAATCACCCTATTCCAAGTCAATCACCTTCCAAGTCAATCACCCTATTCCAAGTCAATCACCCTATTCCAAGTCCAAGCTAGGGGTAGGATTTTTAACCCTTAACCCGCTACATATATATAACTTTTTTCGGAATAGTTCTCTGGTACCCCTGTCCGGATTTCAACAAAACTTTGCAGGGATGATCAGTACCAAGCCTAGTTGTGCATATCATTGCCGTGTTCCGGTTAAATGATTTTTGACAAAGTTATGGCCCCTTATACACAAACTTTATCCAGACTAGATTTCATGAACCCCTGGCTGGATTTTAGTGAAACTTGGCAGGAATGATCAGTACTAAGCCTAGTTGTGTATACCAATGTCGTGTTCCTCACCACAGACTCCATATAGCCAGTAGAGCACTACAGGCTCTTTTGGGCCTCTTGTTTAAAAGTCTATCAAACAAGTTAATGTCATGTTGGAAAGATTAATTCACATATCGATGGACAGAGATTTAGACTGACAGAAAATAATAATAATACACAGGTAAATATATATATAAGCAGGTAAATCCAATTTATAACATGTCACACAGATTATAGCAACAGTACAAATATCCCATCCAAATACTGACATAATTCCAATGGAATTAAACATTAATTATTTAAACTATATAATGTTACTGGATAAATATTTCTTCAACCTTGTTAAAATGAACTGCAAAGGTCTGATCATTTACACAACTGGTATGTAAAAGAAATAAGTTAAGTGTCACTGCATTAGATTGTGCCTAATTATGTTTCTCAGGCCAGAGATTTTAATTTAATTTTTTTCTAAAAAAGTTCCACTGTGAGGAGTAGGAAATAAAAAAGGTGTGAAACTTTAAGTTTATATCTTGGTATAGTCTGTTAACATATCTTGGTATAGTCTGTTAACAAATTGATGAGAAAAAAACTTTAGAAACATGATCTTTTGATCTAACATTTTTTAACATATACACATTACGTGGTCCAAGTATTAAATTTCATACCCCATCCAACCCCTTCTCCAACAAGGGAAAATGGGGTCGGCTGGGGTATGAAATAAAACGTTAATTTCGACTAAAAAAGTTTGCATAGTGTAAATTTAAAACATTTAAAAGGTAATTTTAAACAGGTTATTGCATTTTCTTCAGTAAAAAGTGTTTTTAAACTTGTTTTATTGTCGAAATATCCATTATAAAATCTTGATTATATAAGCGTTGCCATTGCTTAATGGAATTAAGGCGGAACCACGTAATGAAAAATGATCTTCTGATTTAACATTTCTGAACATATCCAATTGCGGGCCCAAAATACAGATACTGGATACTTTTTTTCACGATATTTTGTTTCTGAGACAAAAAGATTTTTAGATTTTCTTTCATTGTTTTTCCATTTTTACAAAAATAAGGATCGAAGAATCTGAAAACCCAAAAATAAAAAACTTCTGGCCTCACGTTTAAAATTTAATCATGATCATTTTATTGATCCTTTTCTCATGGCTTTCTGTCATGGGAGTACATCAGGATTGGTATTTATTTTAGAATTGTTCAAATTCATTTTTTCTCAATCAAATTTATAACAAGAGGCCCAAGAGGGCCTGTGGACGCTCTACTGGCTCAAGATAAAGTTTATGTATAAGGGGCCATAAGTCTTTCAAAAATCATTCAACCCGAACATGGCAATGACCAATGACAGGTGCAACTAGGCTTAGTACTGATCATTCTCGCCAAGATTCGCTGAAATCTGGCAAAGAGTTCGGAAGAGACTAATCTGGACAAAGTTTGTTTATTAAAACATTTAAAGGGTCACAACTCTGCCAAAATTCATTCAACCCAAATATGGCAATGATATGCACAACTAGGCTTGATACTGATCATCCTTGTCAAGTTTCGTCTATATCCAGCCAAGCTTTCAGGAGAAGTAGCCTGGAAAACAATTGTGGTATCAAAATCCTTTAAACGGCCATAACTTTGCCAAATATCTGGCGAGGGGTTCAGGAGAAGTAGATCAAGGTTCAGGAGAAGTAGATCAAGACAAAGTGTGTGTATTAAAACCTTTAAAGGGCCATAATTCTGCCAAAAAAATCATTTAACCGGAATACGCCAATGCTTTGTACAACTAGACATGGAATTGATCATCCCTAAAAAGCTCGTTTAAATCCGGCCAGAGGTTCAGGAGAACTAGTCAGAACATGTTTGTGTATTAAAACCTTTAAAGGGCCCTAACTCCGCCAAAAATCATTCAACCGGAACACGGCGAAGATGTGCAAAACTAGATATAGAATCGATCATCCCTAAAAAGTTTCGTTTAATCCGGCCAGGGGTTCAGTAGAACTAGTCAAAAAAAAGTTTGTGTATTAAAACCTTTAAAGGGCTATGACTCTGTCAAAATCATTCAACTAGAACACGGTGACTATGTACAACTAGGCTTGGTACTGATCATCCCTGCAAAGTTTCAATGAAATCCGGCCAAATGAAGGCCCTTTCGTCTTAATGAGGCCAAGATATAGCATATTTCAGAAAATCAAGGGCCATGACTCCGATGTAAATGGTCCAATCTGGATGGTTTTCGAACTCATACAAGCTTTCATTGATATTAACAATCTGGTAAAGTTTCTTAAAGATCGGATGAAAGATAAAGGCCCTATCATCTTAACGAGGCAAAATATAGGATTTTTAACTAAAACAAGGGCCATAACTCCACTGTTACTGGTCCGATCTGGCTGGTTTTCGGAATTGACTGAGCTTTTATTGATATGAACAATCTCTTAAAGTTTCATAAAGATCGCATGGAAAATAAAGGCCCTATCATCTTAACGAGGCAAAATATAACATTTTTAACTAAATCAAGGGCCATAACTCATCTGTTACTGGTCCGATCCTTCTGGTTTTTGAAATAGTCTGAGCTGTCATTGATATAAACAATCAGGTAAAGTTTGTAAAGTTCAGATGAAAGATGAAGGCCCTATCGAATTAACGAGGCAAAATACAGCATTTTTAACTAAATCAAGGGCCATAACTCCGCTATTACTGGTCCGATCTGGCTGGTCTTCAAACTTGTCCGAGCTTTTATTTGTATAAACAATCTAGTAAGAAAGATCGAATGAAAGATAAAGGCCCTATCGTCTTAACGAGTCAAAATATAGCATTTTTAACTAAATGAAGGGCCATAAAGACACTGGCATAGTTAAGTAATGGTCCGATCTAGCTGGTCGTCGAAGTTGTCTGAGCTTTCATTTATTTAAACAATCTGGTAAAGTTTGGTAAAGATTGGATGAAAGAAGAAGGCCCTATTGTCTTAATGAGGCAAAATATAGCATTTTTAATTAAATCAAGGGCAATAACTCCGCTGTTAATGATCTAGCTGGTCTTCGAGCTTTCATTGATATTAACAATCTGTGCAAGTTTGATAAAGATCAAATAATAAATGAAGGTGCTAGAGTGTGCACAAGGCTTAATATGGCATTTTTCAGCAAAACAAGGGCCATAACTCTGGTGAAATTATTTTGATCTTGCCGGTTTTCGAACTTGTCCGAGCTTTTATTTATATAAAGACACTGGCATAGTTAAGTAAAGGTCCGATTAATATTGAAGGCCCTAGCGTGTTCACAAGGCAAAAAATAGTATTTTCCAGAAAAAAACAAGGGCCGTAACTCCGGTGTTTCTGATCCGATTTAGCTGGTTTTCGAACTTATTTGAGCTTTCATTGATATTAACAACCTATGCAAGTTTAGTAAAGATCAAATAATAAATGAATGTGCTAGAGTGTTCACATGGCAGAATATGGCATTTTCCAGGAAAAAAAGGGCCATAACTCTGGTCTTACTGACCCAATTTAGCTGATTTTCGAACTTGTCCAAGCTGTCATTGGTATTAACAATCTGTGCAAGTTTGGTAACGATCAAATAATAAATGAAGGTGTTAGAGCGTTCACAAGGCAGAAAATAGCAATTTTCAGAAAAAACAAGGGCCATAACTCCAGTGTTACACATCCGATATGGCTGGTTTTCAAACTTGTCCAAGCTTTCATTGATATTAACAATATGTGCAAGTTTGGTAAAGATCAAATAATAAATGAAGGTGCTAGAGTGTTCACATGGCTTAATATGGCATTTTCAGCAAAACAAGGGCCATAACTCCGGTGAAATTTATCGGATCCGGCTGGTTTTCAAACTTGTCCGAGCTTTCATTGATATAAAGACACTGGTTTCGTAAAGATTCGATTACTAATGAAGGCCCTAGAGTGTTCACAAGGCAAAAGTTAATAGACGGACGACGGACGGACGACGGACAACTCGCCATCCCATAAGGTCTGCTGGCCTTTGGCCAGTAGAGCTAAAAATGTCAAAGTGCCATTTCTCCGTCATCAATCAGCAAACTGAAACAAAAGCGCGATATGCACAACTAGACATCTTACCGATGCTTCCTGCCAAGTTTCGTCGAAATCCAACAAGGCGTCTAGGAGGAGTAGCGCTGACAAGAAATTAAAAAAAAAATTGTCAATTGGGCTGTAACTCCATCAAAAATCAATGAACTGGAATAAAAATGCAATAGGCACAGCAATGCTTCCTGCTAACATGGCGTTAACACCAAAAAAAAATTAAATAATGAAATACGAAAATTAAAAAAAAAAAAAAATAATCATGAAATTTAAAAAAAAATGTCAAGGGGCTGTAACTCCATCAAAAATCAATGAACCGGAAAAAAATTTCAGTAGGCACAGCAATGCTTCCTGCTTACAAGGCGTTAACACCAAAAAAAAATATAATGAAATAAGAAAATTAAAAACAAAATTGCATCAAGATCGGGTCAAAAATATGGCCTCTAGAGTGTACACACAGTTTTTCCAAAGTTTGACCTAGTGACCTAGTTTTTAATACCATGTGACCCATTTTTGAACTTGACCAAGATATAATTAAGACAAACATTTTGACAAAGTTTCATCAAGATTGGGTCAGAAATACGGCTTCTAGAGTGTACACAAGGTTTTTCAAGTATTTGACCTAGTGACCTAGTTTTTAACCCCATGTGACCCATTTTCAAACTTGACCAAGATATAATTAAGACAAACATTCTGACAAAGTTGCATCAAGCTCGGGTCAAAAATATGGCCTCTAGAGTGTACACAAGGTTTTTCCAATATTTGACCTAGTGACCTAGTTTTTAACTTCATGTGACCCATTTCCGAACTTGATCAAGATATAATTAAGATAAACAATTTGACAAAGTTTCATCAAGATTGGGTAACAAATATGACCTCTGGAGTGAACACAAGTTTTTTCAAGTATTATGACCTAGTGACCTAGTTTTTGACCCCACATGACCCATTTTTGAACTTGACCGAGATTTCATTGAGACAAACATTCTGACAAAGTTTCATCAAGATCGGGTCAAAAATATGGCCTCTAGAGTGTACACACGGTTTTTCCAAAGTTTGACCTAGTGACCTAGTTTTTAACACCATGTGACCCATTTTTGAACTTGACCAAGATAAAATTAAGATAAACATTTTGACAAAGTTTCATCAAGATTGGGTCAGAAATACGGCTTCTAGAGTGTACACAAGGTTTTTCAAGTATTTGACCTAGTGACCTAGTTTTTAACCCCATGTGACCCATTTTCAAACTTGACCAAGATATAATTAAGACAAACATTCTGACAAAGTTGCATCAAACTCGGGTCTAAAATATGGCCTCTAGAGTGTACACAAGGTTTTTCCAATATTTGACCTAGTGACCTAGTTTTTGACCCCACATGACCCATTTTCGAACTTGACCGAGATTTCATTGAGACAAACAATTAAGATAAACATTCTGACAAAGTTGCATCAAGCTCGGGTCAAAAATATGGCCTCTAGGGTGTACACAAGGTTTTTCCAATATTTGACCTAGTGACCTAGTTTTTAACTTCATGTGACCCATTTCCGAACTTGATCAAGATATAATTAAGATAAACAATTTGACAAAGTTTCATCAAGATTGGGTAACAAATATGACCTCTAGAGTGTACACAAGTTTTTTCAAGTATTTGACCTAGTGACCTAGTTTTTGACCCCACATGACCCATTTTTAAACTGGACCGAGATTTCATTGAGACAAACATTCTGACAAAGTTTCATCAAGATCGGGTCAAAAATATGGCCTCTAGAGTGTACACACGGTTTTTTCAAAGTTTGACCTAGTGACCTAGTTTTTAATACCATGTGACCCATTTTTGAACTTGACCAAGATATATTTAAGACAAACATTTTGACAAAGTTTCATCAAGATTGGGTCAGAAATACGGCTTCTAGAGTGTACACAAGGTTTTTCAAGTATTTGACCTAGTGTCCTAGTTTTTAATCCCATGTGACCCATTTTCAAACTCGACCAAGATATAATTAAGACAAACATTCTGACAAAGTTGCATCAAGCTCGGGTCAAAAATACGGCCTCTAGAGTGTACACAAGGTTTTTCCAATATTTGACCTAGTGACCTAGTTTTTGACCCCACATGACCCATTTTCGAACTTGACCGAGATTTCATTGAGACAAACATTCTGACAAAGTTGCATCAAGCTCGGGTCAAAAATATGGCCTCTAGAGTGAACACAAGGTTTTTCCAATATTTGACCTAGTGACCTAGTTTTTGACCCCACATGACCCATTTTCGAACTTGACCGAGATTTCATTGAGACAAACATTCTGACAAAGTTTCATGATGATTGCATCAGAAATGTGGCCTCTAGAGTGTACACAAGCAAAAGTTAACGGACGGACGGACAACACACCATCCCATAAGCTCTGCTGGCCCTTGGCCAGTAGAGCTAAAAACTACATGATGAATACCCCCACATTTTTATTCAGCCAATTAATGATAGTACACACTCATTGCCGTATGTGACATTAAAACCATCTATTTAAATTTTGCTATTTTGAAGTACTTTGTTAAAATTGGTATGTCTTTAACGTCTCATCTGACAAAGATAAAATGTTGAGATGTTGACGTCTTAAATATACTCGGTAAAAAAAGTTTTGGACCAGGGTATATAAAGTCATATAAAAATAAAACTAGTGGACAGAATTTAAGTATCTTTTTTTAGTAACCAAGGTCTACCCTACCCGGTTAATTTGGTACCAGAAACATTACATTCCAAACAAGATTTGATTTTAAAAAAATATCGCGAACACACAAAGGGTCTGTAAAAAATGTTGCAAAGTCCATAAAAAGTAACAGTTACGAATGTCATGGTTCAGCGATCATTGTACGGGTTCGAACACTGCCATGGTCCAAAACTTTTTTTACAGAGTATATTTGATATGGTAATGTTTAGGTAAATCAGTGGGGTTTGAGCTCACAAAAACTGCATGTGAAGCAAATGTGCTGCCGATATTGCCATAAAAGCTAGCTCTGCGGTGAGACAGTAGTAAACACTTACTATAGTTACAGGAACACATACCGTATAATCATTAATAAACGCCCACCCAAAATCCCCCACAACCATTTTTTCAGATTGTTCTTTTTTTTTAACTTACCAAAAGATGCAAGTTAATCTGTTTCATTCACAATGGAACACACAAATCATTAGAAAACTTAAAATCTTATGCATTAATTGATTGATTGACATGCAGATTTTGGTTTTCTTGGTAAAGAAAATTGTTAAATAATGTCTGATTTAAAATTTAAATTATGTATTTTTGGTCTGAAATAAAATCCCCCCCTTTTCAAAATTGTTACGCCCACGGGGCATTTATTAGGGATTATACGGTAATTATAACGATGCAGTTACGAAAAATGTCAAAGTTGAAAATTAAGTTTTTATTATAGAGTGCTGTGGTCTGATGGAAGCATGCATGTCTAATGTCCGTTTGTCTGGTGTTTAACATCATTTTCAAGCACATTTTAGGCTATGTATGACGGCTGATTTTTAGTGTTGGAGGCACTTATTTCTGGGTAGAACCAGTACTGTATACTTCCCACCATTCGTAAGAATCGACACAAGCCTTGTAACCAAACATTTATTGCACCTGAGCAAGTCACTCCTGCAGTCTCGGGTACCCAGAGGGCTGTCCTCAGTGCATGCAATAGATTTGTTTGCTTGTTAGAATGGTGTTTTATGTCATTTTTAATACATGTTAGGCCATATACGAAAGTCCATTTTTTGGGGGGTGGTTAAAGGCAGACCACCCCGGTTTTTGGTAGAACCAGTACTATATACGAGGGTGCTTCAAACAGTTCTGTCACTAGGCATATATCCTTTGAACTGGATATTACACTGAGATAAAGTAGTGTATTTATAGTACCACTGGGTTCGCTCTCTTAAATTCAACAACAAAAATGAAAAATTTCCGGTTATTTATACCCATGAATTACCTCCCCCTACCACACCTTTTGGATACTGGCATCTCTGAAAATGTCTTTGTTACAAAACGTTGTACAAATTATTTGAATAATTCTATGCTTTTAAATTTTCTTGTACGCCATCTGTTGTTATTCGCCTATAATTCATGAAAATGATTGTCGAGAATTCGGAAAGGTCTTGCTGTTAACCAGATATCAGTGAATGCATATCCCTTAATTTTAGCGGAAATAACACTGATTTTCTTCATTTTGTTTACGGAAATGTTATAATATCTTTTAAATGTCGTAATTATTCTCATAGTATTAATATGTTTTGATATTTTTTTACAAATCCTAGTCCTTCAGTGTTTAAATTTCATATTCAACACATATTATTGTAGAATTTTGCACAATGTTTAGTGAAAATATTGATCATCCAAAAACACTATTTCAGAAGACTGCCCTTCCATTTAATGTCCATTTATCATTTAATTAATTTTACATGTTAGCTTGAAATGTTAATTTCTAAGACAATACCTTTTCATCTACCATGCTTAAATTCTGAATCTTGTAATGCACAGATATAACTGGTAATGTATGAGAAATTTCAAAGGTCTTCTACAAGTACTTAAAGAGAAACAGGCATTTAAAAAAGTAACAGTTAACATACCTGAAAAAAACTCAGGACGAAAATGCCTCAGTATGTATAAGTGATGTGTATTAAATGTTCCATAACTTTCATCACACAAAATATACAGCATTCATTTGGTACCAAACATCAACACTCACAAGGAGCACATAATTGTTAAAACGCGTTAGTGACAGAACTTATTGAATGACCCTCGTACCTCCCACCATCCATAAGAATCGACACAAATTTCTCTATTGACAAGTTGCGTTCTCAGTGGGATTTGAACCCACAGTGGTGAGAGGCGATAGAGTTTTTGGCACAGCCTCTTTACTATCTCTACCACATACCGTACAGTATCACCTGAATGTAAAGAACCAGAGGAATGGAATATATGTTTTTTAATTGCTCATCAACACAATAAAGGTTGTTTCGGGTTGCCCCACTGGCTCTCTGAGGGGAAGGATACAAAGGATCGGAGAACCTGCCCTACTAGCGCTAACTAACAAAAGGTTCCTATGATTCTTAACAAATTCTGACACACGAGACTGCCCGGTTTACTTCCCCATCCAATGGACGAGGTCTGACACACGAGACTGCCCGGTTTACTTCCCCATCCAATGGACGAAGTCTGACACACGAGACTGCCCGGTTTACTTCCCCATCCAATGGACGAGGTCTGACACACGAGACTGCCCGGTTTACTTCCCCATCCAATGGACGAGGTCTGACACACGAGACTGCCCGGTTTACATCCCCATCCAATGGACAAGGTCTGACACATGAGACTTCCTGGTTTACATCCTCATCCAATGGACGAGGTCTGACACATGAGACCACCCGGATTACATCCACAACCAATGGAAAAGGTCTGACACACAAGACCGCCCGGATTACATCCCCATCAAATGGAAAGGTCTGACACACGAGACCGCCTGGTTTACATCCCCATTCAGTGGACAAGGTCTGACACCCGAGACTGCCCGGTTTACATCCCCATCCAATGGACATGGTCTGACACATGAGACCATCCGGTTTACATCCCCATCCAATGGACAAGGACTGACACACGAGACCGCCCGGTCTACATCCCCATCCAATGGACAAGGTCTGTCACACGAGACTGCTCGGTTTACATCCCCATCCAATGCACAAGGTCTGACACCTGAGACCGCCCGGTTTACATCCCCATCCAATGGACAAGGCTAAGGGAAAGAATCCTGCCGAAGAACACCGACAAAATCCAGTAGCACCAGCCCCAAGAACCAGATGAATCTTGGTCAAATAATGTACGGTGATCCAGTGGCATCATTTGTATCCTGCCCTAAATACATGTATATGAACTCTCAATAACAACAACAATCAATTCAATATCCACCCATTACTTCAATATGCAGATCTCACATTCAGAATTAACAAATTATTCCATATAAAATTATTACATGCTTTACAAGGCAAGTTTTATGCCGACTGACTCAGCCCAGATCAATATCTGCTTTTCATTAAATTCAATGAATTAATTATGGATCAGTTAACTTTTTACAGCAAATTACATTTTTGTATTTTTTGCTTTCTTTCCATTTGGTTGATTTAACGTTAATGCTAATAAAGGGTAATAAAATAGATACAAATCATGCCGATTTAAGACTTTTTTTTTTTATTTGGGTTTGAAGCTATATTAATGAATTGATAGTAATTTTGATTTTATATTAATCAGTTTTAAAGATTTGAGGTTGTTTTTTTCATTACATTTAGACATGAAAGTTTGTTCAACAAATCATGAAATATAAAATCATTATCAGTAAGCCCAATATTATCTCTGGTAAACAGGACTACCGTATTTCCCCTAATAGTAGTGTGCTCCCATAATAAAATAGTCTCCCCCCGCACACCACCCACCCCACCCCCACCCACTTCATTTAAAAATACATAAAAATAATTTCGAAAATATTATATGCTATCTTTGAGTCAATTAAGAGCAAATATGCAAGTCATGTAGAAAAACTAAAAGGATACCGGGAGTTAAAAGAAAAAAAAGATTGCCATGTATTCCTTTAAAACTTCTCTGTGTCAAGAAGTTTAAATCAGCGCACCATAAATGGATATGTGATGACTAAAATTATAGGTTTGTCTATTCACAGGTCCTTAAAATACTCGTGATAGAAAAGGCGTAAAATGAATTATGAGTTGGTTATTCTCAATCCAACGCTCCAGCTATGGGGTTTGACCTGGCTGGTTAAAGCTGCTCATATTGTGTCTATAGAGTTTGGATTCCCAAAATATGTAAGTTATATACTGAAAGGAAAAAGAAACGCAACTCGGGAATTTACGCTATTCATTGTACGTACAATATGCTGCTGTTAATCGAATGGTACATGGCTACGTTCCTTTCGGAAAAAAAAGACTAAACATATACACATAACACAGCAAATAGTATTCCTGCAAAGTTTCATTTCTGACAAGAGTATGCGTTTGGTTCAAACTTGTGCGCAAACTTAGGATGCAACATTTTGCAAACTCTTTACATTAAATACAGTACTGAAATGGCTCAACTTTTTAAAGAGGAACTTCAACATTTATGAATTTCTTGTTACAAAGTGTAGTGTGATTAAAACGTCAGCAACATCACAGTTGTGTCCATTCTCTAACTCACTGCAACTTTTGTTTTACTAAACATCTTGGGATTTCTTTGGAATATTATATGGAATTAAGTGTGCAGTATATACAATATATAACGGAAATTCCCGAGTTGTGTTTCTTTTTCGCTTCAGCATATATATACAGGCGCGTAGCTACCTGTACGCAACGGACGCAGTTGCGTACACATTGTCAACAATATTGAAATAATTAAAAAGTCCAAAAATGCAATAAAAACAAGAGCTAGTGGGGATCAAGTAACTTCTTTATTTAGCTCAATTTTTTCTAGAAAAAAAAAAAAAAAATCAGAGACAAAATCAGCCCCATTTTGTTGCGGAAATGCCTCCAGATTGCACCACAGACGGTCTAGGAAAAAATAATTTTCGGGGAGCATGTCCCCGGACCCCCCTAGACTGTTTGCGTACACATTCTAAAGTCCCTAGCTACACCCCTGTTATACCTGGTCGTCATTAGGTTTAGGAACGATGTACGTCTGTTGTAAAATGTGCCTGTTGATGGCGGGATAGGGACTTTAAGCTAGAACGGTTTAAATAATGTGTCCCGGCAGATATCTCTTTTTTTAACATGGATTTTTTCTTAAATTGTTTTTCAAGGGTTTAATTTTTTTTTTGAAGTTTATCCATGTTCAACTCTCCATCCACGTCTCTATATGTATGTATCAAGCAATGTTACTGATCTGGATGTACACTCAAGTGATATGAAAACGCAACATGGGAATTTCAGCTATATATTGTATGTACAATATGCTGCTTTTAATCGAATGGTACATGGCTACGTAAGACCTTTCCTTTTGGAAAAAATACTAAAACAACAAATAATACAGCAAATAGTATTCCTTCAATGTTTCATTATTCACAGAGTACGCGTTTGGCTCAATCATGTGAGCAAACTTAGGATGCAACATTTTGCAAACTATTAACGTTAAACTAGCTCAATTTTTCAAAGAGCTACTTCAACATTTATGAAGTTCTTGTAACAAAGTGTAGTGTGATTAAAAGCGGAAATTCCCGTGTTGCGATTTCATATCACTTGAGTGTATTTGTATACCTTATGCTTATGCAGGTGTTTTTTTATCTGATTGTAATCCATTTTAAAGAAATTAAAACAAACTGAAAGTTGTAAGCATGCCAACATATTTATACAAGGTTGTTTGCACGTAAATTATAATAGTTTTTTTATTCGGGTTATACGAAAGATCGAAAATTTATTGAATTTTGATTTTTTTTTTGCATACAAAAGATCGAAAATGTATTAAATTTTAAAGAATGTCTTTTTTTTGTTTGTGTGTTTTTTTTTAAAAAGGTGTGTGTGTTGGTGGCTGGGGTGATCTTCTAATAGGGGAAGTGCTCTTAGGTATATGGTAGCTCTATCACAGGGTTCTCGCATCGGCAACCACACTGGTTAACTTTGGGTTACCAATGGTCACCACTGGTAACATTTGGTAGCAACGAGGCCACCGATACTTCCTCAGGTGTAGAGTCGCAGGAAGATTGGTTACCAATGTTCTACCAATCGATGAACCAACGGCTAACGACGGTGACCAATGGTTAAGCCGATGGTTACCAAGAGTGCTTTCGGTAACCAATGGGAGAACACTGAATGCACACACTGAAATGTCGATGAACATGATACGATGCCTCCATGTGCTAAATTTGTTGCCATTAATTTCGGTTCTGTAATGTGCAGTGAAAGGTGGTCACAGTGAACTGCTTTTGTTTTGATGTACACTCAAGAGATATGAAAACGCAACACGGGAATTTCCGCTATATATTGTATGTACAATATGCTGCTGTTAATCGAATGGTACATGACTACGTAAGACCTTTCCTTTTGGAAAAAATACTAAAACAACAAATAATACAGCAAATAGTATTCCTTCAAAGTTTCATTATTGACAGAGTACGCGTTTGGCGCAATCATGTGAGCAAACTTAGGATGCAACATTTTGCAAACTATTTACGTTAAATACAGTACTGGACTAGCTCAGTTTTTCAAAGAGCAACTTTAACATTTATGAAGTTCTTGTTACAAGGTGTAGTGTGATTAAAACGTCTACATCATCACAGTTGTGTCCTTTCTCTAATTAACTGCAACTTTTTTTTTACAAAACATCTTGGGGTTTCTTTGGAATATTATGTGCAATTAAGTGTGCAGTATATACAATATATAGCGGAAATTCCCGTGTTGCGTTTTCATATCTCTTGAGTGTATTATTTTTGTGGCCAATATTTTGCATACCAAAAACATAAACTAAAAGAAGCCACTGATGTCACAGCTTACACCTATGGGCCTGAAGACTTTTGGGTCTGAACTTTCAGGCGTGAAATATTGCTAGGCATATCCTAGATCTAGCCAGATCTAGCCAGGCCAAAAGTCACAAAGCACATAAATATACTCGGTAAAAAATGTTTTGGACCAGGGTATATAAAGTCGTATAAAAATAAAACTAGTGGACAAAATTTAAGTATCTTTTTTTAGTAACCAAGGTCTACCCTATCCGATTAGTTTGGTACCAGAAACATTAAATTCCAAACAAGATTTAATTTTAAAAAATATTGCGAACACACAAAGGGTCTGTAAAAAATGTTGCAAAGTCCATACAAAGTAACAGTTACGGACACATTCGAGTAACCAATAAAAAGATTATTATTTTTTCGCAAACTTTCATTGTAAACGATAATTATTGTTGATTCTTGATCTATTGTGAATTATCAACTGCGATAATAAGGGTTTTGGTCGAATGTCATGATTCAGCGATCATTGTACGGGTTCGTCAAACTTAGTAAAAACTGTGGTATAGCATTGACACCATACTAATGAACTCTGCTAATCTTCATATTTTGATGTCAATAACCACAAAGACATTATAATTTATCTACAATCATCAGTTTTTATGCCTATTAAACCCGGTTAACCACATATCTGAAAATCAACCTTTTCCATCTTGTTCTCATAGTTATACTGTTCACTGGTTCAGATGCAGATAGTGTGCATGAAAAAACTTAAAGGGACACATGGCAATCTTGATTTTTTGAAAACTCGCGGCATCCCGTCAGTTTTTCTTAATAACATGCATTATTTCAGTCATTAAAGAGGCACTACCTATATCTACGCGATTTTTAATATAAAATATTAAATACTCAATATTACTGCATTTATATGTATACAAAGCTATTTTATGAGTATTCTAAGAAGAAACATGGTTCGTATTCCAGTTCTGTAAATTATTAATTATGATCAAAACAATATCTTGAATAAAATGCTGCCCAGCCGTTTATTCCTGCCGGAGAACGACGAGTTTTTACGATTTTCTCGGACATGCGCAATGCGATTACAAACTATTCGGCGCAGTTCCGATAGCAAACGAATCGATCGGAACTCTTCGCTAATCAGTTGAGGTAGTTCCGATTGTAAACGAATAAGATCGGAAAATCTCCGCAATCGGCTTGTCTAAAACAATTACGAATACAATTTCAAAAATCCGATCTTTTCAATCCTGTTTTTCCCCAGCAAAACGCATATTACATTGGGTGAAATTATTGCCATTTACCTTTTTCATAGTCCTCTTTATAATTAAGTAAAGTTTATATCAATTGGTGGAAAAAAATATATAGGTAGAGCCTCTTTAATAATAATTAAAAGAATAGTATAAACAAATTTTTTTTTGTATATTACTGACTTTTGATAATACTGCACCAATAATATATTTCAACATTTGGTAAAATAACATAGAAAATTGAAAAATCTAAATTATATTTAATGATATGCAAGCAGGTTTAAAGTCAAAATGATCTTTGGTAAATAAGTAGAGACGCTAATATTGATGCTTGATAAAAACTTCAAGATTGCCGTGTGTCCCTTTAAAAGGGTGATGAAAGGTTCAATGAAGGTCTAAATCTTTGGGTTGCCAAGGCCCAGTGGAGTTACGTTCTACTGTATTAAACCCTAATTGTAGTGCCCGGGAGCTATGCAAAATGCAGGGGACGCTCTTATAAATAATGTTTTTAAAAAAAAAATCCCGTTTTATTTGCGTTCTACAAAATATTGAGCAGTTATTGAATTTTGATTTTTTTTTTCAATTTTTGGATACAAAGGATCGAAAATGTATGGCAATTTTTATTTGGTTGACATAATGACTGCCATCAACATTTTAACAAATGTGTTTTCTTAGAAAAGTGCCATTAATTAGTTGAAAGAAATTTGTCTGTGACTTTTTTATATTCAAAAAGCATTGTAATAAGCTTGGTAAATGTCAACTGATTTTAAAGAATTCTTATCAACAATTTGCAGCCTGACTTGTCCAACAAGTGTATGTTTTAAAGGGACACTGTCCGTAAGTAAGCAGATATGGAGCATAACCAAATAACTGTCTGACTTTTATTCAGTGAAATATATACATGAAAACATGAGCATAGACACTAAGAAGTCTGTAGTAATACATTCGTGAGTTTGAAAAAAAAAAAGCTTAAATTATTATTTGTAAATAAAGTGGGACCCACCGTATTTACCTTTTCTGCGATCACGTGACTTCCATTAGCGCATTAGGTTTTGACCATAGTATTTAGTGCGTAATATGTATAGCCCGCTTAGCTCAGTTGGGAGCTAGGTCGACCACTTTACGTTCACTATTATTACCGCGAGTGTAATTTTAGTTTGGGCTGCGAGTTCAAACGCCCGAAATGGTTTCTCTTTTTTTTTGTACCGCGATTGACTTCCGTGTTTGGTGTGTAATGTGTGCGAACATAATTAGTGTGCGTTTTATAAGCTAAAGGTTACGGACAGTGTCCCTTTAAGAAAAACATGGGTCATAACTCAGATCAGAATGAACAAATATGGTCTTCCACTAAACTAAATACATATATCACATAACATGGCTTCTTGTAATAAAGCCATGACTTATTTCTCGTAATACACTAGTGTATTACAGATGCAAATGAGGACCGAATCACTGTGTTTATGTACATAAAAACATTTAGTCCCAGTAGTTTGCATGGTATATCATATGATACGTTCAGACACCTTAAATATTTATCATTATTTGAAATTTTACTTGATAAAATGCATGTTGGTTTAAGGCACTATTTGACTGGTGAATGCCTTACAGCCGCGTAACGTAGCTGACGTCATGAAAACAACAACACGCCATCATGATATCTCTTACAAATTGCTGCCGTATCTTTTTAAGGTAACTTGACAACATTAAAGTGAACCTATCTCATCGTAGGTGTGTTATGTGATAAATAGAATCTTACATTCGTGACTGTGTATTATTTATTTTAATAAACTCAATGGATAAAAAGATTGGATACTCCGCTCTAATTAGTTCATCCAACTTGTTTATTAAAATCAATAAAACACAGTCACTCAAGTAAGATCCTCTATGTATGTTAACCTTTAAACCAAGTTTGGTCAATACTGACGGATAAAATTTGATTTATCAATTTACGCCAAGACTTATCCAAAAAGCGAATGTTTGCCCTTATTGCTCACCCACCCTGTTCAATTAAACATAAAACAGTTTAAAGTTTTCCTCCTAATAAACGCTCCTCCCCATAGTAGCGCACCCCACCACCAAACCCACCTGCACTCCCATCCACCAACCTTTTAAAAAAATAATTAATAATAATAATAATAAAAATAATAAAAAATAATAAAAAATAAAAAGATCTTCAAAATACATTTTTTCTTTTCGTTTTATAAGTATGCGCTCTTGGCATTTTGCATAGCGACTGGACGCTACTATTAGGGGACATACAGTATTATTAAAATAGGTTATTTTGTGACCATGAACTTTTGATATGGATATGGATATGTTAAGCTGACATTTGTCAATGATTATAAATATGCAAAGTTCGATAAAGAAATATGCAAAAATAATAAGTGACAGGGCATGTTACGCTTTCAGACAGATGCATGCTGGGATGCACAAAGCCCCACTATTACTATACCCCGATGTGGTGAGGATAGTATAGTAATAATTATGTTATCTGTCTGTATATCAATTTTGACAAAATATTCATGAGTTCATGTAAAATTTAAAGTTTAGCAAATGCTGCCCACTTTTAGTATATCCCTGTTTTAACACCCCAGGGACGTTGCATTTGACAAAAGCAGGGGGCGTTCATTTGAGACCATAATTATTATTTTTTCATAGACCTCAATTTAGGCTACTCATGGCAAGTGTATTTACTCTAAACTAGATCTCATAGTATGCAGAAAAAAAACTTTAAAAAATTACACCCCACCCACTTTTGAAAAAATAAAAGAGTGGTTGTGGGGGGTGTGGAGTTGTTTATTAGAGAGGAGTGTTTATGTGCAGGTATATGGTAGGGAAACTTTTTCAGAAAGTTTTGTTGCACATTTAATTACTATATATAAGGAGCTAAGTGAAATTAAGGTGACGTTAAGTTTTCTGACGGATGCAAACATCTCCGTGGCTAGGATAGCAAAGACGCTGCATCTAAATCATTCTTGCCTCTTGGCTGGATAGTACTGATGCTGCATCTGAAACTTTCTTGCCTCACCGCTACGTGTTCAAATCTCACTCACTAAGGAGCACAGCAGTACTGGTTCTACCAAGGTGTGCCTCTACCACAAAAAAAAAATGTATATGGCCTCACGTGTGCTGAAAATGATGTAAAACACCGTTCAAACTGACAGATGCGTCCAGGAATTATGCACAAATTGCCACTATTATAAAAAAATGTTGATACATCGAGGGTTCAGTGCAAAACTATTACATCTCCTTCTTTATTCATATGTAGTTATAATAGTTTTGCACTGACCCCTCAATATGTAAAATTCAAATACAAATTTAGAGATGTTTAAGTGAAGGTGTTTGCCTCAACACAAAGATCAGTTAGTTCACATATAAGCCTACATAATGGAAGATAAAAAACTACTTTTTAGGCTTTAAAAAGATAAGGTTTTTTAGGTAGTCCTTATATAGTAATTTTCTCATAAAAGTGTCACAAGATGATTTATTAAGGTTTATCTAAGACCCAGTAATAGCTAAGCAAGTGATAACAAAAACAGCACCATGTTCTGCAATATTTTGTCTCAAGATCCAAGGTCTCGTTTACCGTGATGTAATTGTAAAGAAATTATCGGCAGCCTGCAGACATCCTTACAACTTTCTCTCTCAAAATCATGGGCCCCAAAACTATAGGCTTCCATGTTTGCATACTCTCCTTATACGTCCTCTGCTCCAAACTGTATAGATAGAGTTTAATTACTTTAGTTTTTCAATACCGGTACAAGATTTCTAGAAAAAATACCGTCACATAAACAAACTAAGTGCACTACCATGAGTTTACTAGTGCGTATTTTCATCAGGGATAGTAGTTACGTATTGAAAAATTCAAAATTAATTAATTATATATTATATTTTCCTGAAAAAAAAGGTTAAATACCTTATTTGAGCAAGTTTTCACCACGCACAATGAAATTTCTTTGGATGTGAATCTCAAAGCATGTGTCGTCATTGACAATGAAGCGTGCCAATTAGTGAATTGAAGTTTTACAAACTGGAGAATAAAATACCAAAATTCTATGATATAAAGTTTTCTTGAGGATTTATCATCAGTTCCAGTTCATTTACAATCATTGGGAAACATGAAATACCGTATTTCCCCTATCAGTAGCGCCTTCTCTAACAGTAGTGCCCCCACCAATTTTAAGAAACCTTGCCCTCTTCGAAAATCCAAAAATTGTTTAAAAAACACAAACATTTTGTCTTAAAAGCTAATGGATTTGATAACAGGGAGTTTTTTTACTACGACACTGGCTTGGTCTACCACATAAATTAAACCTGTCATCAGTTTTACCTATTAAGCTTCAGTGATGACAGAGTTATACTCCGTATACAGTCGGGTTGATTTTTAGTCAGTGCCGGTGTCATAGTAAAAGATCGTCTTCTAGTAATTTTTATACATAGTAATCGGATAAGATATTGAGAAATATTGAAATTTTTTAACTATAATAAGAGCGCCCATTTTTGAACTTTGCATAACGCCTGGGTACTACTAATAGGTGAAATACGGTACAACATTTATCATAGAAATTAATCAAGCAAATGTACAACATGACGTTGACGTGACTATGTTATGTCACTGGCTTATTTACTTCAATGTTACATTGTATGACATCGCTGACGTGGGCAGCTTTAAGCATCGACTATTAAATAACTGTTTGAAGAAAACAAAGTAAAAAGAAGTTCCAAAACATTCGGCTAGTGGGAAATATTTCCCTTGGGAGTTATTTCCGTGCAGTTATTATCAATTTTCCGTCCCTTAGAAATCTCGGTAAAACCATGCAAGAAATGTAATACAAAAATTACATTTCAAAAAAATAAACTTCCGCATTTTAAGCTGTGATTTTCATAGGATTCACTTTGTTACACTTTGTACACCAATCTAGATACAATTTCGTCATTATATACTTATCACTCAATCATTCTTATCAATATTAATAATCATCATAAACCAGAGTTAGTGTGTTGCTGCTAAAACATGTTTTATTCAAATTGCGAAATCCCTATATTTGTATTATAAAGGGAGGTAATCTGAAAATATTTATTCTTGAAAGCTGTATGGCGGAAAAGTGAGTGAACAGGTCAGCTTACTTTCTCCGCCTTTTTAGTGCTGGGGTTATCTCTGTTTATTTCAATAGAACAAAACTGTGTTAAATCAAAGTTTAAACCACAAGACCCGGAAATGCTGTTTAAACCAAAACAAGGGGAATAACTGTGCGTACAAGTTTGATTTAAGGAAAATTGTTTCCATGACAGTGCTGGCCTTTTAACAAAGTTATTAACATATAAGACCAAAAAAAAAATATTTTCATTGTGTCTACATGTATGGGTAAAGTTGCAGAGTTTCTTTTTTTGTCGAGTATATAATTGTTATCGATCTTTGATATGGACATAATGTAAATGCCTCTTGCCTCTTTTTAACCAATGAAACATAAAACAAAAGGTCAATGACCTTGAAGCTCTACTGATTGATTTTGATTTCAAGAAGTAGTCGCTACAAACTTGTTTTTTGAAAAAATATTTTTAGCCATGGCAGCCATCTTGAATTTCCGGCCGACCTGAAATTTTGCTAGGATCAATTAGACATCAAGAGCAACATTCCTGTGAAGTTTCATGAAAATCCGTCAAGTAGTTTCAGAGGAGTAGTCGCTACAAGTTTTCATTATATAACTCTTTGTAAACAAAGATGGCCGCTGACAGCCATGTTTAACATCGAATCAAAACGATTTTTGACAAGGACCAACATCATGTCATGCTGATCATTTAGAAAAAGTCCCATATCAATATCATTTATAGTTTCAAGAAGTAGTCGCTACAAACTTGTATTTTGAAAATCTATTTTTAGCCATGGTGGCCATGTTGAATTTCTGGCAGACCTGAAATTTTGCTAGGATCAATAAAACATCAAGAGCAACATTCGTGTGAAGTTTCATGAAAATCCGTCAAGTAGTTTCAGAGAAGTAATCGCTACAAGTTTTCATTATATAACTCTATGTAAACAAAGATGGCCACTGGCAGCCATGTTTACCGTCGAATCAAAATAAAGTTTGACTCGGATAACCATCATGTCATGCTGATCATTTTAGAAAAAGTCCCATATCAATATTACTTATAGTTTTCAAGAAGTAGTTGCTACAAACTTATTTTTTAAAAATCTATTTTTAGCTGTGGCAGCCATCTTGAATTTCTGGCTGATCTGAAATTTTGCTAGGATCAATTAGACATTAAGAGCAACATTCCTGTGAAGTTTCATGAAAATCCGCCAAGTAGTTTCAGAGGAGTAGTCGCTACAAGTTTTTACTATATAACTCTATGTAAACAAAGATGGACGCTGGCAGCCATGTTTGACGTCGAATCAAAATGATTTTTGACAAGGACCAATATCATGTCATGCTGATCATTTTAGAAAAAGTCCCATATCAATATCACTTATAGTTTTCAAGAAGAAGTCGCTACAACTAAACTTCATGGGCAACATTTCTGTAAAGTTTCATGAAAATCAATTCAGTAGTTTCAGAGGAGTAGTCGCTACAAAAAAAAGTTTACGGACAGACGGACAGACAGACAGACGGACGGACGGACGGACGGATGGACAGACGGACGACGGACGCCGCACCACGGCATAAGCTCTGCTGATCTCTGATCAGTCGAGCTAAAAATCATACTTGAATTCAACATGTTGTTTAGGTTATTTTGAGATGCCCCAGAGGGAGGGGAAGGATACACAGCAATCCACACAACACTGCCCTTACAGTATCTATCCCGCAGTTACAACAGACAAATCCTAATTCATTTTATGCATATTCAATCATGAATATTTTAAGAACCCATTAATATATAAACCTATACTTTTACTCAGCAGTATACATTATTATACAACCTGAACACCTGGATAGAGTTTTGATAAACGGTTTAGACATAAGACCCCCCATCACCTCCCTCCCCACATCCCACCCTCTCACACACACACACACACACATACAAACTTCATTCTGTCCATAAAGATAATTTTGTTCAACTGTTTTCAATTTGTCACTTCTAACTAGCTTCAACCTCTCTAATCACACATTTGGGAGCATGGAAGAACATTAGCGGCTGTGGTGTGGGGATGCAATAATTATTTGTTTTTTTGTCTGTTTAAATAATATTTAGCGTATGTTAGGCCACAATTATATAACAGTCTGTTTGTTTGTGGTACCCCGTTTTTCCTGGGTATGTAGAACCAGTACTGTATACCTCCCGTTATCTGTAAGAATCGACTCTTCTCACTTGACAAGTTATACTGCCAGCAGGATTTCAACCTGCAGCAGTGTGACGATCGAGAGCACAGGGGCGGATCCAGGATTTCAGCTTAGGGGGGGCGTAAGATTTTGGTATATTTTCGGGTCCATTTCTAGCCTCATAAAACGGTTGCGGTAGTGCATTGATAGGGTAAAAAAAGTCCGTTTTCAAATAAAAGGAATTATTAATGTGTTAATTAAACCACTCATTAGCCATTATGCGGCGAGCGAGCGAAAAAAAATTGTTATACTGAGGGTGTGCATCGAAATTGTTTGATATTTTATCTACAGTAACATGGACATACATGTATGAATAAAAAAAGTCCGTTTTCAAATAAAAGGATTTAACAATGTGTTAATTAAACCACTCATTAGTCATTATGCGTAGAGCGAGCGAGAAATTTTTTAATACTGAGGGCGTGCATCGAAATTGTTTGATATTATATCTACAGTAACATGGACATACATGTATGATCCGGAATTTTTAGGGGGGGCGCCTGGATCCGCTAGTGGAGCATACAATAATTGTGGAGGTAGCCAATCACATAAAATAAACCAGCCATGACTATACTGTTATCAATCTTTTCAACAGAAAATATGTTAAAAATTTCCCACAATCTTTGTTTGACAGTTCAATGTCTTTGTATACATCTGAATTTTTTCCGTATCATCAAAAAAGGGAAAGTTCAGCCAGCATCTACATTATCAACTGTAGCATAGCAACAGAGACAGCTATATTGTTTATAATTTGCACAGGAAATTGGATTATTTACAAAATCTCACGGCATCCCGCTTCTATCTGGATAGGCGCTACTATTAAGGGAAATGTGGTAAATTTGATTTTCTGTCAAAGACCGATCAAGTATAATTTATTACTGTAATAATTTCCTATTTTTCAAAACGTATAGAATTGGTACACCAAACGACCTGTACGCACGTTTTATTTGGCAGGAGTATGATACAAAATACATAATACTTTACTGAAGCGTGCCTTAATCTATAACCACAGACAGGCGAGTCAGGATAACTTTACATAATCTTGTTTGATTGTAAGTATTAATCCATTTCTAACTAAGCTGTCATACCAATTTTAATGACATGCACATTTTCAAAAGTGCAATTCATTCCATGCATGGGTCAAGAGGTCAGACAATTATGAAAACACAAAGATCATAAGAGGATATAAGTTGTTTGGAATGAATATCAGAAATACATTTTGTTGAGATAAATATCCAAACCTTATAAGTCCTTATATTTTATTGCCTACCGTATAACCCTGTATAAATGTATGAGGCCATAAGTGTATGCCAGTAGCTGGACTTGAGGTCTAGAATTGGCCTCATATAATGCTGCTCCCCCCCCCCCCCACACACCCCCCCCCCCACCACACACACCCCATTGGTGTAAAATGCAACAACCCTGGTGGCATTTAAATGGGGATATATGGTACATCGAAGGCAAATGGGAGTAATTAACATGTCGCCAGTTGTCAATCATTTATCCATTTTAACCAATCTAACCAATACTATACCTCCGACAAACAATAGCACGTGCAACAGTATAATATAGCATGTGCAGCTGTATTATAATATAACCTATTGTCAATATACTCCGACATCAACAATAGGATAGATATCTAAGTACTGGCGACATGTTAATTTTTCACATTACATGTTCCGATTATTAACTTTTATACCCCTTCTGCAAGAGGCAAAAACGGGGTTGGCTGGGGTATGAAATAAAACCTTAATTTCGGCTTAAAATTTTACATATTGTAAAATTAAAACCTTTAATTTAAATTTAATTTAGGTAATTTTTATAAACAGGTTATCGTGTTTTATTGTCAAAATATCCATTATAAAATCCTGCTAATATAAGCTTTCCCATCGCTTAATGGAATTAAGGCGAGACCACATAGTGAAAACTTGAATAGCTTCAAACTTCCCATTGAAAAAGTATCATTATTATAGAATAATAGAAAAAACACTTACATTTCACGCGTGTGTTACCCATGACAATTTCAGATCACTGATGTTTTAAAACATATTTCTTCTACATCGATTGCAAAACAAATTCTTGCAAATTATAGTGATCGCTCTCGATGGCTTCCTGGGTAGAACTAGTACTAAGCAATGTGGCTATCTTGCTCAAGGATAAATAACATGGCCACAGCAAGGATCGAAACCACAGCCTTTCAATTTAGAGTCCTATGCTCTACCACTGGACCACGCACTCCACAATCTGGATCACTGATGAAAAAGTTAACTCCAAATAAAACTCAAATTGTAAAATAAAATAAAAAATTATACCTTATTTGAAAATAAAATAATGCCGACACCTGAATGACCCCATAGTTATCACATTAAATAATATAAGCCAAATTAAACCTTTTAATATCTCCAATTGACATTTCCACTTGGCTGATTATGTTACTAATGCATTCACTGTTGTAAAAAATCTCTTAAATTATAACCACAGCTTCTGTATGTATATATCTCCATAAAACCTCCAAAAGATGTATCACTTAAAATGAATGATAACATTAAAACTTTTGTAGATGTTCTAAATGGAAGAGATAAACTTGCGTGTAGAAATCATTCATTTGGAATTAAATATCAATACCTTCTAAAATGTCCTTATCAAATATTTCAGGGTCAGCGCAATTATTGCTGATTCCATTAAATGGTCAAACATCATCCATTAAATACACAATATTTGTGTAACCAATCTCTCAATGCTTGAACAAACGTTGATCATTTATCATGGCCAGTTTGACAATATTTAATCATGCAGTTTTGGTGTATACAGAATGTGCTAATAGTTTAAATGTTAAACAGATAATAGCAAAATAAATGTTAAATAACAATTTAAAGAATTTAAAATATTCTAGTCCGTAACGCTAAGATGATTCTAAATCTATTCAAGCAAATAATACTTTTATTATGACAGTTAGGTATTGTGAGTGTAATCAGACCGGAAAAATTACACATAAATATTTTAGGCACTCAGCGGATTTGAACTCGGGGACCCCTTGTATGTGAAGCGGATGCTCTACTGATATCACCATAAAAGCTAGCTCTGCTGAGAGACAGTAGTACCGCGCTTATAAACCTATATATTTACATATCCCCAACTGAGTCCTATTACATACCTCCAACCTTTTAATTTTTGATATTTGAAACCCTCAAATATCACACAACACATATAGACAACAACATATACAATGATCTAGGCATCTGGGCATAACCTCATACAATGCCCACCCGGTTTTTCCACCAATGTAATCATACTGGAAAAATTACACATAAACATTTTAGGTACTTGATCAGCGGGTTTGAACTCGGGACCCCTTGCATGTGAAGCGGAGGCTCTACCGATATAACCATAAAAGCTAGCTCTTCGGCGAGACAGTAGTAACGCGCTTATCAACCTATCCATGTACATACACCCCAACTGAGTCCTATAACATACCTCCAACCTTTTTATTTTTGATATTTGAAACCTTCAAATATCACACAATACATACAGACAATATCACACAACACATATAGACAATATCACACAATACATACAGACAATATCACACAACACATATAGACAATATCACACAATACATGCAGACAATATCACACAACACATATAGACAATATCACACAATACATACAGACAATATCACACAACACATATAGACAATATCACACAATACATACAGACAATATCACACAACACATAGACAATATCACACAATACATACAGACAATATCACACAACACATATAGACAATATCACACAATACATACAGACAATATCACACAACACATATAGACAATATCACACAATACATACAGACAATATCACACAACACATATAGACAACAAAGCTGTAGAACACATAGGACACAAACATCAGGCACAAAGTTGTTTGCAACACATCGTCATGTTGACACTAAATTTTCTCTAATAATTATCGAAATCCCTTGACTGGTTCAAAGTTATAATGTGGACATGAAATGCATCACAGATGAAATAACTTTCAGGCGCAAGAATGGATAAAGCAGAGACCAAATACCCCTTGAGAGCATGCATAGATAGACAAATATTTTTCATAAAAAAACTGGGGGCATTTGTATGGCTTAGAAAAAGATTTAAAAATAACCTATAAACCTTTAAGTTCTAACTTAAGCCAAATAAAATTATACCTGTGTTTACTGTAACATTGCTGAAAAAAATAGGGTAGGTAGGTAGGCATTTTATTTTAATTTATTTTTTGGCGAAGTTAATAAAAGGTGGCGATGAGCTTTGAATAGGAAAATGTGGTATTTTAAAAACTACAATAGATAACAAATGAAATTGTGTATGTGTTATTGTTTCCCAATAGGCATGGCAACAACTGGCTCTTTTCCCAATTACTTGCAATTACTGCAAAGGGGTAAAACCGTTTAATTTATTTTTCGCAAGTCCGGAAGAGGTTCAGTTCCAACAGCAGGACAATGAGCACATGAGTAGGCCATGCTCGCGTAAACATAATTTATTTATTTTTCTATTTTTTTTATTTTTATTTTTTATTTTCAATAAAAAAAAAAGGAGTCGGGGGTGTTTTCAGAGGGTCGGTCGGCTTACAGTAAACTCAGGTATAATTTTATTTGGCCTTAAGAAGGTGTTCTATGGAACACTCTGTCGTCTGCCATAACTGTGCATTGAATAACTAATAAGGAAGAACTGTATAAAGTCGTATGACCATAGGTCAATATTTTGCAATAGTTATGAGCTAAGTTGGGTTGCAGATTAAAGTCTTATGAAAAGAGGCGTAACTCTGCCAAAATAAAAGTCAGAGTTATTGGACATAAAAAAGGACATTCTTTGAGGCAAGATGAAGACATGTGTGAAGGTTCACGAATAAAGGTCAAATATTATTCAAGTTACGGCCCAGGTTAGGTTTCAGATTGAGATGTGAAGGACAACTGATGGACGATGACAGATGGACGACGATGGATGGACGACAGACAAAGTGTTTGCCATGCTATGCACATGACATAAAAATTACAAAGTGTTTGTTAATGTGTGTGCTCTTTTCTTCAATCTGCCTAGTTCAAAATTCATGAATTGAATGGAATTGAATTGTGTTTTTGAGGCGCACCAACACATGAAAGGTTATATGGCGCTTAACAGGAATGAACATGTCAGGCTCATCCTCCATGTACATCGAGATAAAATATGGAGAACGGGCCTAGAACCTTCTCACCCTGAACTTCAGAGTTGCTGCAAATTCTATTCTAGACACTCCATTTATGCTGGAGCCACGTTATAGTTTTTCTGCCACTGCTCTATAGTGATGAGCGAAATTCATGAAACAGAGCTATGAGCCTTCATCAGATATATTGAATGGATCATGCTGCAGATGTGTGCAAAGTTTCATCATTATAGACCTTACACTTTGAAAGTTATTATAGCCACAATTAGTTGTCAGATAAAAGTTAACAAACAGACAGACAGATGGACCAATGGACAGACGGACGGACAATGCCACAACATGGTTTCCGAGGAATTCAATTGCGGGTATATAAAAAGCACATAATGTTCCTTAATAAACTCCTTCTTTTCACATCATTCTACAGGGCATTTATAGGAAAGAATACGGTATTTATCAATGAATATTTAATTATATTTTAGCTTTGATCAAAACATATCAAAGGGATTGCTTTGATCATGGCATTATTAAAAACATAACCCTTAACCCGCTACATATATGTAATGGACTGTTCCTTCTTTGAATTAAGACCATTCCATTATGTGACAAAGGGGTGTTTTGGGGGAAATGACTCACAGGCTGATCTGGGTTTACAATGGATGCAAAGGCTATTATAGTCGTGCTTAGCGGGTTCAGGGTTAATGAAGCATTAAACAACAACTCATTTCCTTGGAAATCGCTCCTTCTGAAACTTGCTTTGAAGCTGAAAACTGTGAAAAAGATGGGGGGTGTATTTGTTTTTTTAAACCACAAGACAATTAATGTTATAACATTGGATTCATTTAAATTACCCAGATAAGTAATGCAGCTATAAATGTTTCTCCCAACCGAAGGTGCAGCAGGTACACCCAGGGGAATTATACAAATGTACAAATGTTATTGTCTAATTTCCCTCCCTAGAAGCAAAATTTATGTCTAATTGCCCAGGGTAGAAGCTATCATATCAATATCAAATATCCCCATGTTGGTTCCAGGTTCTGTGTAATTCCCTACCCCAGTGTCATCATTGTTGTTTAATTCCCAGGGTATGCCTGGATACTCGGAATAAGTAATTCCCAGGGTATGCCATAGATACTCGGAATAAGTAATTCCCAGTTCCCAGGGTATGCCATAGATACTCGGAATAAGTAATTCCCAGGGTATGCCAGAGATACTCGGTATAAGTCATTCCCAGGGTATGCCATAGATACTCGGAATAAGTAATTCCCAGGGTATGCCATAGATACTCGGAATAAGTAATTCCCAGGGTATGCCATAGATACTCGGAATAAGTAATTCCCAGGGTATGCCATAGATACTCGGAATAAGTAATTCCCAGGGTATGCCATAGATACTCGGAATAAGAAATTCCCAGGGTATGCCATAGATACTCGGAATAAGTATTCCCAGGGTATGCCATAGATACTCGGAATAAGTAATTCCCAGGGTATGCCATAGATACTCGGAATAAGTCATTCCCAGGGTATGCCAGAGATACTCGGAATAAGTAATTCCCAGGGTATGCCATAGATACTCGGTATAAGTCATTCCCAGGGTATGCCATAGATACTCGGAATAAGTCATTCATAGGGTATGCCATAGATACTCGGTATAAGTCATTCCCAGGGTATGCCAGAGATACTCGGTATAAGTCATTCCCAGGGTATGCCATAGATACTCGGAATAAGTAATTCCCAGGGTATGCCATAGATACTCGGTATAAGTAATTCCCAGGGTATGCCCGAATAAGCCCATGAATATGATCTGAGGTTGCAACCCAGAGTTCACGCAAGGTGAGTGATTTACCACCTGGATACTAGTTGTACTATACCCATGTTGGATTTGGTTTGGTTTAAACATATTTTATTTCAACATTTTTACAACATAATTATATATATTGGTACAGTAGTTTTTGGTTTTGGTTTGACTTGTGTTTACATAATTTTTAGCACATGTGAGGCCATATAGGATGGTTGTTTTTTTGTGGTAGAGACAGGTCGCTCCATTTTTCGTAAGAATCAACACTTTCTTATTTGACAATTAAGTCAAGCTTCTAGTGGGATTCGAACCCGCAGTGGTGAGACTGTTTTAGATGTGTCTTTACTATCCTGGATTTGGATGCACTAGGTCAACGTAAAACTACCCTGTGATAACATTAACTTTCATACCCCATCCAACCCCTTCTCCATGAAGCGAAAATGGGGTTGGCTGGGGTATGAAATAAAAAAAATATTTCGGCTTAAAATGTTTGCATATTGTAAACCTAGAACATTGAATAGGTGAAACAGGTTATCACATTTTTTCAGCAAAAAATGTTTTTAAACGTGTTTTATTGTCGAAATATCCATTATAAAATCCTGCTAATATAAGCTTTCCCATCGCTTAATGGAATTAAGGCGGGACCACGAAATGATGTCAGAGTGGATAACATCCGGGTTGGACCTGCTATTATTAGCTTGCTAGTAGCCAATATGTCCCGGCATATTAACCCTTAACCTGCTACATATATATAATGGACTGTTCTTTCTTTGAATTAAGACCACACCATTTATGTGACAAAGGGGTGTTTTGGGAAAATGACTGATCAGCAGCCAGACATTGTCAACCCTGATCAGCCTGCGTGTTACTCGCACTTTACTAGCAGGCAGATCTGGGTTTATAATGGATGCAAAGGCTATTATAGTCGTGCTTAGCAGGTTAAATCTGGGACGCAGTCTGAAGTAGTTGCCATAAAATTGTATTTTTAAATCTTTATTCTTATGTGGCAGCCATTTTGAATTACTTTAATGCAGGACCAATTAGACATCCAGAGCAACATTCCTTTAAAATTTCATGAAATTCAATTAAGCGGGTTGGCAAAATGATATAATGCGAGCTTCTTGCTGAGCATTATATCATTTTTGCTAACAAGTTTAATAAATTCAATAATGAATGAGAACGAATGTTTGATTCTATTTATCACATAACTCACATATCGACTTTTATTGCATTTTGGCTGTCGCTTTAATACGCGAAACCGACATAAACCGTGGGAATTGGATCATAGTCATTATCGTTGTTTTTTTTGACAGTGCATACTAGGCTTATTTGCATACTTATATAACTAGTTATATATGGCAAATATAGAATGGTGTTATTCCAATCCCACATTTTGTTTAATACTTTATTCAAATATTTTGTTTCTACAACAAGGATACTGGTAGTTTTGTAACCTGACCTCTCAATATATAAACTGGTTCACAAAATGACCAGTCACAAGGCAGCTGAAAAGAGGTCAGAATTTTGACCTTAATTTCTATGTCAACATCAACATGGGGGGCATTCACGAGTGGGTATTGTCAGAGCTATCATTATCTAATAAATGAATCTGAGTTGTCAAATTCTTCAAATCTAGATTCAATTTTACAGCACTGTTTTGAGAAAATGAAAATACTGAAAAGATACTTGAACGATATCAACGGTCAGTTTAACAATTACTGAGATGGCCACAAAAGCAACTGACCTCTGGTCAAGTGGTCCACCAAAGATTGTGCGATTCATTTTAGATGTTAATTCAAAAGAATAGCCAAGAGGTATATCAAAACATTAATATAAATCATTGAGGCAGCCATTATTTCATTATCTATTTCACTCACTGGCACTGGAGCCGCAGATATTATATAAAAAAAACACAAAAAAACGGAAAATGTTATTACGGCAGAAATCGGCGATTTTACTTAAATTTCTCCGCACAGCGTGCGTTTTCGTACGAACTGTGAATTTAATGTGATAAATGGGAGTCAGACCTAACGAACAGTGTAGAGGATTTGAATCAATTCTGTAATTTGACAAAGATTCAGCCTTTGAAACGAGGTTGGTCATATCAAAGATGTCTACCATGTGTTATATAGGTAATAGGGGGATATCGTTTTTTTGTGTTTTTTTTATATAATATCTGCGGCTCCAGTGCCAGTGATTTCATTAATATAAACAACTTCAGAAACTGGAAACATGTAATTTGTTGTAATGTTTTCTAAATCCAGATGCTATATGAAGGTATATTATCATGATACAGCTGTTGTCAGTATTGAATAAAACTGCTATGTCATCGTTATTATAAAGAGGAAAATGTATTGATGCAAAAAAAATAATATATGAAAACAAATATTTCACAATGTAAATGTTGTAAATGTATTTGTTCGTTTGTTTGTTTGGTGTTTAATGTAATTTTTCAGCACATTTTAGGCTAGGTATGCCAGTCAATTTTTTTTGTGGTACAATCAAACAACCTTGTTTTTCCTGGTTAGACTGCATACCATCTGTAAGAATCAAGACTTTCTAAACTTACAAGTAAATTGAAGTTGATAATGAGCTCCCAGTGGGATCAAAACCACAGCAGTGAGAGACAAGAAGGTTTACAATGCAACATTGTTAACCCCTCAGCCATGGAGGTGCTTGTAAATATATATATATATAACATTTGCTGGCTCCCGTAATTCCCTGTTTACATAATGGTACCCATCACCTCAAAAAAAAAAACAACATATATAAAAAATTATATGAATGTTATGTCATTTATCATGCAGAAGGATAGACTAAGGCCCGTAGCTACTCTGAGGAACACCGAGGCAGACACCGAGGCAGTTGCCTCGGTAGAATTTTGGGAATGTTGATACTTTACATAAAATTATATCGATAAATAATCAAGCATTAACAAAAGTATCTTGCTTAAAACTGAAAATTTGTCACGAACATGCACTAAATTGCATGAAATCGCATGAAAATCAGAGTGTGGGTAGGGTGGAGGGTGCATGCCTGCCACCGGACTTCATAGAAACGGATTTGCCTGGGTTAAATTTCAGGGCTGGCTATGGGCCTGAAGGATACGGGCCTGAAGGATACGAGCGTCCTCAGGTCGGCCTGAAGGATAAGCACTGTATGACCTGATAAATGATGCTCTATTCAACAAATTACTTTTGCTTTATTAGGCCTTATAGTAAGAAAGGATGAAGAACTCAGTATGTATTTTTCTGTAATGTTACGAGACGTCAATAAAAACTGAAAATTGGTCAACGAAGAAAAATAATATGACAAAATGCAGCGTAATATTCTGTTTAAAAGACAAAAGTAGTAAACTAGTAAAGCAGGGTTGGTTGACTGATGTTTTGGAGGCAGACCACCCACTTTTCCTGAATAGAACCAGTACTGTACAACTCCCGCTATCCGTAAGAATTGAAACTTCCTCACTTACAAGTCGAGCTCCCAATGGAATACGAAACAGACAACGATGAGAGGTGAGAAGGTTTCAAAAGCAGCGTCTTTACCATCCCAGCCTCGGATGCGCTTCCATCAAGAAACTATGGATAATCTACATGATAAACATACAATATCAGTGCCTTTTCCTGTATGGTGGCCAAGAAAATATGCATGATCTACATGATAAATGTACAATATCAGTGCCTTGTCCTGTATTGTGGCTCAGTGGATTGCACTTCTTACGGAGATGACAGGTTCCTTTACAGACACCACCGGATTACTTCAGCCAGAAACTAACATTCCTCAGATGGGACCATAAACCAGACATTACCGTGTATCAGAGTCTTATCCTTCGAGCACGCTAAAGAACCATAGGAAACTATTCGAGGATTGACTTGATCTAGCTGATACACATGATACCCACAAACCCCCACCCCACACACACACACACCACACCCCACCCCAAAGGCAAGGATAATGGCACAAGACAGGGCAGGAAAATTTATTCCTGAGTTAATTAATTTTCCTACTTAATATTTGAATGGTCAGACTGATAAATTGTTGAAGAATTTATCTGAATTTCTACTTGTCCTGCATCAATGACAATGAGCACTCGTCATGGTGAGCGGAATGTTCGTGCCATGGCACAAGACTCAGGGGACTTATGAAAAGGTTCTCCTGAAAAAGCTGGGATTTTCCTACATTATATTACATGTATTATCAAATAAACAAAATTGTAAACTTACTTTTTTCTCTTTACATCTATCCTTTAATTATTCCATTCTGTAAACAAATATATATATATATAAATTTACAACCAACTAAATGTTTAATTCAGTATACAAATATAATTTAATACTACAATGTTTAAGTGTTATTTTACACAACTATTTCACACAATCAGGAACGCATGATTAAAACCCTATCTATACGTCTGCCGATATATCACATTTCCTCCTAATATTTCCGTTACCTGTAATACCTATATCAATGGCGATATAAACCCAGCTATATCCTTTCTGTTAAACAATAGGATCAATGACGCAGTAAGCTCCAAACATGCAATAATGAGAATCCATTGTAAAACAATACAACATACTTTATAAAATATTTGTATTGCTATAGTTATTAATGCAGCTAGTTATTATAATGACAGTATATTTAAGGACTATGTCCCCTTTTGTGGAATACCATTGAAAGTGCATTTACAAAAGAAGAAATAGAACTCAAATAATCCTAAATATTTTTACCTGTTACTTGCAGTTTAATATGATTACCCTTTTATATATATAAATATACAAACTTAATAAAAGTGTGTATTGATCCATGCTCAGCTTATGTCATGCTCAAGGTCATGTGTGTATTGACTAATTCACATATTTATCAAGTATGTAATTATAATTCAAGGGTAGCACTGTCTAGATAAATGTGTAAACATACTAAACTGAAAGTTTCATGCAAATATATTCAAGATTATTTGAGTTCCGTCGTTGGAACTCACATTTGATTGATTACGTTATCACTCAATTTGAATCAATCAAACATAATATATGGGTTCCGATGATGTTTGAGTTCTTATTTTTATCTTTTACGAATGCAATCTCAATGGGATTACAGCAAAGGGGACATAATTCTTAATTGACAATTGAAGAAATCACTTTCAGACTTATTTTCTTTGCGATACCAGTATATCTACCGTTACTTCTATTTGTAATGTTGATTATCTAAGCAAATAAATTCAGTAACACGAAATGAGATGATACTGTTAAAACACAAACAAAATATTTCAGTTAACTTTGTTTCTATTTATAAAATATGTCCGCAAGTAATTGATCATTTTCAATGTCGGTTAGGATTTTTTGACTAAAAGAAACATCTCTGATCGTCATACCTGAAATGCTTTACTTAAAAATAAAATCTCCTCTCTCAAATTTTTAAAAATAAGTCCAAAGTACAGACCAAATGTTTGCATAATAACAAGGGTTACGTGCCCAATACAGCTTGATAATTAACACGATGATTAATCACCAGTATAATTGTCTTATAGATCTACCATTCAAATTCAATACTTTTTGATAATTAATAGATATTATTCATCTATATTATTGTCTTAAATCATTCATTAAAACTACAGGCACCCCAGTAGCGGATGTAATGTGGGGACAGGAGGCTTGGACCCCCACTCATAGATTTGAAAAACTCATCCAAACTACAGGCACCCTAGTAGGGGATGTAATGTAAGTACAGGTTGCTTGGATCCCCACTCATAGATTTCAAAAACTCACTCAAAATTGTCTTTTTTTAAAAAGATTGATATAATTATTGGACTACCACCCCACCCCAGGTACCCCAGTAGTGGATGTAATAGGGGGACAGGAGGTTTGGACCCCCACTCATAGATTTGAAAAAGACAACCAAAATTATTTTTTAAAAAAAACATTGATCTGAGCATTGGACTACCACCCCACCCCAGGCACCCCAGTAGCGGATGTAATGTGGGGACAGGAGGCTTGGACCCCACTCATAGATTTCAAAAACTCATCCAAAATTACTGCTTAAATCATTTATTAAAACTACAGGCACCCTAGTAGGGGATGTAATGTAAGTACAGGTGGATTGGATCCCCACTCATAGATTTTAAAAACTCCCCCACAATTGTTTTTTTTAAAAAGATTGATATAATTATTGGACTACCACCCCACCCCAGGTACCCCAGTAGTGGATGTAATAGCGGGACAGTAGGTTTGGACCCCCACTCATAGATTTGAAAAAGACAACCAAAATTATTTTTAAAAAAAAACATTGATCTGAAATTTGGACTACCACCCAACCCCAGGCACCCCAGTAGTGGATGTAATAGGGGGACAGGAGGTTTGGAACCCCACTCATAAATAAATCGAGACACTAATTTTGATGTGTGATACACATTTTAGGATTGCTGTGTTTCCCTTTAAAGATTTCATGATTAATGATATTTCTTTAAACTGTTAACCCTTAACCCGCTAAGCACGACTAATATAATAGCCTAAATTGCGTCCATTGTAAACACAGATCAGGTTTACAATGTCTGGCTGCTTTTCAGTCATTTTCCACAAAACACCCCTTTGTCACATAAATGGAATGGTCTTAATTCAAAGAAAGAACAGTCCATTATATATATGTAGGGGGTTAAGGGTTAAAAAACAGCCAGATAAGTAATTGGTCATGTGGAGCCAACATGAATGAGTCTTCAGTTCCACCTTCCATTTACATCGAAATGAAATATATAAAATGGGTCAGGAACCTAAATATCACCTGGTTTTAAAACTGCAGAGTTGCTGAAATTCTGTTGTAGACACTCCAAGGTATGCTGAAGCTATGATCACCGTTTTCTGCCACCACTCGAATGGCACCAAAAAATATAGAGACTATTAAACTGCCAGATTTGATTATAAGGAAATCCTTCATCAGATGGTAGGCATGTGGTTATTTTTAGGAACAAGCGGATGCGAGTGAGTGAAAAACTAAACACGCCCACAATCAAGGTAAGGATATCCATATAATCAGCAGTTAAATAATCTATTTGTTACATTTTAATTCACTTTCTGTATGAAATTTTTTCAATCGAAATGTTTTTCTTTTATGAACGTTATCGGTAGATGACGTTGACGTCAGCAACACTTTATTGACGTTATGGCGATTTAAAATCACAGTTAGTCATTTTTGTGTTTGAAGTTAGTTATTAATATTTAGTGATTATAAATATTCTTTAACTGAGAAATCCCTATCTTTCACCCTTAGAAATACAAAAAGTACATGAATTCTGGGGAAATTCTACCTCACTGCCATGATAGGTAGTGGCCCTATCCTTTTATGGGAACCACAATCAGAAGATTCAACTTCCAAAAATAAGTAAACTGCATAGCAGCATAATAAATCTACCGGTAGTTAACGATAATTGCGTGCGTAATGAATGATCTTCAGCTTAGTAACACGAGACGTGGGTGATATCATTTATGACAGTTATCTTCCCAATGGTCAATCATTGTTTTGCAAACGATACATTTGTATCAACTTGATAAGTCATATTTATTCTGCACTGCTGTATTGTCTAAGATTGAAAACTCGCCAAAAGTTTGGGCGTATCGGGTTTAAGAAATGTCTGAGTAAGGTTGACAAATGCTAACTGATAAATACCCATACAAAGTACTTGATCAGTCAGCTGTCCTTAATTTGGGTAAAGTTCCAAATACATAGTAAGGTAAATACATAGTAAGGTGCTTGACTAAGTTTCCCACAATGCAGTTTTATTACCAAAAATAAAACACTAATTTATGAAAACAGTTTTCCTCCTAAACACTATATAAAAATACTAATAAAATATTCCGAAGCTATAAAATTGTAAGAAAATCACCAAAATCACAGTATTTCCTTGGTTTTGTTATTTCAGACATTGTGTGGAAGTTTGGCAAGAATGGATGAACGGAAATTTAGAGTTATTGAATGGAAAAGAGACAAAATATCATTTTTCAACATAAAGGTACACTTTGTAACACGAAATGAATAAATGTTGAAGTTCCGCTTTAAAAATTTGAGCCATTTCAGCACTGTATTTAACAAAAAGAGATTGCAAAGTTTTACATCCTGTGTTCACCTGCTCACCTGTTTGAGCCAAATGCATATTCTATCAAAAATGAAACTTTGAAGGGACACGATTTGGTGTGTTATGTGCTGTTTTCGTCTTTTTTTCTTTCTTTTTTCAAAAGGAATTGAATGTTGTTTAACGGCTCATCAACACAGTATAGGTTATTTAGAGCCGCCCCAGAGAGAGGGGAAGGATACATAGGAATCCGGGAACCTGCCCTACTCTTATTATCGAATAGATTCCTATGGTTCTTTAACGTGCTCGGAGGATAGACCGATACACGGGACCGCCCGGTTTACATCCCCATCCGACGGATGAGGCTAAGGTAAAGTGTCTTGCCCAAGAACACACCGACGGAACTCAGTGGCACCACGGAGGATTGAACCCGGGGCCTCCGGTTACAAATCCGCCGGAAAGGTTTAATGTAGTTGTATACTATTTGATTAACAGCAGCATATTACACATATAATAAATACCGGAAATTCCCGAGTTGCGTTTCTTTTTTCCTTCAGCATACATAATATAAGGCGCATGTGTGGAACAATTGATATGACCGAATAATTCACAACTAGTGTTTTTTCTGTGTATACCAAATCCAATAATGGAGAAGCCTCCATTACGCAATTAAAACCATAATGATTATTGGACGGACACATTTAACGATGCAAGCAGATGCAATCTAGATGTAAATGAAATTTGAAATCAATAGCAGCCAGTTCCCTAATGGACTGATCAATATCACAGGGAAGGACTCAGACCCGGCATAGAATGTATGCGCCATAATTGTATGACCCAGATCAAGGCATAGAATGTATGCGCCATAATTGTTTGACCCAGATCAAGGCATAGAATGTATGCGCCATAATTGTTTGACCCAGATCAAGACATAGAATGTATGCACCATAATTGTATGACCCAGATCAAGGCATAGAATGTATGCGCCATAATTGTATGACCCAGATCAAGGCATAGAATGTATGCGCCATAATTGTATGACCCAGATCAAAGCATAGAATGTATGCGCCATAATTGTTTGACCCAGATCAAGGCTATTAAAATGTATGTGCCATACTTGTATGACCAAGATCAAGACATAGAATGTATGCGCCATAATTGTTTGACCCAGATCAAGGCATAGAATGTATGCGCCATAATTGTTTGACCCAGATCAAGGCATAGAATGTATGCGCCATAATTGTTTGACCCAGATCATTATACCTCAGGCATTTTTCATGACAGGAGATGAACTCCTTGGCATGGGAACTTCAGTGCATGTCCCGCCTTAATTCCATGATTTGTTAGTACTGCATGCAATCAACCTTCCGTTTGTTTTTGTAGATTTATGGATTTTTTTTCAAAAATGAGCAGTAGTAGGAGGGAATAAAAATAAAAATAAACTATGGCCATAATAAATTAATTGCTAGTTTCTCATCCAAATTTATTTCAAAATAGGGGAGGGGGATGAAATTTTATTTTTTATTTTTTATTTTATACAACATATGGAAAATGGCCTTGGCACAAGGCAAAAAAAGTACAACATACCACTGAGTGCTTGCAAGATCAAAAACACTTTTTTAATAGTGTTTCATACTTTCAGCAATTTTTTTATTATTTTTTTTTCTTTTTTGTTTGTTTGAAGAAATAAAAATATTACCTGGGTGGCATAAACAAATTGGGATGGGCGGGGATGAGAATCTAGCAATTTATTTATTATGGCCTATTGGAGAAACTCAGCATCGGGTAATAAAAATAAAAATAAAATGATTAACAATGAAAATGTTTTTATCTTCATTAAACCGTAATTATAATTAAAATCATTTTGAAACAATAAGATTTAACATCAGTTTCAAGATCAATAATAAAGAGGTTTTCCTGGGTGTTATTACTATAATAATTGTTTAGAGCTTGAAAACTGATTGACTGCTCAGAATTATTTTCCACCACTAACATATTCTAGTTTGCATCTTTCTTGTAATTATTACCTAGTGTTGGTGTGTTTTCTATACTGCATAATATTACACTCAAGTGATATGAAAACGCAACACGGGAATTTCCGCTATATATTGTATATACTGCACACTTAATTGCACATAATATTCCAAAGAAATCCCAAGATGTTTTTTAAAAAGAATATTGCAGTTAACTAGAGAAAGGACACAACTGTGATGTTGTAGACGTTTTAATCACACTACACTTTGTAACAAGAACTTCATCAATGTTGAAGTAGCTCTTTGAAAAACTGAGCTAGTTCAGTACTGTATTTAACGTAAATAGTTTGCAAAATGTTGCATCCTAAGTTTGCTCAAATGATTGAGCCAAACGCGTACTCTGTGAATAATGAAACATTGAAGGAATACTATTTGCTGTATTATTTGTTGTTTTAGTATTTTTTCCAAAAGGAAAGGTCTTACGTAGCCATGTACCATTCGATTAAAAGCAGCATATTGTACATACAATATATAGCGGAAATTCCCGTGTTGCGTTTTCATATCACTTGAGTGTATATGCATGTCATAACCAAATTCAGGGGTTCTGCAATCCATTTCCTGACATGACCAGAGAGGTTGTCCATTCCAGGGTCTTGGCAAACCGTAGACCACTGCATTTTCACTGATGCAGAATTCTTTTCGCATAATCATTCAAAACATTTAATTCATAAGCTATGTATAAATCAGACTAGTGCAATTCAAATCTGGTAAGTAATTTCTGCCATGGATAAGTACTACTAAATTAAATTTCAAATCCCCTGGCCAAATATAAAATGGAAATGTTTACATATAATTAATACTTCGATTTCTGACCTTATGAAGTAAATACTAATAGTCCAAATTTAAAAAAAAAGGTGTGATATTACATTATTGTGAAAATAAGTTTTAGGCTAAACAGAACTTTTTTTTTCAAAAAAAGATGTTGCAGAAAAAATAAAATAAAATTCACGATTTTGACTTTTATTTTTATTTCAGTTTTGCAAAATTTAGGGTAGGCTCTCCCGTAAATCTAAAAAAAAAACAAACTCCGGCCTAATGTTAGACTATGAAAATGCATTTGCAAAAAATGTACCGTACTGTTGGTTCTCGCTCAGGGAATTTGGGCTTTCTTTTAAACTCGGGCTTAATCTTAACTTGGGCTTTCTCCACCAATATTTCTATCATGTAACCAGCAATCTCATAAAAAATAGTCAAACTAAAAACTATAGATCCGCACCTCGACTGTGTTATTAAATCATCGATGAAAATGAAATCAATTCCAGGTGATAATGTCTGCACGGATGCCGTTTTGAACAAATCAATCAACCAATTTTATATATAGAAAATAGACACCAGTACATCAAAAAGCCAATCATTAATTCAAATGCAGTAATTTCAACACGAAATTATGATCGAACCAGTGAAATTAAACAGACAGGTCTTTCAGTTAGAAATCGGTCCAATTTACTGCCCGGGCTCTGTCTCTGTTAATGTTTCTGGAGAGCATTGAAATAATGAAAGACTATGAATGATTTCAGAATTAAATTGGAGGTTGTTTATGGCTCCTCAACACAATATAGGTTATTTAGAGCTTCTCCAGAGAGAAATAACGATACATAGGAATCTGGGAACCTTAATTTAAACATATTTCTTTTTCATCGATTGTGAAACAATTTCTTGCAACTTATATTAATCACTCTCGATGGCTTCCTGGGTAGAACCAGTACTAAGCAATGTAGATTAATTATCTTGCTCAAGGATAAATAAAATGGTCACGGCGAGAATCAAACCCGCGACCTCACTGTCTGGAGTCCTACGCCCTATCACTGGACCACTCATTCCATTACGAATAGATTTCTATACGGTTCTTTAACATGCTCGGAGGATAGACTCTGATACATAAGGATGCCCGTTAGTATCTGTCCCCATCCGACGGACAAGGCAGGCCAAGGGAAAGGGTCTTCGCTGGGAGAGTAAAGATGCTGCGTTTAAAATGTTCTTGCCTCTCATCGCGGCAGGTTTGAATCAAGTGAGAAAGTGTTGATTCTTACGGATGGTGCGAGGTAGTATACCGGTTCTATGTCTTTACTAACCCAGCCATGGAGGCCGATTTACATACATCTTGATGAGATACATTAATGCAAGTTTGAATAGATCATCAACACAAACTTTCTTATGGGAGATATATAATTGCTATCAGTTTATTCTATTTTCCTCAATCCATTCCAAATTACTACAATAGACACAAGCATTGTCTATATATGCATAAAGTATGACCTTTGAACATAAATTATGACCTTGACCTTTGCGAGTGACAACCATAACACAACACATTGTCTTGTAGAGATACATATAATATCTGAATCCAGTTCAAAGTTATACAACAGACATAACCTTGACCCTATATATGCATAATTATGACCTTTGAACCTAAATTATTGACCTTAACATTTGGGGAACAAACCTGTTTTTATATGCAACACTCTAGCGGTGTACGACTGTTAGAGGAGTCGCTATTATTAGGGGATATACAGTATGCATTAGTAGCAGTCTATTAAATCATTTTAGAATTATTCTATATTTAGAATTTTATGATTTTTGGTTTCAAGAAACTCATTACTCTGCTTGAGAGAAACAAACTAATCTGTTTCTCACAGCAATTTCAATGCTCAGTAAGTTCTCAAAACACACTGAGTTGGATCATAATGGCATGACGTGATGTCATAATACCAGGAAGTGATGTCATAATACCAGAAAGTGATGTCATGATAGATACAACCAAATGAGAATATAAATGAAGCATTCTGATTTGTTCTTTGATAAAAATCGGACCATGAAACTAGTTAATTTTAAACTCATTACATTCTCAGAACACATTGAGGTTTTACTTAACACTGAGTTATGAGGTTCTTGAAATCCAGAAACACAAAATTCTAATAATAAAATAATTCTAAAATGATTTTGCAGTATATGTAATTTGTTCGTATAATATTTACCATTTTCAAGTTATCGCTTATTAATGTACAATCTTACATAGCACTGCAGTAAAATAATTATCTGATAATATTCTTTAAAGGGGTACATCGTGCCTTTATATCCCTTTAAAGGGGTACATCATGCCTTTATATCCCTTATAAGGAGTACATTGTGCCTTTATATCCCTTTAAAGGGACACACGGCAATCTTATTTTTCGCTCTTCTGATCAAAGATCACCAGAGCTTATGCGTCCGTCCATAAACATTTTTTGTAGCAACTACTCCTGGATGAATTTTCATGAAACTTAACAGAAATGCTGCCCATAATGTCTAGTTGATCCTAGCACAATTTCATATTGATGTGAAATCCAAGATGGCCACCAAAGCTAAAGATAGATTTTTGAAAAACAAGTTTGTAGCGACTACTTCTTGAAAACTGTAAGTGATATTGATTTGGGACTTTTTCTAAAATGATCAGCATGACATGAAGTTGGTCCTTGTCGAAAATCATTTTGATTCGACGTTAAAAATGACTGCCAGCAGCCATCTTTGTTTACATAGAGTTATATAGTAACAAGTTGTAGCGACTACTCCTCTGAAACTACTTGATGGATTTTCATGAAACTTCACAGGAATGTTGCTCTTGATGTCTTATTGATCCTAGCAAAATTTTGGGTTAGCCGGAAATTCAAGATGGCCACTACGGCTAAAAATAGATTTTTAAAAAACAAGTTTATAGCGACTACTTCTTGAAAACTACAAGTGATATTGATATGAGACTTTTTCTAAAATGATTAGCATGACATGATGTTGATCCTTGTCAAAAATTATTTTGATTTAACACTGAACATGGCCACCAGTGGCCATCTTTGTTTACATATAGAGTTATATAGTAAAAACTTGTAACAACTACTCCCCTGAAACTACTTTACGGATTTTATGAAGCTTCAAGGAATGTTGCTCATGATGTCTAATTCATCCTAGAAAGATTTCAGGTAGGCCGGAAATTCTTCATGGCCGTGCGGCTAAAAATAGATTTTTCAAGTTTGTAGCGACTACTTCTTGAAAACTGTAAGTGATATTGATATGGGACTTTTTCTAAAATGATCAGCATGACATGATGTTGATCCTTGTCGAAAATTATTTTGATTCGACATTAAACCCTGCCGCCAGCTGCCATCTTTGTCTACATAGAGTTATAAAATAAAAACTTATAGCGACTACTCCTTTAAAACTACAAAACCGATTTTCATGAAACTTCACAGGGATGCTCCTCTTGATGTCTAGTTGATCCTAGCAAAATTGTAGGCCAGCCAAAAATTCAAGATGGTCGTCATGGCTAAAAAACTATTTTGAAAAAAAAAAATTGTAGCAACTACTTCCTGAAAACTATAAGTGATATTGATATGGGACTTTTTCTAAAATGATCAGCATAAAATGAGGTTGGTCATTGTCGAAAATCATTTTGATTCAGGGTTAAACATGGCTGCCAGTGGCCATCTTTGTTTACATATAGAGTTATATAGTAAAAGCGTGTATCGACTACTCCTCTGAAACTACTTGACGGATTTGGCATCCGCCAGTTTTTGACATCAATTGCATTTGTTCAATCATTAAAATTAATTATAAGAATACTATAAAACAAATTCATTTTGCACATTACTATAATTGTTGATTATATTTCACAAGTAATATATTCAAAACTATGGTAGTATAAAGACGAAAAACTGAAAACTCAAAATTGCATTTAAAGGGACAATGTCCGTAACTGTTAGCCTATCGAACACAAAATAATTACGTTGACAGACATAACACACCAGCCATTATTGAATATTTACTAAATTATAAACCAAGATTGTTTGATGGAATTCAATAGGAGTACAAAAAAAGAATAACCGTTTTGTGGGATTGAACTCATAACCCACACTAAAATTACACTCGCAGGTAATAATAGTCGAGCGTCACTACCGGCTGAGCTAACCGGGCCAGATGTATTATGTAAGAGATACAATATATAAAAGCTAATATGCTTATGGATGTCATGTGATCAGCAGAAAATGTAAATAAAGTGGGTCCATCATTTTTTACCAAAAATAAACTAACTTTTTTTTTTCAAACTCACGAATGTATTACTACATGCTTATTGGGTCAATGCTCATGTTTTCATGTAGACCACTGAATAAAAATCCGACAGTTATTTGGCTATGCTCAATATCTGCTTACTTACGGACAGTGTCCCTTTAAATATATGCAAGGGATTTAAATCAACATGATAGTACTGGATTAATAAATCGAGACTTTAATTTGTATGCTTGATAACAAAGATTGCCATGTGTCCCTTTAAACGCTACATGTTGTCGATACTGTTCTACTTTCCAACACAGAATATGTTTGTTAAAATACATTTATCAATATTCAATATGGCATAGTATAACTCAGGTACCTTTCTCTCTTCTTTCTCAACACCAGCCTTTCACTACATGTTACAACTTTCCAAAATCATTAACACATTATCCACACGACACACTTCTTTACCACTACAACAGATTAACGGAAGTCAAAGAATACGTAACTAGCTCAAGTGTACATTCCGTATATAATCACCCGTGTAATCCACTATTGCAGTAATGACATTTTGAAGTTTTCGCAATAATAAAATCAATAAAAGAACAATCACTCTGGCCAGGTATATTGATACTGCAATTGATTAACCACTGCAGGAGTTCCTTAGAAAAGAGACCTGGCTGTTTGGCAAGTTGTGAAAATCCCTGATTGCATTGTCTCCCTCTCCATTCATGGTGTGAACTCCATCTTTATTGATGGTGTGAAGAAGCGGCTATTTTGTTTTAAAGGGACATGTTAGTGGCTACTGGTTATTGGCTTCAGCCTTTTAAAGAGAAGCACGATCACTTATTAGTTTTGAAGAGACACAACAGTGCCCCTAAGTTATCAAGAGAAACACTAGCACTTATTAGTTTTGAAAACACAACAGTGCCCATAAGTTATAAAGGGAAACACTAGCGCTTATTAGTTTTGAAGAGGCACAACAGTGCCCCTAAGTTATAAAGGGAAACACTAGCACTTATTGGTTTTGAAGAGACACAACAGTGCCCATAAGTTACCAAGAGAAACACTAGCACTTATTAGTTTTGAAAACACAACAGTGCCCATAAGTTATAAAGGGAAACACTAGCGCTTATTGGTTTTGAAGAGGCACAACAGTGCCCCTAAGTTATTAAGGGAAACACTAGCGCTTATTAGTTTTAAAGAGGCACAACAGTGCCCCTAAGTTATTAAGGGAAACACTAGCGCTTATTAGTTTTAAAGAGGCACAACAGTGCCCCTAAGTTATTAAGGGAAACACTAGCACTTATTAGTTTTGAAGAGGCACAACAGTGCCCCTAAGTTATAAAGGAAAACACTAGCGCTTATTAGTTTTAAAGAGGCACAACAGTGCCCCTAAGTTATAAAGGGAAACCTTAGCACTTATTAGTTTTGAAGAGTCACAACAGTGCCCCTAAGTTATTAAGGGAAACACTAGCACTTATTAGTTTTAAAGAGGCACAACAGTGCCCCTAAGTTATTAAGGGAAACACTAGTGCTTATTAGTTTTAAAGAGGCACAACAGTGCCCCTAAGTTATTAAGGGAAACACTAGCGCTTATTAGTTTTAAAGAGGCACAACAGTGCCCCTAAGTTATAAAGGGAAACACTAGCACTTATTAGTTTTGAAGAGACACAACAGTGCCCCTAAGTTATTAAGGGAAACACTAGCGCTTATTAGTTTTTAAGAGGCACAACAGTGCCACTAAGTTATAAAGGGAAACACTAGCACTTATTAGTTCTAAAGAGGCACAACAGTGCCCCTAAGTTATTAAGGGAAACACTAGTACTTATTAGTTTTAAAGAGGCACAACAGTGCCCCTAAGTTATTAAGGGAAACACTAGCGCTTATTAGTTTTAAAGAGGCACAACAGTGCCCCTAAGTTATAAAGGGAAACACTAGCACTTATTAGTTTTGAAGAGACACAACAGTGCCCCTAAGTTATAAAGGGAAACACTAGTGCTTATTAGTTTTAAAGAGGCACAACAGTGCCCCTAAGTTATTAAGGGAAACACTAGCGCTTATTAGTTTTAAAGAGGCACAACAGTGCCCCTAAGTTATAAAGGGAAACACTAGCACTTATTAGTTTTGAAGAGACACAACAGTGCCCCTAAGTTATTAAGGGAAACACTAGCGCTTATTAGTTGTAAAGAGACATGACAGTGCCCCTAAGTTATTAAGGGAAACACTAGCGCTTATTAGTTTTTAAGAGGCACAACACTGCCCCTAAGTTATAAAGGGAAACACTAGCTCTTATTAGTTTTGAAGAGACACAACAGTGCCCCTAAGTTATAAAGGGAAACACTAGCACTTATTAGTTTTGAAAAGAAACAACAGTGCCACTAAGTTATAAAGGGAAACACTAGCTCTTATTAGTTTTGAAGAGGCACAACAGTGCCCCTAAGTTATAAAGGGAAACACTAGCACTTATTAGTTTTGAAAAGAAACAACAGTGCCACTAAGTTATAAAGGGAAACACTAGCGCTTATTGGTTTTGAAGAGGCACAACAGTGCCCCTAAGTTATAAAGGGAAACACTAGCACTTATTAGTTTTGAAAAGAAACAACAGTGCCACTAAGTTATAAAGGGAAACACTAGCGCTTATTGGTTTTGAAGAGGCACAACAGTGCCCCTAAGTTATAAAGGGAAACACTAGCGCTTATTAGTTTTGAAGAGGCACAACAGTGCCCATAAGTTATTAAGGGAAACACTAGCACTTATTAGTTTTAAAGAGACACAACAGTGCCCCTAAGTTATAAAGGGAAACACTAGCGCTTATTAGTTTTAAAGAGACACAACAGTGCCCCTAAGTTATAAAGGGAAACACTAGCTCTTATTAGTTTTGAAGAGGCACAACACTGCCCATAAGTTATAAAGGGAAACACTAGCGCTTATTAGTTTTGAAGAGGCACAACAGTGCCCATAAGTTATTAAGGGAAACACTAGCACTTATTAGTTTTGAAGAGATACAACAGTGCCCATAAGTTATTAAGGGAAACACTAGCACTTATTAGTTTTAAAGAGACACAACAGTGCCCCTAAGTTATAAAGGGAAACACTAGCGCTTATTAGTTTTAAAGAGACACAACAGTGCCCCTAAGTTATAAAGGGAAACACTAGCTCTTATAAGTTTTGAAGAGGCACAACACTGCCCATAAGTTATAAAGGGAAACACTAGCGCTTATTAGTTTTAAAGAGACACAACAGTGCCCATAAGTTATAAAGGGAAACACTAGCGCTTATTAGTTTTGAAGAGGCACAACAGTGCCCATAAGTTATAAAGGGAAACACTAGCGCTTATTAGTTTTGAAGAGGCACAACAGTGCCCATAAGTTATAAAGGGAAACACTAGCGCTTATTAGTTTTGAAGAGACACAACAGTGCCCCTAAGTTATAAAGGGAAACACTAGCGCTTATTAGTTTTGAAGAGGCACAACAGTGCCCATAAGTTATTAAGGGAAACACTAGCACTTATTAGTTTTAAAGAGACACAACAGTGCCCCTAAGTTATAAAGGGAAACACTAGCGCTTATTAGTTTTAAAGAGACACAACAGTGCCCCTAAGTTATAAAGGGAAACACTAGCTCTTATAAGTTTTGAAGAGGCACAACACTGCCCATAAGTTATAAAGGGAAACACTAGCGCTTATTAGTTTTAAAGAGACACAACAGTGCCACTAAGTTATAAAGGGAAACACTAGCTCTTATTAGTTTTGAAGAGGCACAACAGTGCCACTAAGTTATAAAGGGAAACACTAGCGCTTATTAGTTTTGAAAAGAAACAACAGTGCCCCTAAGTTATAAAGGGAAACACTAGCGCTTATTAGTTTTGAAGAGGCACAACAGTGCCCCTAAGTTATAAAGGGAAACACTAGCGCTTATTAGTTTTAAAGAGACACAACAGTGCCCATAAGTTATAAAGGGAAACACTAACGCTTATTAGTTTTGAAGAGGCACAACAGTGCCCCTAAGTTATAAAGGGAAACACTAGCGCTTATTAGTTTTAAAGAGACACAACAGTGCCCCTAAGTTATAAAGGGAAACACTTAAGCGCTTATTAGTTTTGAAGAGATACAACAGTGCCCATCAGTTATAAAGGGAAACACTAGTGCTTATTGGTTTTGAAGAGACACAACAGTGCCCCTAAGTTATAAAGGGAAACACTAGCGCTTATTGGTTTTGAAGAGGCACAACAGTGCCCCTAAGTTATTAAGGGAAACACTAGCGCTTATTAGTTTTAAAGAGGCACAACAGTGCCCCTAAGTTATAAAGGGAAACACTAGCACTTATTAGTTTTGAAGAGACACAACAGTGCCCCTAAGTTATTAAGGGAAACACTAGCGCTTATTAGTTGTAAAGAGACATGACAGTGCCCCTAAGTTATTAAGGGAAACACTAGCGCTTATTAGTTTTTAAGAGGCACAACACTGCCCCTAAGTTATAAAGGGAAACACTAGCTCTTATTAGTTTTGAAGAGACACAACAGTGCCCCTAAGTTATAAAGGGAAACACTAGCACTTATTAGTTTTGAAAAGAAACAACAGTGCCCCTAAGTTATAAAGGGAAACACTAGCGCTTATTAGTTTTGAAGAGGCACAACAGTGCCCATAAGTTATTAAGGGAAACACTAGCACTTATTAGTTTTAAAGAGACACAACAGTGCCCCTAAGTTATAAAGGGAAACACTAGCGCTTATTAGTTTTAAAGAGACACAACAGTGCCCCTAAGTTATAAAGGGAAACACTAGCTCTTATTAGTTTTGAAGAGGCACAACACTGCCCATAAGTTATAAAGGGAAACACTAGCGCTTATTAGTTTTAAAGAGACACAACAGTGCCACTAAGTTATAAAGGGAAACACTAGCTCTTATTAGTTTTGAAGAGGCACAACAGTGCCACTAAGTTATAAAGGGAAACACTAGCGCTTATTAGTTTTGAAAAGAAACAACAGTGCCCCTAAGTTATAAAGGGAAACACTAGCGCTTATTAGTTTTGAAGAGGCACAACAGTGCCCCTAAGTTATAAAGGGAAACACTAGCGCTTATTAGTTTTAAAGAGACACAACAGTGCCCATAAGTTATAAAGGGAAACACTAACGCTTATTAGTTTTGAAGAGGCACAACAGTGCCCCTAAGTTATAAAGGGAAACACTAGCGCTTATTAGTTTTAAAGAGACACAACAGTGCCCCTAAGTTATAAAGGGAAACACTTAAGCGCTTATTAGTTTTGAAGAGATACAACAGTGCCCATCAGTTATAAAGGGAAACACTAGTGCTTATTGGTTTTGAAGAGACACAACAGTGCCCCTAAGTTATAAAGGGAAACACTAGCGCTTATTGGTTTTGAAGAGGCACAACAGTGCCCCTAAGTTATTAAGGGAAACACTAGCGCTTATTAGTTTTAAAGAGGCACAACAGTGCCCCTAAGTTATAAAGGGAAACACTAGCACTTATTAGTTTTGAAGAGACACAACAGTGCCCCTAAGTTATTAAGGGAAACACTAGCGCTTATTAGTTGTAAAGAGACATGACAGTGCCCCTAAGTTATTAAGGGAAACACTAGCGCTTATTAGTTTTTAAGAGGCACAACACTGCCCCTAAGTTATAAAGGGAAACACTAGCTCTTATTAGTTTTGAAGAGACACAACAGTGCCCCTAAGTTATAAAGGGAAACACTAGCACTTATTAGTTTTGAAAAGAAACAACAGTGCCACTAAGTTATAAAGGGAAACACTAGCTCTTATTAGTTTTGAAGAGGCACAACAGTGCCACTAAGTTATAAAGGGAAACACTAGCGCTTATTAGTTTTGAAAAGAAACAACAGTGCCACTAAGTTATAAAGGGAAACACTAGCGCTTATTGGTTTTGAAGAGGCACAACAGTGCCCCTAAGTTATAAAGGGAAACACTAGCACTTATTAGTTTTGAAAAGAAACAACAGTGCCACTAAGTTATAAAGGGAAACACTAGCTCTTATTAGTTTTGAAGAGACACAACAGTGCCCCTAAGTTATAAAGGGAAACACTAGCACTTATTAGTTTTGAAAAGAAACAACAGTGCCACTAAGTTATAAAGGGAAACACTAGCTCTTATTAGTTTTGAAGAGGCACAACAGTGCCACTAAGTTATAAAGGGAAACACTAGCGCTTATTAGTTTTGAAAAGAAACAACAGTGCCACTAAGTTATGAAGGGAAACACTAGCGCTTATTGGTTTTGAAGAGGCACAACAGTGCCCCTAAGTTATAAAGGGAAACACTAGCACTTATTAGTTTTGAAAAGAAACAACAGTGCCACTAAGTTATAAAGGGAAACACTAGCGCTTATTGGTTTTGAAGAGGCACAACAGTGCCCATAAGTTATAAAGGGAAACACTAGCACTTATTAGTTTTGAAGAGACACTACAGTGCCCCTAAGTTATAAAGGGAAACACTAGCACTTATTAGTTTTGAAGAGACACTACAGTGCCCCTAAGTTATAAAGGGAAACACTAGCACTTATTAGTTTTGAAGAGATACAACAGTGCCCCTAAGTTATAAAGGGAAACACTAGCACTTATTAGTTTTGAAGAGACACTACAGTGCCCCTAAGTTATAAAGGGAAACACTAGCACTTATTAGTTTTGAAGAGACACTACAGTGCCCCTAAGTTATAAAGGGAAACACTAGCACTTATTAGTTTTGAAGAGATACAACAGTGCCCCTAAGTTATAAAGGGAAACACTAGCACTTATTAGTTTTGAAGAGACACAACAGTGCCCCTAAGTTATAAAGGGAAACACTAGCGCTTATTAGTTTTAAAGAGACACAACAGTGCCCCTAAGTTATAAAGGGAAACACTAGCTCTTATTAGTTTTGAAGAGGCACAACACTGCCCATAAGTTATAAAGGGAAACACTAGCGCTTATTAGTTTTAAAGAGACACAACAGTGCCACTAAGTTATAAAGGGAAACACTAGCTCTTATTAGTTTTGAAGAGGCACAACAGTGCCACTAAGTTATAAAGGGAAACACTAGCGCTTATTAGTTTTGAAAAGAAACAACAGTGCCCCTAAGTTATAAAGGGAAACACTAGCGCTTATTAGTTTTGAAGAGGCACAACAGTGCCCCTAAGTTATAAAGGGAAACACTAGCGCTTATTAGTTTTAAAGAGACACAACAGTGCCCATAAGTTATAAAGGGAAACACTAACGCTTATTAGTTTTGAAGAGGCACAACAGTGCCCCTAAGTTATAAAGGGAAACACTAGCGCTTATTAGTTTTAAAGAGACACAACAGTGCCCCTAAGTTATAAAGGGAAACACTTAAGCGCTTATTAGTTTTGAAGAGATACAACAGTGCCCATCAGTTATAAAGGGAAACACTAGTGCTTATTGGTTTTGAAGAGACACAACAGTGCCCCTAAGTTATAAAGGGAAACACTAGCGCTTATTGGTTTTGAAGAGACACAACAGTGCACCTAAGTTATAAAGGGAAACACTAGCGCTTATTAGTTTTGAAGAGACACAACAGTGCCCCTAAGTTATAAAGGGAAACACTTAAGCGCTTATTAGTTTTGAAGAGATACAACAGTGCCCATAAGTTATAAAGGGAAACACTAGTGCTTATTGGTTTTGAAGAGACACAACAGTGCCCCTAAGTTATAAAGGGAAACACTTAAGCGTTTATTATTTTTGAAGAGGCACAACAGTGCCCCTAAGTTATAAAGGGAAACACTAGCGCTTTTTAGTTTTGAAGAGAAACAAGAGTGCCCCTAAGTTATAAAGGGAAACACTAGCACTTATTGGTTTTGAAGACACACAACAGTGCACCTAGGTTATAAAGGGAAACACTAGCGCTTATTATTTTTGAAGAGACATGACAGTGCCCCTAAGTTATTAAGGGAAACACTAGCGCTTATTAGTTTTAAAGAGACACAACAGTGCCCCTAAGTTATAAAGGGAAACACTAGCGCTTATTAGTTTTGAAGAGACACAACAGTGCTTTTAAGTTATAAAGGGAAACACTTAAGCGCTTATTAGTTTTGAAGAGATACAACAGTGCCCATCAGTTATAAAGGGAAACACTAGCGCTTATTGGTTTTGAAAAGACACAACAATGCCAATAAGTTATAAAGGTAAACACTTAAGCGCTTATTAGTTTTGAAGAGACACAACAGTGCCCCTAAGTTATTAAGGGAAACACCAGCGCTTATTAGTTTTAAAGAGACACAACAGTGCCCCTAAGTTATAAAGGGAAACACTAGCTCTTATTAGTTTTGAAGAGATACAACAGTGCCCATCAGTTATAAAGGGAAACACTAGCTCTTATTAGTTTTGAAGAGACACAACAGTGCCCCTAAGTTATAAAGGGAAACACTTAAGCACTTATTAGTTTTGAAGAGATACAACAGTGCCCATCAGTTATAAAGGGAAACACTAGCCCTTATTAGTTTTGAAGAGACACAACAGTGCCCATAAGTTATACAGGGAAACACTTAAGCACTTATTAGTTTTGAAGAGATACAACAGTGCCCATCAGTTATAAAGGGAAACACTAGCGCTTATTAGTTTTGAAGAGACACAACAGTGCCCCTAAGTTATAAAGGGAAACACTTAAGCATTTATTAGTTTTGAAGAGATACAACAGTGCCCATCAGTTATGAAGAGAAACACTAGCGTTTATTAGTTTTGAAGAGACACAACAGTTCCCCTAAGTTATAAAGGGAAACACTTAAGCACTTATTAGTTTTGAAGAGATACAACAGTGCCCATCAGTTATAAAGGGAAACACTAGCGCTTATTGGTTTTACAGAGACACAACAGTGCCCCTAAGTTATAAAGGGAAACACTTAAGCACTTATTAGTTTTGAAGAGGCACAACAGTGCCCATAAGTTATAAAGGGAAACACTTAAGCACTTATTAGTTTTGAAGAGATACAACAGTGCCCATCAGTTATAAAGGGAAACACTAGCGCTTATTGGTTTTACAGAGACACAACAGTGCCCCTAAGTTATAAAGGGAAACACTTAAGCACTTATTAGTTTTGAAGAGATACAACAGTGCCCATCAGTTATAAAGGGAAACACTAGCGCTTATTGGTTTTACAGAGACACAACAGTGCCCCTAAGTTATAAAGGGAAACACTAGCGCTTATTAGTTTTAAAGAGGCACAACAGTGCCCATAAGTTATAAAGGGAAACACTAGCGCTTATTAGTTTTAAAGAGGCACAACAGTGCCCATAAGTTATAAAGGGAAACACTAGCGCTTATTAGTTTTAAAGAGGCACAACAGTTCCCCTAAGTTATAAAGGGAAACACTAGCGCTTATTAGTTTTGAAGAGGCACAACAGTGCCCCTAAGTTATAAAGGGAAACACTAGCGCTTATTAGTTTTGAAGAGACACAACAGTGCCCATAAGTTATAAAGGGAAACACTAGCACTGATTAGTTTTGAAGAGGCACAACAGTGCCCCTAAGTTATAAAGGGAAACACTAGCACTGATTAGTTTTGAAGAGGCACAACAGTGCCCCTAAGTTATAAAGGGAAACACTAGCGCTTATTAGTTTTGAAGAGGCACAACAGTGCCCATCAGTTATAAAGGGAAACACTAGCACTTATTGGTTTTAAAGAGACACAACAGTGCCCATAAGTTATAAAGGGAAACACTAGCGCTTATTAGTTTTGAAGAGGCACAACACTGCCCATAAGTTATAAAGGGAAACACTAGCTCTTATTGGTTTTGAAGAGATACAACAGTGCCCCTAAGTTATAAAGGGAAACACTAGCACTTATTAGTTTTGAAGAGAAACAACAGTGCCCCAAAGTTATAAAGGGAAACACTTAAGCACTTATTGGTTTTGAAGAGGCACAACAGTGCCCCTAAGTTATAAAGGGAAACACTAGCGCTTATTAGTTTTGAAGAGGCACAACAGTGCCCATCAGTTATAAAGGGAAACACTAGCACTTATTGGTTTTAAAGAGACACAACAGTGCCCATAAGTTATAAAGGGAAACACTAGCGCTTATTAGTTTTGAAGAGGCACAACACTGCCCATAAGTTATAAAGGGAAACACTAGCTCTTATTGGTTTTGAAGAGATACAACAGTGCCCCTAAGTTATAAAGGGAAACACTAGCACTTATTAGTTTTGAAGAGAAACAACAGTGCCCCAAAGTTATAAAGGGAAACACTTAAGCACTTATTGGTTTTGAAGAGACACAACAGTGCCCCTAAGTTATAAAGGGAAACACTTAAGCGCTTATTAGTTTTGAAGAGATACAACAGTGCCCATCAGTTATAAAGGGAAACACTAGCGCTTATTGGTTTTGAAGAGACACAACAGTGCCCCTAAGTTATAAAGGGAAACACTAGCTTTTATTGGTTTTGAAGAGACACAACCGTGCCCCAAAGTTATAAAGGGAAACACTTAAGCGCTTATTAGTTTTGAAGAGACACAACAGTGTCCCTAAGTTATAAATGGAAACACTAGCACTTATTAGTTTTGAAGAGACACAACAGTGCCCCTAAGTTATAAAGGGAAACACTAGCTCTTATTGGTTTTGAAGAGACACAACCGTGCCCCAAAATTATAAAGGGAAACACTTAAGCGCTTATTAGTTTTGAAGAGACACACCAGTGCCCCTAAGTTATAAATGGATATACTAGAACTTATTAGTTTTGAAGAGACACAACAGTGCCCCTAAGTTATAAAGGGAAACACTAGCTCTTATTAGTTTTGAAGAGATACAACAGTGCCCATCAGTTATAAAGGGAAACACTAGCTCTTATTAGTTTTGAAGAGACACAACAGTGCCCCTAAGTTATAAAGGGAAACACTTAAGCACTTATTAGTTTTGAAGAGATACAACAGTGCCCATCAGTTATAAAGGGAAACACTAGCCCTTATTAGTTTTGAAGAGACACAACAGTGCCCATAAGTTATACAGGGAAACACTTAAGCACTTATTAGTTTTGAAGAGATACAACAGTGCCCATCAGTTATAAAGGGAAACACTAGCGCTTATTAGTTTTGAAGAGACACAACAGTGCCCCTAAGTTATAAAGGGAAACACTTAAGCATTTATTAGTTTTGAAGAGATACAACAGTGCCCATCAGTTATGAAGAGAAACACTAGCGTTTATTAGTTTTGAAGAGACACAACAGTTCCCCTAAGTTATAAAGGGAAACACTTAAGCACTTATTAGTTTTGAAGAGATACAACAGTGCCCATCAGTTATAAAGGGAAACACTAGCGCTTATTGGTTTTACAGAGACACAACAGTGCCCCTAAGTTATAAAGGGAAACACTTAAGCACTTATTAGTTTTGAAGAGGCACAACAGTGCCCATAAGTTATAAAGGGAAACACTTAAGCACTTATTAGTTTTGAAGAGATACAACAGTGCCCATCAGTTATAAAGGGAAACACTAGCGCTTATTGGTTTTACAGAGACACAACAGTGCCCCTAAGTTATAAAGGGAAACACTTAAGCACTTATTAGTTTTGAAGAGATACAACAGTGCCCATCAGTTATAAAGGGAAACACTAGCGCTTATTGGTTTTACAGAGACACAACAGTGCCCCTAAGTTATAAAGGGAAACACTAGCGCTTATTAGTTTTAAAGAGGCACAACAGTGCCCATAAGTTATAAAGGGAAACACTAGCGCTTATTAGTTTTAAAGAGGCACAACAGTGCCCATAAGTTATAAAGGGAAACACTAGCGCTTATTAGTTTTAAAGAGGCACAACAGTTCCCCTAAGTTATAAAGGGAAACACTAGCGCTTATTAGTTTTGAAGAGGCACAACAGTGCCCCTAAGTTATAAAGGGAAACACTAGCGCTTATTAGTTTTGAAGAGACACAACAGTGCCCATAAGTTATAAAGGGAAACACTAGCACTGATTAGTTTTGAAGAGGCACAACAGTGCCCCTAAGTTATAAAGGGAAACACTAGCACTGATTAGTTTTGAAGAGGCACAACAGTGCCCCTAAGTTATAAAGGGAAACACTAGCGCTTATTAGTTTTGAAGAGGCACAACAGTGCCCATCAGTTATAAAGGGAAACACTAGCACTTATTGGTTTTAAAGAGACACAACAGTGCCCATAAGTTATAAAGGGAAACACTAGCGCTTATTAGTTTTGAAGAGGCACAACACTGCCCATAAGTTATAAAGGGAAACACTAGCTCTTATTGGTTTTGAAGAGATACAACAGTGCCCCTAAGTTATAAAGGGAAACACTAGCACTTATTAGTTTTGAAGAGAAACAACAGTGCCCCAAAGTTATAAAGGGAAACACTTAAGCACTTATTGGTTTTGAAGAGGCACAACAGTGCCCCTAAGTTATAAAGGGAAACACTAGCGCTTATTAGTTTTGAAGAGGCACAACAGTGCCCATCAGTTATAAAGGGAAACACTAGCACTTATTGGTTTTAAAGAGACACAACAGTGCCCATAAGTTATAAAGGGAAACACTAGCGCTTATTAGTTTTGAAGAGGCACAACACTGCCCATAAGTTATAAAGGGAAACACTAGCTCTTATTGGTTTTGAAGAGATACAACAGTGCCCCTAAGTTATAAAGGGAAACACTAGCACTTATTAGTTTTGAAGAGAAACAACAGTGCCCCAAAGTTATAAAGGGAAACACTTAAGCACTTATTGGTTTTGAAGAGACACAACAGTGCCCCTAAGTTATAAAGGGAAACACTTAAGCGCTTATTAGTTTTGAAGAGATACAACAGTGCCCATCAGTTATAAAGGGAAACACTAGCGCTTATTGGTTTTGAAGAGACACAACAGTGCCCCTAAGTTATAAAGGGAAACACTAGCTTTTATTGGTTTTGAAGAGACACAACCGTGCCCCAAAGTTATAAAGGGAAACACTTAAGCGCTTATTAGTTTTGAAGAGACACAACAGTGTCCCTAAGTTATAAATGGAAACACTAGCACTTATTAGTTTTGAAGAGACACAACAGTGCCCCTAAGTTATAAAGGGAAACACTAGCTCTTATTGGTTTTGAAGAGACACAACCGTGCCCCAAAATTATAAAGGGAAACACTTAAGCGCTTATTAGTTTTGAAGAGACACACCAGTGCCCCTAAGTTATAAATGGATATACTAGAACTTATTAGTTTTGAAGAGACACAACAGTGCCCCTAAGTTATAAAGGGAAACACTAGCGCTTATTAGCTTTGAAGAGACACAACAGTGCCCCTAAGTTATAAAGGTAAACACTAGCTCTGATTGGTTTTGAAGAGACACAACAGTGCCCCTAAGTTATAAAGGGAAAACACTTAAGCGCTTATTTGTTTTGAAGAGATACAACAGTGCCCATCAGTTATAAAGAGAAACACTTAAGCGCTTATTAGTTTTGAAATTACACAACAGTGCCCCTAAGTTATAAATGGAAACACTAGCACTTATTAGTTTTGAAGAGATACAACAGTGCCCATCAGTTATAAAGGGAAACACTAGCACTTATTAGTTTTGAAGAGACACAACAGTGCCCATAAGTTATAAAGGGAAACACTAGCGCTTATTGGTTTTGAAGAGACACAACAGTGCCCATAAGTTATCAAGAGAAACACTAGCACTTATTAGTTTTGAAAACACAACAGTGCCCATAAGTTATAAAGGGAAACACTAGCGCTTATTGGTTTTGAAGAGGCACAACAGTGCCCCTAAGTTATTAAGGGAAACACTAGCGCTTATTAGTTTTAAAGAGGCACAACAGTGCCCCTAAGTTATTAAGTGAAACACTAGCGCTTATTAGTTTTAAAGAGGCACAACAGTGCCCCTAAGTTATTAAGGGAAACACTAGCGCTTATTAGTTTTGAAGAGGCACAACAGTGCCCCTAAGTTATTAAGGGAAACACTAGCACTTATTAGTTTTGAAGAGGCACAACAGTGCCCCTAAGTTATAAAGGGAAACACTAGCACTTATTAGTTTTGAAGAGGCACAACAGTGCCCCTAAGTTATAAAGGGAAACACTAGCACTTATTAGTTTTGAAGAGACACAACAGTGCCCCTAAGTTATTAAGGGAAACACTAGCACTTATTAGTTTTAAAGAGGCACAACAGTGCCCCTAAGTTATTAAGGGAAACACTAGTGCTTATTAGTTTTAAAGAGGCACAACAGTGCCCCTAAGTTATTAAGGGAAACACTAGCGCTTATTAGTTTTGAAGAGGCACAACAGTGCCCCTAAGTTATAAAGGGAAACACTAGCGCTTATTAGTTTTAAAGAGGCACAACAGTGCCCCTAAGTTATAAATGGAAACACTAGCACTTATTAGTTTTGAAGAGACACAACAGTGCCCCTAAGTTATTAAGGGAAACACTAGCGCTTATTAGTTTTTAAGAGGCACAACAGTGCCCCTTAGTTATTAAGGGAAACACTAGCGCTTATTAGTTGTAAAGAGACACGACAGTGCCCCTAAGTTATTAAGGGAAACACTAGCACTTATAAGTTTTGAAGAGACATGACAGTGCCCCTAAGTTATAAAGGGAAACACTAGCGCTTATTAGTTTTGAAGAGATACAACAGTGCCCCTAAGTTATAAAGGGAAACACTAGCTCTTATTAGTTTTGAAGAGACACAACAGTGCCCCTAAGTTATAAAGGGAAACACTAGCACTTATTAGTTTTGAAAAGAAACAACAGTGCCCCTAAGTTATAAAGGGAAACACTAGCGCTTATTTGTTTTGAAGAGGCACAACAGTGCCCATAAGTTATAAAGGGAAACACTAGCACTTATTAGTCTTGAAAAGAAACAACAGTGCCCCTAAGTTATAAAGGGAAACACTAGCGCTTATTTGTTTTGAAGAGACACAACAGTGCCCCTAAGTTATAAAGGGAAACACTAGCGCTTATTTGTTTTGAAGAGGCACAACAGTGCCCATAAGTTATGAAGGGAAACACTAGCACTTATTGGTTTTGAAAAGAAACAACAGTGCCACTAAGTTATAAAGGGAAACACTAGCGCTTATTAGTTTTGAAAAGAAACAACAGTGCCCCTAAGTTATAAAGGGAAACACTAGCACTTATTAGTTTTGAAGAGGCACAACAGTGCCCCTAAGTTATAAAGGGAAACACTAGCGCTTATTAGTTTTAAAGAGACACAACAGTGCCCCTAAGTTATAAAGGGAAACACTTAAGCGCTTATTAGTTTTGAAGAGATACAACAGTGCCCATCAGTTATAAAGGGAAACACTAGCCCTTATTAGTTTTGAAGAGACACAACAGTGCCCATAAGTTATACAGGGAAACATTTAAGCACTTATTAGTTTTGAAGAGATACAACAGTGCCCCAAAGTTATAAAGGGAAACACTTAAGCACTTATTGGTTTTGAAGAGACACAACAGTGCCCCTAAGTTATAAAGGGAAACACTAGCGCTTATTAGTTTTGAAGAGGCACAACAGTGCCCATCAGTTATAAAGGGAAACACTAGCACTTATTGGTTTTAAAGAGACACAACAGTGCCCCTAAGTTATAAAGGGAAACACTAGCGCTTATTAGTTTTAAAGAGGCACAACAGTGCCCCTAAGTTATAAAGGGAAACACTAGCACTTATTAGTTTTGAAGAGACACAACAGTGCCCCTAAGTTATTAAGGGAAACACTAGCGCTTATTAGTTTTTAAGAGGCACAACAGTGCCCCTTAGTTATTAAGGGAAACACTAGCGCTTATTAGTTGTAAAGAGACACGACAGTGCCCCTAAGTTATTAAGGGAAACACTAGCACTTATAAGTTTTGAAGAGACATGACAGTGCCCCTAAGTTATAAAGGGAAACACTAGCGCTTATTAGTTTTGAAGAGATACAACAGTGCCCCTAAGTTATAAAGGGAAACACTAGCTCTTATTAGTTTTGAAGAGACACAACAGTGCCCCTAAGTTATAAAGGGAAACACTAGCACTTATTAGTTTTGAAAAGAAACAACAGTGCCCCTAAGTTATAAAGGGAAACACTAGCGCTTATTTGTTTTGAAGAGGCACAACAGTGCCCATAAGTTATAAAGGGAAACACTAGCACTTATTAGTTTTGAAAAGAAACAACAGTGCCCCTAAGTTATAAAGGGAAACACTAGCGCTTATTTGTTTTGAAGAGACACAACAGTGCCCCTAAGTTATAAAGGGAAACACTAGCGCTTATTTGTTTTGAAGAGGCACAACAGTGCCCCTAAGTTATAAAGGGAAACACTAGCGCTTATTAGTTTTGAAAAGAAACAACAGTGCCACTAAGTTATAAAGGGAAACACTAGCGCTTATTAGTTTTGAAAAGAAACAACAGTGCCCCTAAGTTATAAAGGGAAACACTAGCACTTATTAGTTTTGAAAAGGCACAACAGTGCCCCTAAGTTATAAAGGGAAACACTAGCGCTTATTAGTTTTAAAGAGACACAACAGTGCCCCTAAGTTATAAAGGGAAACACTTAAGCGCTTATTAGTTTTGAAGAGATACAACAGTGCCCATCAGTTATAAAGGGAAACACTAGTGTTTATTGGTTTTGAAGAGACACAACAGTGCCCCTAAGTTATAAAGGGAAACACTAGCGCTTATTAGTTTTGAAGAGACACAACACTGCCCCTAAGTTATAAAGGGAAACACTTAAGCGCTTATTAGTTTTGAAGAGATACAACAGTGCCCATAAGTTATAAAGGGAAACACTAGTGCTTATTGGTTTTGAAGAGACACAACAGTGCCCCTAAGTTATAAAGGGAAACACTTAAGCGTTTATTATTTTTGAAGAGGCACAACAGTGCCCCTAAGTTATAAAGGGAAACACTAGCGCTTTTTAGTTTTGAAGAGAAACAAGAGTGCCCCTAAGTTATAAAGGGAAACACTAGCACTTATTGGTTTTGAAGACACACAACAGTGCACCTAAGTTATAAAGGGAAACACTAGCGCTTATTATTTTTGAAGAGACATGACAGTGCCCCTAAGTTATTAAGGGAAACACTAGCGCTTATTAGTTTTAAAGAGACACAACAGTGCCCCTAAGTTATAAAGGGAAACACTAGCGCTTATTAGTTTTGAAGAGACACAACAGTGCTTTTAAGTTATAAAGGGAAACACTTAAGCGCTTATTAGTTTTGAAGAGATACAACAGTGCCCATCAGTTATAAAGGGAAACACTAGCGCTTATTGGTTTTGAAGAGACACAACAATGCCAATAAGTTATAAAGGTAAACACTTAAGCGCTTATTTGTTTTGAAGAGACACAACAGTGCCCCTAAGTTATTAAGGGAAACACCAGCGCTTATTAGTTTTAAAGAGACACAACAGTGCCCCTAAGTTATAAAGGGAAACACTAGCTCTTATTAGTTTTGAAGAGATACAACAGTGCCCATCAGTTATAAAGGGAAACACTAGCTCTTATTAGTTTTGAAGAGACACAACAGTGCCCCTAAGTTATAAAGGGAAACACTTAAGCACTTATTAGTTTTGAAGAGATACAACAGTGCCCATCAGTTATAAAGGGAAACACTAGCCCTTATTAGTTTTGAAGAGACACAACAGTGCCCATAAGTTATACAGGGAAACACTTAAGCACTTATTAGTTTTGAAGAGATACAACAGTGCCCATCAGTTATAAAGGGAAACACTAGAGCTTATTAGTTTTGAAGAGACACAACAGTGCCCCTAAGTTATAAAGGGAAACACTTAAGCACTTATTAGTTTTGAAGAGATACAACAGTGCCCATCAGTTATGAAGAGAAACACTAGCGTTTATTAGTTTTGAAGAGACACAACAGTTCCCCTAAGTTATAAAGGGAAACACTTAAGCACTTATTAGTTTTGAAGAGATACAACAGTGCCCATCAGTTATAAAGGGAAACACTAGCGCTTATTGGTTTTGAAGAGACACAACAGTGCCCCTAAGTTATAAAGGGAAACACTTAAGCACTTATTAGTTTTGAAGAGATACAACAGTGCCCATCAGTTATAAAGGGAAACACTAGAGCTTATTAGTTTTGAAGAGACACAACAGTGCCCCTAAGTTATAAAGGGAAACACTTAAGCACTTATTAGTTTTGAAGAGATACAACAGTGCCCATCAGTTATGAAGAGAAACACTAGCGTTTATTAGTTTTGAAGAGACACAACAGTTCCCCTAAGTTATAAAGGGAAACACTTAAGCACTTATTAGTTTTGAAGAGATACAACAGTGCCCATCAGTTATAAAGGGAAACACTAGCGCTTATTGGTTTTGAAGAGACACAACAGTGCCCCTAAGTTATAAAGGGAAACACTTAAGCACTTATTAGTTTTGAAGAGGCACAACAGTGCCCCTAAGTTATAAAGGGAAACACTAGCGCTTATTAGTTTTGAAGAGACACAACAGTGCCCATAAGTTATAAAGGGAAACACTAGCGCTTATTAGTTTTGAAGAGACACAACAGTGCCCATAAATTATAAAGGGAAACACTAGCGCTTATTAGTTTTGAAGAGACACAACAGTGCCCATAAGTTATAAAGGGAAACACTAGCACTGATTAGTTTTGAAGAGGCACAACAGTGCCCCTAAGTTATAAAGGGAAACGCTAGCGCTTATTAGTTTTGAAGAGGCACAACAGTGCCCATAAGTTATAAAGGGAAACACTAGCACTTATTGGTTTTAAAGAGACACAACAGTGCCCATAAGTTATAAAGGGAAACACTAGCGCTTATTAGTTTTGAAGAGGCACAACACTGCCCATAAGTTATAAAGGGAAACACTAGCTCTTATTGGTTTTGAAGAGATACAACAGTGCCCCTAAGTTATAAAGGGAAACACTTAAGCGCTTATTAGTTTTGAAGAGATACAACAGTGCCCATCAGTTATAAAGGGAAACACTAGCGCTTATTGGTTTTGAAGAGACACAACAGTGCCCCTAAGTTATAAAGGGAAACACTAGCTTTTATTGGTTTTGAAGAGACACAACCGTGCCCCAAAGTTATAAAGGGAAACACTTAAGCGCTTATTAGTTTTGAAGAGACACAACAGTGTCCCTAAGTTATAAATGGAAACACTAGCACTTATTAGTTTTGAAGAGACACAACAGTGCCCCTAAGTTATAAAGGGAAACACTAGCTCTTATTGGTTTTGAAGAGACACAACCGTGCCCCAAAGTTATAAAGGGAAACACTTAAGCGCTTATTAGTTTTGAAGAGACACAACAGTGCTCCTAAGTTATAAATGGATATACTAGAACTTATTAGTTTTGAAGAGACACAACAGTGCCCCTAAGTTATAAAGGGAAACACTAGCGCTTATTAGCTTTGAAGAGACACAACAGTGCCCCTAAGTTATAAAGGGAAACACTAGCTCTGATTGGTTTTGAAGAGACACAACAGTGCCCCTAAGTTATAAAGGGAAAACACTTAAGCGCTTATTTGTTTTGAAGAGATACAACAGTGCCCATCAGTTATAAAGAGAAACACTTAAGCGCTTATTAGTTTTGAAATTACACAACAGTGCCCCTAAGTTATAAATGGAAACACTAGCACTTATTAGTTTTGAAGAGATACAACAGTGCCCATCAGTTATAAAGGGAAACACTAGCTCTTATTAGTTTTGAAGAGACACAACAGTGCCCCTAAGTTATAAAGGGAAACACTTAAGCACTTATTAGTTTTGAAGAGATACAACAGTGCCAATCAGTTATGAAGAGAAACACTAGCGTTTATTAGTTTTGAAGAGACACAACAGTTCCCCTAAGTTATAAAGGGAAACACTTAAGCACTTATTAGTTTTGAAGAGATACAACAGTGCCCATCAGTTATAAAGGGAAACACTAGCGCTTATTGGTTTTGAAGAGACACAACAGTGCCCCTAAGTTATAAAGGGAAACACTTAAGCACTTATTAGTTTTGAAGAGGCACAACAGTGCCCCTAAGTTATAAAGGGAAACACTAGCGCTTATTAGTTTTGAAGAGGCACAACAGTGCCCCTAAGTTATAAAGGGAAACACTAGCGCTTATTAGTTTTGAAGAGACACAACAGTGCCCATAAGTTATAAAGGGAAACACTAGCGCTTATTAGTTTTGAAGAGACACAACAGTGCCCATAAATTATAAAGGGAAACACTAGCGCTTTTTAGTTTTGAAGAGACACAACAGTGCCCATAAGTTATAAAGGGAAACACTAGCACTGATTAGTTTTGAAGAGGCACAACAGTGCCCCTAAGTTATAAAGGGAAACACTAGCGCTTATTAGTTTTGAAGAGGCACAACAGTGCCCATAAGTTATAAAGGGAAACACTAGCACTTATTGGTTTTAAAGAGACACAACAGTGCCCATAAGTTATAAAGGGAAACACTAGCGCTTATTAGTTTTGAAGAGGCACAACACTGCCCATAAGTTATAAAGGGAAACACTAGCTCTTATTGGTTTTGAAGAGATACAACAGTGCCCCTAAGTTATAAAGGGAAACACTAGCACTTATTAGTTTTGAAGGGAAACAACAGTGCCCCAAAGTTATAAAGGGAAACACTTAAGCGCTTATTAGTTTTGAAGAGACACAACAGTGCCCCTAAGTTATAAATGGATATACTAGAACTTATTAGTTTTGAAGAGACACAACAGTGCCCCTAAGTTATAAAGGGAAACACTAGCGCTTATTAGCTTTGAAGAGACACAACAGTGCCCCTAAGTTATAAAGGGAAACACTAGCTCTGATTGGTTTTGAAGAGACACAACAGTGCCCCTAAGTTATAAAGGGAAAACACTTAAGCGCTTATTTGTTTTGAAGAGATACAACAGTGCCCATCAGTTATAAAGAGAAACACTTAAGCGCTTATTAGTTTTGAAATTACACAACAGTGCCCCTAAGTTATAAAGGGTAACACTTAAGCGCTTATTAGTTTTGAAGAGACACAACAGTGCCCTTAAGTTATAAAGGGAAACACTAGCACTTATTGGTTTTGAAGAGACACAACAGTGCCCCTAAGTTATATAGGGTAACACTTAAGCGCTTATTAGTTTTGAAGAGACACAACAGTGCCCATAAGTTATAAAGGGAAACACTAGCGCTTATTGGTTTTAAAGAGAAACAACAGTGCCCCTAAGTTATAAATGGAAACACTTAAGCGCTTATTAGTTTTGAAGAGGCACAACAGTGCCCATAAGTTATAAAGGGAAACACTAGCGCTTATTAGTTTTGAAGAGACACAACACTGCCCATAAGTTATAAAGGGAAACACTAGCTCTTATTAGTTTTGAAGAGGCACAACACTGCCCATAAGTTATAAAGGGAAACACTAGCACTTATTGGTTTTAAAGAGACACAACAGTGCCCATAAGTTATAAAGGGAAACACTAGCGCTTATTAGTTTTGAAGAGGCACAACACTGCCCATAAGTTATAAAGGGAAACACTAGCTCTTATTGGTTTTGAAGAGATACAACAGTGCCCCTAAGTTATAAAGGGAAACACTAGCACTTATTAGTTTTGAAGAGAAACAACAGTGCCCTAAAGTTATAAAGGGAAACACTTAAGCACTTATTGGTTTTGAAGAGACACAACAGTGCCCCTAAGTTATAAAGGGAAACACTTAAGCGCTTATTAGTTTTGAAGAGATACAACAGTGCCCATCAGTTATAAAGGGAAACACTAGCGCTTATTGGTTTTGAAGAGACACAACAGTGCCCCTAAGTTATAAAGGGAAACACTAGCTTTTATTGGTTTTGAAGAGACACAACCGTGCCCCAAAGTTATAAAGGGAAACACTTAAGCGCTTATTAGTTTTGAAGAGACACAACAGTGTCCCTAAGTTATAAATGGAAACACTAGCACTTATTAGTTTTGAAGAGACACAACAGTGCCCCTAAGTTATAAAGGGAAACACTAGCTCTTATTGGTTTTGAAGAGACACAACCGTGCCGCAAAGTTATAAAGGGAAACACTTAAGCGCTTATTAGTTTTGAAGAGACACAACAGTGCCCCTAAGTTATAAATGGATATACTAGAACTTATTAGTTTTGAAGAGACACAACAGTGCCCCTAAGTTATAAAGGGAAACACTAGCGCTTATTAGCTTTGAAGAGACACAACAGTGCCCCTAAGTTATAAAGGGAAACACTAGCTCTGATTGGTTTTGAAGAGACACAACAGTGCCCCTAAGTTATAAAGGGAAAACACTTAAGCGCTTATTTGTTTTGAAGAGATACAACAGTGCCCATCAGTTATAAAGAGAAACACTTAAGCGCTTATTAGTTTTGAAATTACACAACAGTGCCCCTAAGTTATAAAGGGTAACACTTAAGCGCTTATTAGTTTTGAAGAGACACAACAGTGCCCTTAAGTTATAAAGGGAAACACTAGCACTTATTGGTTTTGAAGAGACACAACAGTGCCCCTAAGTTATAAAGGGTAACACTTAAGCGCTTATTAGTTTTGAAGAGACACAACAGTGCCCATAAGTTATAAAGGGAAACACTAGCGCTTATTGGTTTTAAAGAGAAACAACAGTGCCCATAAGTTATAAAGGGAAACACTAGCGCTTATTAGTTTTGAAGAGAGACAACACTGCCCATAAGTTATAAAGGGAAACACTAGCTCTTATTGGTTTTGAAGAGATACAACAGTGCCCCTAAGTTATAAATGGAAACACTTAGGTGCTTATTAGTTTTGAATTGAATTGAATGTTGTTTAACGGCTCATCAACACAGTATAGGTTATTTAGAGCCGCCCCAGAGAGAGGGAAAGGATATATAGGAATCCGGGAACCTGCCCTACTCTTATTATCGAATAGATTCCTATGGTTCTTTAACGTGCTCGGAGGATAGACCGATACACGGGACCGCCCGGTTTACGTCCCCATCCGACGGACGAGGCTAAGGTAAAGTGTCTTGCCCAAGAACACACCGACGGAACTCAGTGGCACCACGGAGGATTGAACCCGGGGCCTCCGGTTACAAATCCGCCGCGCTACCGACTGCGCCACGCCAGCCCCATTTATTAGTTTTGAAGAGGCACAACAGTGCCCCTAAGTTATAAAGGGAAACACTAGCGCTTATTAGTTTTGAAGAGACACAACAGTGCCCCTAAGTTATAAAAGGAAACAATAGCTCTTATTGGTTTTGAAGAGACACAACAGTGCCCCTAAGTTATAAAGGGAAACACTTAAGCGCTTATTAGTTTTGAAGTGGCCCAAACAATCCCCTAAGTTATAAAGGGAAACACTAGCACTTATTAGTTTTGAAGAGACACAACAGTGCCCCTAAGTTATAAAGGGAAACACTTAAGCGCTTATTAGTTTTGAAGAGATACAACAGTGCCCCTAAGTTATAAAGGGAAACACTAGCACTTATTGGTTTTGAAGAGGCACAACAGTGCCCATAAGTTATAAAGGGAAACACTAGCACTTATTAGTTTTGAAGAGAAACAACAGTGCCCCTAAGTTATAAAGGGAAACACTAGCACTTATTAGTTTTGAAGAGGCACAACAGTGCCCCTAAGTTATAAAGGGAAACACTAGCGCTTATTGGTTTTGAAAAGAAACAACAGTGCCCCTAAGTTATAAAGGGAAACACTAGCACTTCTTAGTTTTGAAGAGACACAACAATGCCCCTAAGTTATAAAGGGAAACACTAGCGCTTATTAGTTTTGAAGAGACACAACAGTGCCACTAAGTTATAAAGGGAAACACTAGCGCTTATTGGTTTTGAAAAGAAACAACAGTGCCTCTAAGTTATAAAGGGAAACACTAGCGCTTATTGGTTTTGAAAAGAAACAACAGTGCCTCTAAGTTATAAAGGGAAACACTAGCACTTATTGGTTTTGAAAAGAAACAACAGTGCCTCTAAGTTATAAAGGGAAACACTAGCGCTTATTGGTTTTGAAAAGAAACAACAGTGCCTCTAAGTTATAAAGGGAAACACTAGCGCTTATTGGTTTTGAAAAGAAACAACAGTGCCCATAAGTTATAAAGGGAAACACTAGCGCTTATTGGTTTTGAAAAGAAACAACAGTGCCCCTAAGTTATAAAGGGAAACACTTAAGCGCTTATTAGTTTTGAAGAGATACAACAGTGCCCCTAAGTTATAAAGGGAAACACTAGCGCTTATTAGTTTTGAAAAGAAACAACAGTGCCCCTAAGTTATTAAGGGAAACACTAGCGCTTATTGGTTTTGAAAAGAAACAACAGTGCCCCTAAGTTATAAAGGGAAACACTAGCGCTTATTAGTTTTGAAGAGGCACAACAGTGCCCCTAAGTTATAAAGGGAAACACTAGCGCTTATTATTTTTGAAAAGAAATAACAGTGCCCCTAAGTTATAAAGGGAAAAACTAGCGCTTATTAGTTTTGAAGAGACACAACAGTGCCCCTAAGTTATAAAGGGAAACACTAGCGCTTATTAGTTTTGAAGAGATACAACAGTGCCCCTAAGTTATAAAGGGAAACACTAGCGCTTATTAGTTTTGAAGAGGTACAACAGTGCCCCTAAGTTATAAAGGGAAACACTAGCACTTATTAGTTTTGAAGAGACACAACAGTGCCCATAAGTTATAGAGGGAAACACTAGCGCTTATTGGTTTTGAAGAGACACAACAGTGCCCATAAGTTATAAAGGGAAACACTAGCACTTATTAGTTTTGAAGAGACACAACAGTGCCCCTAAGATATAAAGGGAAACACTTAAGCACTTATTAGTTTTGAAGAGACACAACAGTGCCCATAAGTTATAGAGGGAAACACTAGCGCTTATTGGTTTTGAAGAGACACAACAGTGCCCCTAAGTTATAAAGGGAAACACTAGCGCTTATTAGTTTTGAAAAGAAACAACAGTGCCCCTAAGTTATAAAGGGAAACACTAGCGCTTATTAGTTTTGAAGAGGCACAACAGTGCCCCTAAGTTATAAAGGGAAACACTAGCACTTATTAGTTTTGAAGAGACACAACAGTGCCCATCAGTTATAAAGGGAAACACTAGCTCTTATTAGTTTTGAAGAGACACTACAGTGCCCCTAAGTTATAAAGGGAAACACTAGCACTTATTAGTTTTGAAGAGACACAACAGTGCCACTAAGTTATAAAGGGAAACACTAGCGCTTATTGGTTTTGAAGAGACACAACAGTGCCCATAAGTTATAAAGGGAAACACTAGCCCTTATTAGTTTTGAAGAGGCACAACAGTGCCCATAAGTTATAAAGGGAAACACTAGCGCTTATTGGTTTTGAAGAGACACAACAGTGCCCATAAGTTATAAAGGGAAACACTAGCCCTTATTAGTTTTGAAGAGGCACAACAGTGCCCATAAGTTATAAAGGGAAACACTAGCACTTATTAGTTTTGAAGAGGCACAACAGTGCCCATAAGTTATAAAGGGAAACACTAGCGCTTATTAGTTTTGAAGAGACACAACAGTGCCCCTAAGTTATAAAGGGAAACACTAGCACTTATTAGTTTTGAAGAGGCACAACAGTGCCCATAAGTTATAAAGGGAAACACTAGCACTTATTAGTTTTGAAGAGGCACAACAGTGCCCATAAGTTCTAAAGGGAAACACTAGCGCTTATTAGTTTTGAAGAGGCACAACAGTGCCCATAAGTTATAAAGGGAAACACTAGCACTTATTAGTTTTGAAGAGGCACAACAGTGCCCATAAGTTATAAAGGGAAACACTAGCACTTATTAGTTTTGAAGAGGCACAACAGTGCCACTAAGTTATAAAGGGAAACACTAGCACTTATTAGTTTTGAAGAGGCACAACAGTGCCCCTAAGTTATAAAGGGAAACACTAGCGCTTATTGGTTTTGAAGAGACACAACAGTGCCCATAAGTTCTAAAGGGAAACACTAGCGCTTATTAGTTTTGAAGAGGCACAACAGTGCCCATAAGTTATAAAGGGAAACACTAGCACTTATTAGTTTTGAAGAGGCACAACAGTGCCCCTAAGTTATAAAGGGAAACACTAGCGCTTATTAGTTTTGAAGAGACACAACAGTGACCCTAAGTTATAAAGGGAAACACTAGCACTTATTAGTTTTGAAGAGGCACAACAGTGCCCATAAGTTATAAAGGGAAACACTAGCGCATATTAGTTTTGAAGAGGCACAACAGTGCCCATAAGTTATAAAGGGAAACACTAGCACTTATTAGTTTTGAAGAGGCACAACAGTGCCCATAAGTTATAAAGGGAAACACTAGCTCTTATTAGTTTTGAAGAGACACAACAGTGCCCCTAAGTTATAAAGGGAAACACTAGCACTTATTATTTTTGAAGAGGCACAACAGTGCCCCTAAGTTATAAAGGGAAACACTAGCTCTTATTAGTTTTGAAGAGACACAACAGTGCCCCTAAGTTATAAAGGGAAACACTAGCACTTATTATTTTTGAAGAGGCACAACAGTGCCCCTAAGTTATAAAGGGAAACACTAGCGCTTATTAGTTTTGAAGAGACACAACAGTGCCCATAAGTTATAAAGGGAAACACTAGCTCTTATTAGTTTTGAAGAGACACAACAGTGCCCATAAGTTATAAAGGGAAACACTAGCACTTATTAGTTTTGAAGAGGCACAACAGTGCCCATAAGTTATAAAGGGAAACACTAGCACTTATTAGTTTTGAAGAGACAAAACAGTGCCCATAAGTTATATAGGGAAACACTAGCACTTATTAGTTTTGAAGAGACAAAACAGTGCCCATAAGTTATATAGGGAAACACTAACGCTTATTAGTTTTGAAGAGACACAGCTGCAGTTCCCATAAGTTATAAAGGGACACAACAGTGCCCAGAAGTTATAAAGAGACACAACAGTACCTGAAAGTTAGACACAACAGTTCCCATAAATTATAAAGGGACACAACAGTTCCCATAACGTATAAAGGGACACAACAGTGCCCAGAAGTTATAAAGAGACACAACAGTGCCCAGAAGTTATAAAGAGACACATGAGTGGCTGCAGTTATTTATTTCCATTATCATCAAATGGTCCTTGTGAATTCCAAACACCACCTGACCAATCTACTGATAACTGCTGCAGTCATTTTCAGTTGTGAATGGTCACTGTGTGGTGTATTTTATAATTCTGGATCAATGTTGGTACACCTGTATTTACTGCTGAATAAGAAATGTATATAGATAACAAACATAACATAAATGTATGATAACTTACCAAACAGAAGGCTAAATTGGGCAAACAAGACGTCACAGCTACCAAAGTAACATTTAATAAATTATAGTTTGTATTTTAATGCCTCATTGAATCTAAAATGCCCTGTTTTCACCTTTATCTGTGAAAATACGTTACCCACTTGGCGCAAATTGCTGTGTTACACGGGTTAGCAAATTATTTTGCACACTCAGTTCTTGAATGTTTAAAGGAACCCCCTGCACATTCGGAATGATATGGTCATGGGCGGCTCTCATATAATTTGGATATTTAACGAACGAGGACAGCAAACCTAATCAAATATTGCCTAATGCATGATCAGATCATGCTGTTCAGGATGGCACATACTGGTTACTTGTACGTGCCTCTCAAGGGTACAGCCACATGTCACACTGATGGTGTGAAATGTTCGAAAATGGTCGCAAGGGTGTACATGAGCGAAAATGAAAAATTGCATGCTTTAGGCATGTTTGAGGCTGGCCAATCTCAAAATGCCATTGCTAGACGCTTTGGAAAATCAAAAAGTGTAATTTCTAGACTGGTTACCCGATATCAACAAACGGGTGGGGTCAAGATTAGAGGTGATAGGGGAAGGCCATGAAAGGCAGCCCCACTGCAGGACCGTTACATCCAAACCACCGCTTTGCGTAATAGGTTCATTTCTGCACCAGAATTAAGGGATAACTTCAGAGCTGCCACGGGTATCCAATTGTCAAAGTCAACCATGCGAAACAGACTGAAAAGAGCGGTATTGAAATCGCAGCATTCTTTCAAAGGAGTTTGTCTCACTAGAGCACACAAGCGTCTCCGGAACCAGTGGGAGACCGGAACCAGTGGGAGACACCAATTTGGAGGTCGTCATCTCCGTCATTGGAGTTACACCATGTTCTCCAATGAATCGCGGTTCTGTGTACACTTCACAGATGGGAGATTGCATGTTTGGAGATGACGTGGTGAGCGTTACCATCCTGTGGCAGTCCAAGAGCATGATAGGTATGGGGGTGGCAGCATCATGGTCTAGGCAGGCATAATCTACGACAACAGAATGGATTAGGAAACACGACAGGTCAACGTTATGTGGATGAAATTTTATGCCAGGTGGTCATTCCCTTTGCTCAGCTTGTAGGGCAGAACTTTATGTACCAGGATGCAACTCCATTTGTATCTATATAATTTGGAGTTCCCTTAAATATTGTTCCCAGTATATATATCTCCCCATCATGCTTAAGAATCAACATAGTCATTTTTCAATCATCAACATAATAACGAATTATTTTTGTATTCAGAGAAATCTTGCAATTGTTCACTCCAGAAAAGTATACATTTTTTTGTTAAATGAATTTATTTCCACTGTTTGGGATGCTGACTTCTGCCAAAGTTTGTTTCTTTGGGGCTTTTTAAGGCACAATTTAAATAGTTCAAAGAAAAATAATAGCATTAACTGTATTGAAATTTTGAATTTTGTGATGGTATATAAGTCGTTTAATGGGAATGGATTCAACCAATCGGATTGCAGAATTTGTTTTCAAATGTGTTAGATTTATTTAAGCTAATTATATCAGTCAAATATGTATACGTTTATATATGTTTATATAGTGCTAAATAAAAATACCTTACTTTTTGAAATTGGTTGAGAAATGAAAAATCACACTGCATTGGCACAGCCATTGAACATTGGTATCTTAAAACTAAATCTGTATAAAGATTATTTAGAGGAACTTTCATGAGTGCTTTTTAATATTAAATTTCTTAAACTCGTTGGATAAAACTATATCATATCAATTTTATCCACAACTTTAAAAAATTCAATATTAAAAGGACATGAATGTGAGATTCTATTATCACATGACTCCAATATTGCCCCCAAAAAGAACATTTATAAGTGTATATTATTAGTTATTAGGATTCTTGACAGGGGACATGGGCTCACATTCCCTGCCTGGAAATTATATTTACCCGAGCCGTTAGGCGAGGGGGAATATATATTTCCAGGCAGGGAATGTGAGCCCATGTTCCCTGTCAAGAATCCTAATAACGAATTTGTCATACTTCAAAGTTGTAACCATTTATTTAAGAAAAAAAAGCCAAACACACGATTTCATTTTTATTGCGCCAATTTTTCCGTAACGTGCCTCAAACTAGACGTTGTTTACTTTCGTGACGTCATCGCTCTAACGTCGTTAAAGTTAGCGGATTTTTTAATAAAATAAACGTATTTTGTCACTATGTTAATGTTTTATTATCTGTAAAATTGCCAAAAAAAATACACTTACGATTATTTCAGACTTTTACATATAGTGGAAAGCGCAGAAAAGCGATAGGAAAGAAACAATCGGCGGTTTCCAAAACGAATCAGCGACGTTATCGTCGCCATTTTGTTTTTGTGTATTTGAGTAATGGGGTTCGTCCTATGTTCACGTCTCGAGACGTAGACATGGGCTCATGTCTACGGCGCATTGACAAATGGAATCCTGAGAATTTTCTTTGCAGTATGACAAAGCTCCCTATACATGTCATGATGCAGCCTTCATTTGCATATTTATTACACTAGTATATTATGACAAATTATGATGGCTTTATTATTAAACTCCCACACTACAAGTTATGTGATCAATGATAATAAATAGGGCTTACCTGAGTGCCTGTTTAATATTGAATTTATTAAACGAGTTTGATAAAATTATACATGTGAGGCTGTGACGAGCATAATCTATATTTTTTTCCAATGAGATTAGTATGTTTGTATGATGACATCATAATTTATTTTAATTAAAGGCATTTTCTGTAGTTTTTCATGCTCAGAATTTTGGGCGACTTCTCTTCTAAAACTATTGGATGGATTTTCCTAAAAATTTAAGGACTGTTGCTCTTGATGTCTAGTTGTATTTATTGTCTTTATTTATATAAATGCCTATTATTAGAAAAATACATAAAATAGGAAAAATATAACATTTTGTAAAAATTCAAACAAAATTAAAAAAGTTAAGCATAATGGTAGGGTTCCAAAAACCAATATTAAATCTCAATATGCATGGTGACCTATAATTTTAATTGCATATATTGTCTATCTATATGTTCAAATAAGTGCCTAGGAAGTTTGAACAAATTCTGTTATTAGGAACATATTTTATCAAAAAAGGAAAATATACCATTTCTATATAATTTCATTCAAAACTTGGCCTTTAGCATAGGGGTAGGGTTTCAAAAAAATTATTCTAAACAAGCATGGGCTAATTTATGGGCTAATTTTGTTTTTATATTTGTTAAACTATGTGCTTAGAAAGTTTAAACAAATTCTATTATTGGGAACATACAAAAAAAAAGGAAATGGTATCATTATGGACTCATTTGTGCATAAATTGTGGTAATGGTCTCAACAGATTTTGTAAAAAGATAGGTTTTACATAAAGATGAGCTTTAAATGTTATTATAATTAAATGTTCTTTACTTTAATACAATTTAAGCAGAATTGTGACCAATGAATAAATGATTAGACTTCAAAAATATCTTATTTAGCTATTTCATGGATTTGTTCAACTTTTTGGACAGATTGACATGACGGTGGCATTACAAATTATTTTTAAAATTTTAACAATTATGGTGACCTACCATTATTTTTTGCATTTTCTGTCTATATATATAACAGACTTACTGTACAAAAAGTTTAAAAGAAAATCTGTTATGCTGGAAAAAACTATAGAAAATGTCTTTAACTTGGTCTTCTCAATACGACACCCGAACAACAGAACTTACAGTAACCACGTCGATTGTCATAATCATGTATTTTAAAAGGTTATGGAAATCGACATGGCAATTTAGATGAACAATGAGCTAAACGATGATGCCGCTTCATTTGCATATTTATTACACTAGTATTATGTGATAAGTATATCATGGCTATATTACACTCCCACACCTCGAGGTATGTAATAAATGAAATAAACAGTTATATATCACTCACTGCCAGAATATATCTGCAATAAATGACTATACCCGGTGGAATCATGGTTTAGAAAAATAAACTTTTAGAATTCACTAAGAGCAATATTTATATGGAAAAAAAAAGTATTTCGTTCGAGATCAAAGATTAATGTAAGGCCTTACATAATGGATTAAGCAAAACTGATCTTGCCTTTAAGCATTTACGAGGACAACTGAGTAAATAGAACATACTTCATGGTAAAGATTTTGAAAGCGTTATAATAAATGTAATGTTTTGCCGATATACAAAAATATATATAATTTTCCTTGGGGCTTTCCTAGCCGTTGATTAGTACAAATATGTACAAAACAATGGTTCTAACGATGATTCAAACAATGATTTCAAAACTTCAATCAATTGATTACAATCGTACGAGGCCACAACTGTAACCTCCGAATTAATCAAGCGTTGTATCACACTCTCTACTACAGCTAATCTATCTGTCGTCTACGAACTGGAGTTCCAGCCGCACAGTTCTAGCCGCACACGTCTATAGCACACTTCTATAGCTGCAACACTTCTGTAGCGCACGCACCCTTTAACAACATCTTTATCAAGGATAACAACATCTTTATCAAGGAAGCTGTGCTTCTCAAGATCGCTACAGGTGTGTCATACAGAACTCTATCAAAGAAGCGTGGCTTCCAATGACAAGGCTCTAACTCAAGTATAGCTACAGCTGCAACCCGTGCACTAAGCCCTATGCTAACATATACCTCAAGGAAGCGGGGCTTCTCGAGAGAACCCGAATATAATGTTTGATAGTGCTTTTGGCCCAAAGTCCCAGCAAAACACAATCCTTCAAAATAGGAGAAGTATTTAATTAACATATACAGATGTTAACCGCCGGACAGTCAGACAAGAAGTGCCCAAAAACTGAAGCCCTTTCCCTTTTTATACCAGACGACTCAGAGTGACCTCTAGCAGCTCAGCGATCTTTGGCGATGTTCAACGGAAATTGGCGAACATCAATTTCATATAAATCACTTATATATTTTAACTGTCTATACAACTAAATTAGTGTCATGATCATTAAAATGTATTTCAAGCAATTTAGAGTCGTATTCAACAACCAAACACACCTACAACTGTTCTGTGTTGATAAAACAGTAAGTATTTTCTTTGTAAGCAGTTTGTTGCGATTTGAGTAAATGGAGTCATTTAAAACAAGGGCAGTAATAGTGTTACAAATACAATTTCACCACATAAATAGGTTCAAAATTTACTAAAAATACTACTTTCTACATTAAAAGGACACATAATACAGCAATCTTGATTCTTGACTTGCAGGTCCTATTAGAGATTCTTGACTTGCAGGTCCTATTAGTGATTCTTGACTTGCAGGTCCTATTAGTGATTCTTGACTTTCAGGTCCTATTAGTGATTCTTGACTTAATAATGCAGGTCCTATTAGTGATTCTTAACTTTCAGGTCCTATTAGTGATTCTTGACTTTCAGGTCCTATTAGTGATTCTTGACTTGCAGGTCCTATTAGTGATTCTTGACTTTCAGGTCCTATTAGTGATTCTTGACTTGCAGGTCCTATTAGTGATTCTTGACTTTCAGGTCCAATTAGTTTTTCTGCTTAGCTTGTACAAGTGCATGTGCAAATCATTTATATTATTACATTTCTATGGGTGAAAGATTCGGATTTCTCAGTGAAAGAAGATTCATAATCGCTAAATATTAATAACTAACTCCCAATACAAAAATAACTAACTGTGACGCTGAGTCAAAAAGTGTTGCTGACGTCAACGTCATCCGCCGATAACGTTCAAGTGAATATTTTCAGTTAAAATTATACATAAATTGATTTAAAATGTAATAAATAGATTATTTGATAGTACCGAGGGATCTTACAATATAGTGAGCATACTGTAGCATTAATTTGGTAATAATATGGGATCTAACAAAGCATACTATAGCATTAATTTGGTAATAATGAGGGATCTTACAATATATTGAGCATACTGTAGCATTAAATTGGTAATAATGAGAGATCTTACAATATATTGAGCATACTGTAGCATTAAATTGGTAATAATGAGAGATCTTACAATATATTGAGCATACTGTAGCATTAATTTGGTAATAATGAGGGATCTTACAATATAGTGAGCATACTGTAGCATTAAATTGGTAATAATGAGAGATCTTACAATATATTGAGCATACTGTAGCATTAATTTGGTAATAATGAGGGATCTTACAATATAGTCAGCATACTGTAGCATTAATCTGGTAATAATTAGGGATCTTACAATATATTGAGCATACTGTAGCATTAATTCGGTAAATAATGAGGGATTTACAATATATTGAGCCAGAGGTGTAGCCAGGCTGAAATCTTAAGTTCGCACCCTTAATGCCAAAGGCATTACCCTCGGCGCGTAGCGCCTAGGTAGGGGTAGGTGCGGGAGAGGAAAATTTTAAAATATTGACATCCTTTGGCAGCCTCTGGTGGGTTTTTTGGTCACATTTTGGCGGCTTTCTAGGGTAAAATAATTTCTTTAAAAATAAAAAAAACATATGTCAGGAGTTAAGTTAGCCTTCGATTTTTATGCCATTTTTGGCCATAATTATTTTTTCACTTTTCAAATCGATGTTACGCACGTGCGTAAGTGCGTATCGCTGGCTACGCCCCTGTGAGCATACTGTAGCATTAATTTGGTAATAATGAGGGATCTTACAATATATTGAGCATACTGTAGCATTAATTTGGTAATAATGAGGGATCTTACAATATATTTAGCATACTGTAGCATTAATCTGGTAATAATTAGGGATCTTACAATATATTGAGCATACTGTAGCATTAATTCGGTAAATAATGAGGGATTTACAATATATTGAGCCAGAGGTGTAGCCAGACTAAAATCTTAAATTTGCACCCTTAATGCCAAAGGCATTACCCTCGGCGCGTAGCGCCTAGGTAGAGGTAGGTGCGGGAGAGGAAAATTTTAAAATATAGACATCCTTTGGCAGCCTCTGGTGGGTTTTTTGGTCACATTTTGGCGGCTTTCTAGGGTAAAATAATTTCTTTAAAAATGAAAAAAACATATGTCAGGAGTTAAGTTAGCCTTCGATTTTTATGCCATTTTTGGCCATAATTATTTTTTCACTTTTCAAATCGATGTTACGCACGTGCGTAAGTGCGTATCGCTGGCTACGCCCCTGTGAGCATACTGTAGCAATAAATTGGTAATAATGAGGGATCTTACAATATATTCAGCATACTGTAGCATTAATTTGGTAATAATGAGGGATCTTACAATATATTGAGCATACTGTAGCATTAATTTGGTAATAATGAGGGATCTTACAATATATTCAGCATACTGTAGCATTAATTTGGTAATAATGAGGGATCTTACAACATATTCAGCATACTGTAGCATTAATTTGGTAATAATGAGGGATCTTACAATATATTGAGCATACTGTAGC